>CM069766.1:427500-500000 GCA_036169595.1 Dictyostelium firmibasis | reverse complement strand
AAGATAAAAAAGATCCAAAGAAAAAATTAACAAAAGAAAATAGTGAAAAAAATATAGATGGCCAACAATTACAACAACAACAACAACAACAACAACCACCACAACAATCATCACCAAACTTACAATCACTAAATGCTAGTGGTACAATTAATAGTGGTAGTAATGTTGGTACAGTAAATGGTAATACTCTTCATCAATTGGGTGGAAGTCAATTTAGTTTAAGTGATTTGGCCGATATTAATGGTGGCATTGGCAATGATGAATATATCTCCTTTGAAATTGGAAGTTTACCATTGGCAGGTGATATTAGAATCGAATTTACAAACAAACAGGATGATCGTATGTTTATGTTTTGGGTAAACACATCGTTCGTACAAACACTCGAGATTATTCCAAAGAGTGGTCTCGATAAAGCACACAAAGATAAGAACCATAAAGCTTACCCAGAGGATTTCCATGTCGAATTAACTTTTGACCAAGTCGAACAATCCCATACAACCGTTGTTGCTTCGGCCGAAGAACAAACAAATAATCAACATTATCCACAATCCTCAAATAATGTAGCAACATCTTCTTCTCATCACGATAATATTACAGTTGTAGCATCAGACGCACCACAAAATAATAATAATAATAATTTAAATAGCAGTAATAACAACAATAACACCACCACATCCAATAATATATCTTTAGCATCATCTCAATCAAACCCTGTACAACAAGAACAACCATCAACAACTACAACTACACAAGAAAACTCAACTCCAAAGGTTGAAGCAGAAAAAATTGAAAATAGTAATGCCAGCGCAAATGATAGTGAAACTTCTTCAAACAGCTCAAGTTAAAAATTTTATATATATTTTAAAAAAAAAAAATAAATAAAAAAAAAATAAACAAAAAAAAAAATTAATAAATAATAATAATAATAAAAAAACTTTACAGTTTAATTCTATTTTATAACTTGAGTTTATGAAAATGATGAAATGATATCTTTTCAAGTTGAAAATAAAGAAAAAAAATTTAATAAATATTAAAAATTATAATAAAGTTTTTATTTAATTATCAGTTTTTAAAAACAAATAATTATAATATAATCGATCACTTTCTTTTTCTAATTTTAGTTCTTGTTTATCATTTTCTCTTGAACCTTCATATATTTCGATTAGTTGCATTAAATTATTATTTGTAACCTTGAAAAGTTGATATAGTTTTGCAGCTTTTTCCGTATCATTAATACCATTTGGTGTGTCTCCATGGTGATACATATCTGATAGAGTAAGTGGTCCAATACATTCATAGCCAGATATATGCAAATAGTTTATTTCAATACCTTGTGAATTTTCAATTGATTTATTAAAATAATAAATCGATTTCTCTAAATCAATATCTTCACCAAAAAGACCTAAACGATAAACATGACCTAAAAACTCTTGAGCTCTAAGTACACCACCATTAAAATTATGTATATTAAATGATTCACTGAAATTGTTATTGCCATTGTCGTTGTTGTCGTTGTTGTCGTTTTTATTACAAATCAAATCAAATTTAACTGGTAATGTTGAAGCATATAGCATCAAACCAATAATTAAATGATTATTTCTAGTATCGATATCTTTTGGATTTGGTGGTATTAAAGAATTTGCAAATTCAAAATATGGTTGAGCATATTGAGTTTTATTACCAATACATCTACTGAATGCCTCTGATTGTAAATCTAAATTTGGGAAGTTTATTAATCTAACAACATCTGAAACAAATCTTTCAATTAAATGCTTTTCTGATAGTCCAAATGATTTTGAATCTTCTAAATATTTCTCAAAACTCTTTACGGTTTGTTTCTTTATTAAATTAAAAAATTTATCAGTAATTGTCTCTTTAAATTGATTTAAATGAATAGTACCTAATTTTTCAATTCTTAACATTGATTCTTTTTCAAAATTTCTTTCGCCATTATTTTTACAATCCATTAGTGATTTTAATTTTTCATTTGTTTCTTCAATTAAAATTTGAGTTTCACTTGAATCTTCTAGTGATAATGATGCATTTAAAAATTGAATTGATTTTTCAAATTTTGAAAATTTAGAGAGAATTTGTCCAATTCTATAATATGGTTTAAACCAATTTGGTCTTTTTGATAATGAAAGAATTGAATAACGTAATGCTTCATGAATTGATAATGGATATTCTGTTTCAACAAATCTAATTTTTTGTTTTGAATTCACTTTAGCAAGATAACAAGTACTAATATTTAAAAATAGTATACCTTTCATACTATCGGATAATCCTGATAATACAAATGCTTCTAAATAACTTTTAATTGCTTTATCAAATTCACCTTTACTATAAAATTTATTACCAATATCTTTTAATTTATAAACATTTTCTTTAATTTCTTCCATAAACCAAAAATCATCTGTACTATTTGAATTGATTTTATCAGTGATTTTAATATCATCATTTACATCTCTACCAGTTTTCTCTAAAAAAGTAATAATTCTTTTTCTAATTTCTTCAAATTTTTTATTATTTAATTTAAAATCTTTTATACTATCAACTAAATAAACCATATATGGTCAATATATATATATATTGAATTATTTTTATTTATTTTGTACTACTAATATTTCAACATACAATTTAAATTCAAATATTGTGTGATATCTTTAACATTATCAATTTGATCTTTAAAAATAGGTATTAATTTCATATTTGATATTAAATTTGAAATTAGTTTAAAAGAAAAGTTTTCATCAATACCAATTTCCAATAATGATTTTTCTGCTTTTGTCAAAGTTTTATAACCCTCTGGGTCATTTTTTTTGTAAAGTGTTTCATATTTATTTCTTGAATGCACATTTGAGGGAATGCTTAAAACATTTGCACTAATTAAGTTATATAGTTCATCTTTTAACTCGGTTACTAATATAGATTCAATCATATATTTAATTTTGAAATAATTAATTGTTTCCATTTTCATAAATTTTTTTTTTTTTGCACAATGAAAAAAAAAAAATTAAAAAAAAAATAAAAAAAAAAAAAGGTTTTTTTTTTTTGTTTTGATTTCTTTTTATTTTTTTTTTTTTTTTTTACTAAACATGTTAATAATTGAAGATAATTTTAACATTACACACATTTAATATATTATTTTTTTAATACTTTTATTTTATGATAAATTTATTTTTGAATTATAAAATGATTTTAAAGATAAAAGAGAGGTTTCTAAATTTCTATTATTTTTTATACAAGAACGTGTCCATTTTGAAAGTGAATTCCAATTACCTATTTGAGTGAATCTTTCATCTATGAGTAAAATTGATCCATAGTCATTCTTATGTCTAATACATCTACCTAGAGCTTGATTTAAAGCACGATAAGCTTGTAACTTATACCAATCACCACCACTAATACCTTTTTTATTTGAATCGTTATGATCTTTCTTTAGTATTATTTTAAGATCAACTAATGATGGATAAGGAATACCAACTACAATGACACCTCTTGCATACTCATCACTGAAATCAATACCCTCACTAACTTTACCACGACAAACTGCAAATAAAATTGCACCTTTATTTGGATGTTGTTTGATTTCATCACGATATTTCTCCAATGTTTCAGCGAATTCTTTTTGATTCTTTGGTTCATAGAAATATCTCTTCTTTGAATTAATTCTTTTCAAAACACCAGTTTCATCCCAACGACTTAATAATTTCTCTAAAAATCCATATGATGGAAAGAAACAAAGTACACCACTTGGTATCAATTCTATATGTTGTAAAATAGTTTCACCTAATGAATCTTGAAAATCTAATCCTTCAGATGGACCATGAGTACAAATTAATTTAGTCCCTTTAACACCATGTGATAATGTACCAATCCAAGCACGTTGTGCAATATCTGGTAAATTACCCATTTCTGCTGCAATTGGAAATTTAGATGCTAATTCCATTGGAAATGAATATAATGGTGATAATGTACCAGATGTTAATATAATTGATCTTGTAGCTTTTGCTAATGATGAAAATGCAATTCTTGGACTCATTGCCCAAATACCAAATTGATAATTCCATTTTGTACCTTTATGACTCTTCTTTCCACCATTTGCTTGAAATGATGATGTTTTTTGTAAAACTAATCTATAATCTTCAATCCAATTTTTATTTTCAAATATCATTGTTGAAACTTTTTCAAATGATTCTAATAATTTGAATGCTCTTTGTGGTATTTGATCTAATTTTCGTACATTACCACCTCCACTACTACCTCCAGCTTTATCTTTTGATGATATTGAAAGTGCGCCACCAGTTATACCATTTTTAATAGTATCATTACTGTCATCAGCACCATCATTAGATAATAGAGTAAGATATCCAGAAAACGTGCAAAAATTTGATTCATTTAAACCAAACTCTTGAAAAATATTTAAAATCATTTCACCTTTCCAAATATTTCGATGTTTTTCAAAATCTATTGGTGTTAAAGTTTGAACTTTTTTGTTTATCCAAGCAATTATTGATTCTAATAGTTTATAACAAAAATGAATTGCTAATGCCCTTTCCTTTGATAACGTACCCATAATTCTAGAATTCATTATACAATCTTTAAAACTTTGGTAACAATGTTCAATTAATTCTTCCAACGATGAATCGAAACTACTAGTTTCCATTATTGCATCTTCAATATTATGAGCTTCATCAAAGATTACAATTGATTCTGAAACTTTATCAGTAAAATTTTTTCGAATTTGTGGATCGATCAAGTAATTGTATGGACAAAATATTAAATCAGCCTTTTGAACCATATCTCTTGATGCAAAATATGGACAATCACGACCTGCTTTACCAGCTTCCATTAAATCTTCAATATCCCACACCTCTTTTCTACCACCTGGTATAAAATCTGGTGATTTTCCCAATGGTGATGGTGATTCATTTTTTTTATAACGACAACCATGATCCTGTATTAGTTTTTTACATTTTTCAAGTTTCTTTGGTACATCCTTTAACAATGGATTGATACAATATTGATCACGTGATGCTAATACTACCATGTTTGGTCTATATGGTGTTTTTTTTAATTCACCAGTTAATTGTTTAATTTGTGAATGAGTTCTAGAACAAAAGAATATAGTTGGTGATCTTTTTTTTGCAAATTTTTGTGTTGTTGAATCATTTTCATATGGTATAGAATCTTTATTATTTTGTGAAAATGATGGTGTTGTTTCTGTTGTTTCATACCTTGGTTTTTTATTTATTATTTTTGGTATTTTAGTTGGTTCAAATTTACCAATACCTGTACCACAATAATCAGTTTGTAAACCTTTTTCATATTTATATGCTTCAAGATCTAATTCTTCATTTTTCATTGGTGATGTTGATGGTGTTATTACTTCTTGTTTTATTGGTGATGTTGAAGTAGAAGTTGAGGTTGAAATAGTTGCAGCAGCATCAATTAATTGTTTTTTTTCAATCATTCTTTGTTTTGATTCTAAAGATAATTTTCTTTTCTCTTCTAATTCTTTTTTTTTTATTTTTTTATCTTCTTCTTGCCAAGCTAAAGATGAACATAGTAGAGATAAAGTTTTACCAGTACCTGTAGGTGATTCTAATAAACAATTCTCTTTATTATCTAAACCCTCTAAAATTCTTGACATCATTGATGCTTGACATGCATATGGTTTAAATGGGAATTTAACATTATAATTACCAATCTTATATGAACCATTTCCTAAATCTTCATATCTTTCATATGAACTATCATCCTTAACATTTGCTTTACTATTACTATTACTACTATTTATGTTTAAATTTGTATCTGTATTTGTACTGTTAGAATTATTAAAATAATCGAATGGTGTTCCATAGTATTCTTCTTGTTCATTCTCTAAATGATTAAATTCATCTCCACTATCAATAATATCCGATAATCGTCTTTTCACTCCAATTGAAGTTGTTGTTGTTGTTGTTGTTGTTTGTGATGATGTTTGTGATGATGTTTGTGATGATGTTTGTGATTGTGATGATTGTGATGATGATGATGTAATTGGTTTGGCTTTAAAAAATGAAAGAATTGATGGTGTTGTTGCTTGTGATGATGTTGATATTGATGATTGAGATGATAGTTGTGTTGAAGGTTGTGATGAAGATCCGACTCTTGGGGAAGGTTTTAGCAAACTAAGCGAAAACACTTTCTTTGGTGGATTATTATTATTATTACTACTCATTGCAATTAATTAACAACACACATGAAAAAAAAAAAAAAAAAAAAAAAAAAAAACAACGAAAAGTTTTTACAATTTTTGTATTTTTCATTTGTTTTTTTAAAGATTTTTGTTTTTTATTTTTACAACAATTGTTGTAAAAATACAAATAAAAATAATAAAAAAAAAAATTTCTATTTTTAAGCATGAAATTCCAAATATGGAGTTAGATATTTATTTTTTTTTTCTAATGGTCAAAAAAAAAAAAAAAAAAAAAAAAAAAAAGATTCTTTGAAAAATGGGAATACTAGAATACTTGAAATCTAAAGAAAAAAAAAAAAATCATAAAAAAAAATTTTATTTATTTTTTCTAAAATAAATCCTGATTTTTGAGGAAAAAAAAATTTCTGATAAAAAAAATTTTTCCTCACAAAAAAAAAAAAAAAAAAAAAAAAAAAAGAGACACAAAAATTAAATTATTGAATAAATTAATAATTTTAAAAAAAATAAATAAAAAGATACAAAAAAAAATATTATAATAAATTAATAATTATAAATTAAATTATAATTGTTAATAATTTTAAAAAAAAAAAAAAAAAAAAAAAAAAAAAAAAAAATGTCAATAGAATTAGAAGAAAATACAGAGTATTCAAGAGGATATCTTGATAGTTTACTTGGTTCAGAAGTTACAAAAATTTGTAAAATACTTGGTTTAAAATCAACAGGTGTCAAACCACATTTAATTAAAACTATTTTAGATTTTCAAAATCCTAACACTAAAATAAAAGTTCAAAAAACAAAATCAACAACTCCAAAAAAAGAAACAAAAAAACAAATTATAACTAAAAAATCAAAAACAATATCAGTTAAAAAACCAACAACCAATTTAGTTTCAAAACCATCTCTAAAGCTTTCAAAAGCTAAAACTTCAAAAAAAACAGTGGGTACTCCCTCATCAAATAAATCAACTGCACCAGTAATTTCAACTACACCAGAAGTTTCAACTGCACAAGAAGTTTCAACTACACCAGAAGTTTCAACAACATCAACAACTGAAAGTGCACTATCAAATACCACAGCAACATCAGCAGAAACAGCAGTAGAATCATCGACAGCAGTAGCAGCATCAAATCAACAAGATAGTGATCCTGATAATGAAGTTATTGCACTTCGTATGAATCGTGAAGGTTGTAACTCTGGTGAATTACATGCAAGTTTAATTTGGAATGATATAGCAGATTTAGATCTTCATGTTATCACACCATCTGGTGAACATTTATACTATGGCAAAAAGGAATCACGTTGTGGTGGTTGGTTAGATAAGGATATGAATGTTTGTGTCACACAAAATTCTGAACATCCAATTGAGAATATATTTTGGGCATCAGCTCCATCTGGAAAATATAAAATGTATGTCAATCATTTCAGATGTCATACTAATAGTGATCCTCGTTTCACTGATCCAAAAAGATCTGTACCATTTAGAGTTAGATTAATTAAAGAGGGTAGTACCACATGGTTTCAAGGTACAGTTGAACCTAATAAAAATGTAAATTGTTTTGAATTTAACCTAAAAGGTAGTGGTGCAGTTGGTTCATTCGTTGTTTTACCACCAAATAGTGTACCTTCTACATTTAAAGAGTTGTGTATAAAGAATAAGGTCTCCTATTCACAAGGTGAAGGTTTTTATGCATTAAAGAGAAAAGAAGAAATTAGTGAAATCAAAGATATGGTTCTACATAATACTAAATCCGATACTTTCATTATTGGTCATCTTGATGTTTGCTTAGCATTAAATCAACCAACAAACAAAAGATTAACTCTAAGACCTGAAGACCTTCCACAAGATACCCGTTTATTCGTTCAATCAACTAGTCATAATCGTAAAATACCCGCTGATACTCATGTTTTAATGAAAGTTAGTGTAAAAGAAGCTTTAACATTCCGTCAAAGTTCGAAATATAGTTTTAGATAAAAATAAATCTTTTTTTAAAAAAAAGTATAATATAAAATATATATATGGTTTATTAAAAAATTTAACTAATTTTGAATACAAGAAGGATAATTATTATTCCAAACGATTGAACCATTTGAACAAATACAATCATTGTTTGCATGGGTGAAACCAGGTAAACATGCACATGTTGAATTTGAATTACAATTTATGTATTGACTATTTGAACAATCTTGACTGGTGAAACATGTTTGGGGATATCCAGTTTCACTATCTATTGGAGTACACAATGGTATACCATTATTCCAAAGAGTTTTACCATTACAAGTTTGACATTTATCACCTTGGAATCCAACTGCACATTGGCATTGATGATCTGATTTTGGTGTATAGATTATTGTTGGTGTTTCTGTTGTGATGTTACCATTAATAACTTTTGGAATTGGAATTGACTTTACTACGGCATTATTTGTAAATGATGAAGTTGTTGTACCGGTAACTATATAATAAATATTTTTACCATCAGTTGTCATAGATGAAATACTATCATTTGTTAATACTATTGGTGATGATGATGAACCATCTTTTTTAAAAGCCTTTATACCATTTTCATTTGAATAATAAATCATATCACCGACTAATAAAAATCCACTAATTGATGTGACATTACTGTCAGTAAATAATAGTTTTAATTTATCTTGAGTGCAATTTCTACAATCTGTTGTACCTAAATAGAATTTACCATCATAGGTTGAAATATAAATATTTTTAGAATCATCTCCTAATATAATTCCATTGGTGATTTGATTTTGATAAAGAAGTGTTGAATTTGAGAAATCAGATTTTTCTGTTGGAATTTTATCAATAAAGTAAATACCATATTCACCATAAACAGTTTTAGTTTCTTCTTTATTGAAATCAATAGTAAATGGAATACCCCAAATATTTAAAACCTGTTTAATCGATGATGTAGCTTGATCATAAATTCCATAGATAGTACTACCACTATGATAAAATGTAAGGTATAGATAATTGTGAATTGGTGCATATTGATAAACTCTATAGAAAGTTGTAAAACCTTGACCAGTGTTTAAAATTTCACCATTTATTCGACTTTTAATAACCAAAGTAGCCTCCGATCCATTATTGGTGGCGCTTGTATCCAAACTAAATATATATGGATATCCAAATGGTCCTGAATCACTTGAATTGTATTTACCAGATACAATTAATTTATTATCATTTGAATTATATACTATACCATAACCTAAATTTAAACCACCATTACATGCTGCATATGGATAATTTCCGCATTCATAATCTCTGTTACAACTATTGTTACCGTTAATTAAATTTATTATTAATGATAATATTAATAATATTAATATTTTCTTCATTTCTTTTTTTTTTTTTTGAAATTGGTTTATTTATTTAAATAAATAATAAAAATTTAAAACTACATTTTATACTTTTTGTTTTTAAATTTTTTAACTCTTTTATCATCTCTTAATATTTATTAGTAATTTCTTTTGTAATATTATATTCCAAATAGTAAATTAATATTGATAATAAAAAAAATAAAAAGTCTTAAAAAAACAACTAATTAATTACAATGTATAAATCGAGTAAAATTTTTTTTTTTTTTTTTTTATTTTTTTTTTATTTTTTATTTTTTATTTTTTATTTTTTATTTTTTATTTAAAAAAAAAAAAGAATAACTTGGAAAAATGATATATTTTAACAAAATAACAATAAATTTTTGAAACAAAATGAATAAATTTAAATTATTATAATGATCTTATTTATCTATGTTCAATTTGGACAAATAGTTAACAAACTTATTGTAATCTTTTAAAAATATCTTTTTTATTTGACAATTTATTTAAATCCTTTACAAATAATTTAAATCTATTTTTTGTCGTCGAACAAAAATTAATTAATTGAACTTTTTTTTTAAAAGTTTTTTTTTTTTGAAGTTTTTTTTTTTTGAAGTTTTTTTTTTTTTTTCAAATTTTGAAGTTTTTTTTTTTAACACAAATTTGATAAAAAATTAAGAAATAAATTGATGCAAAAACATTCTATATGAGAGAAGCCATAGTTTATGCTATTTTCTGTTATATATATTTAAATGATTATGTCAATAAAAAAAGTTTTATTTAGTTTTTTTTTTTAATTTGTTGTAATAAAGAAAAATAAAAAAAATAAAAAAAAAAAATAAAAAAAAAAAAATAAAAATAAAAATAAAAATAAAAATAAAAAAAAAAAAAATTAAAATTTTTTTCTTTTAATTTTTTTTTTTTTTTTCTACATTACAGACTCGCTCACTTTGCGGAATCAACTAGAATAATATACATTTTTAAAAGAAATATTTATTATAATAATAGTAGTAGTAGGCAGTAGCAGTAGTAAAAACAAAGTTTTTCAAATAAAAAAACCTTTTTAAAAGTTTAATACATAAATAAATTTACATACAAAGAAAACAATTTTTTTTTCTCTTTTCTTTTTTTTTTTTTTTTTAAAAAGACAAATTTTATTTATTGATAAAAACAGTAATAATTTATAAAGCTTTTTATTTAGCCAGTATAAAGTTTCATATAAATTATCACCTATTATTATCTACCAATACTATATATAGTATTAAAAAAAAACACAAGAGACACACAAACACAAACACAAACACAAACATAAACACAGACACAGACAATCACACAATGAATTATAAATCAAACTCCCATTGGTTTTTTTCTAAAGAACAAGTATTAAAACATTATTCACTTGGTATTGAGCTTAAATTAGAGGTTGCATATCGAAGAGCATCAGCTGCATTCATACAAGATGTTGGAATTAGATTAAAAATGTACATATCAATACATACATCTTAAAAATATCACTTTTTTAAAAAAAATTAATGGATATATTATTTACTAACATAATAATTATTGTATACTTATGAATATCTTTTTATATTAAAAATACAATAATAAAGGCCACAACTTACAATTGCAACAGCAATATCATATTTTCACAGATTCTTTATTCGTCATCAATTAAAGGATCATGATCGATTTGTATGTATGATAGTGATAAATAACAAATAATTAATGATTAATAATTGGCCATGAGGACTATATAGTTGATTATAGTTGATAATATTAATAAAAAAATGTTCTATATATATACAGGTTGTAGCAACAGCATGTTTATTTTTAGCAGGTAAAGTTGAGGAGACTCCTCGAAAATTGGATGATGTTATAAAAGTTTCACATATGATAAAAAATAAAAAGAAAGGACCAGAAGGTGATAAAATGGTAGCAATTACACAACAGGAGCATAGTACTTTAAAGAATAAGATTTTACAAAACGAACATTTAATCTTAACAACAATTGCCTTTGAATTGGCCGTTGAACATCCCTATAAATATTTATTGGAATATATGAAATCAATACAAGGTAGCAAGAATCTTTGTCAAGTTGCTTGGAATTTTGTAAATGATAGGTAAGATTTCTTTTTTTTTCACACTAACCCTCACATCTTCTTGTACACATACATACACGCATATTGTTATTGGTATATATGTATGTGCCAATAGATAGACACAATTAAATTAAAAACAATAGATAGATGGATAGATAGATATCGTTGATTCATTGTCATCTTTTTTTTTTTAATATATATATATATGTATATATTTATATATATAAATTGTAGTTTAAGAACAAGTCTTTGTCTACATTATCCTCCAGATTTAATATCATATGCATCAATTTATTTAGCAACTAGATTTTTAAATTATCAATTGGTTACAGAGAATAAAAAAGAGTGGTGGGAAATGTTAGGTATTAAGTTTGAAGTTTTAGAGGACATTAGTAAACAGATTTTAGATCTTTATGAAGCTAATCCTTTCCAACAAACTACAGCTCCATCTTCAACTACAACTTCAATTTCAACTTCAATTTCAACTTCCACCTCTACAACATCAAATGAAAATAGTAATAATAGTAACAACAATGCAACCACTATCACTACCATAACATCAACATCAACATCAACATCATCAGCAGCAATAAATGAAAAAACACCATTAAATGAAACTGGTGATATTAATAAAACACCAAATAAATCATTATCAACCGCAAATAGCATCTCACATCACATTTCACCGACATCTTCAAATAATAATAATAATAACACTTTAAATCCATCACATTCAAAATCATCATCAACCAACGGGAATAGCGATCACCGTTATTCTCCATATAAGTCGTCTCACCACAGTAATAGTAACAAACGATCATTATCAAGATCTCCATCACCAAATAGAGCAGCTATATCAAATTAAAATCTATATACAATCTCTTTTGAAATAATAAATAAAAACCAATACATAATAAAAAAATAAAACAAAAAAAAATAAAAAAAGAAAAAAAAAGAAAAAAAATATAAAGCTGACAATAAACGAAAAGAAAAGATAAAAAAAAAAAAAAAAAAAAATCAACTAGTTTACAATTTTGATACTCAACCCCTTTCATTTGTTTTTTTAAATCATTTTTTTAAAATTTTTTTTATATACACCATTATCATAAATATCAATTATTATTTTTTTTAACATAAATTAAAAAAAAAAAATTTTAATTTTATTTTTTTAATTATTTAAACACATTAATAAAAATAAAATATTTTTAAAAATATAATTATTCATTGTTTTGGTGCATGTATGTGTGTGTGTGTGTTTAATTATTTTTTTTATTATTATTATTTTTTTTTTTTTTTTTTTTGTGCATAATAAATTTATTAATTTTGTTATTTTTTAATAAAAAAAATTAGAAGTTAATTAAAAATAAGAATATAATAAAAATATAAATGTCAAGTATTTTAGATTCATTTGTTGGAAATGAAGATATTAGTGGTGTCGTTATTGAAAAGTTTCCAGTATGTTATTAATTTTCTTTTATTTTATTTTATTTTTTTTTTTTTCATAAAATTAATTTTTAATATTTGAATAATAATCTTGAAAAAGGATCAACCACCAAATATGGTTAGAGTTGTTATTGAAACAAATTTAAATAGTTATACAAAGAATTTAACAATTCATGTAAACAAAGATAGAGTATATACAATATATTGTGGTTATAGAAATGGTATACCATTTAGGGGAGGTGGTACAAAATATAATCAAGTAAGTTTTGAAGTTGATGATACAAGACCTAATGTTTTATTCTCATTTTGGAAAGCAAGAAATTTTGGTTTATTAGAACGTGTAACTGAAAGAAATTATTCTGTAGATTCAATTAAAGGTAACACTTTAATAGTCTCTTGGCCTAATAGAAATAATCCAAGACAATTTGCACTAAAACAAAATCGTCATACTCCTTCTCAATTAGGGTTAAATTTAAGTAATTAATTTTATTTCAAAAAATTATTATTTTTTTGTATCTTTTTTTATATATTTTAAAATCAATTAAAAAAAAAAAAAAAAAAAAAAAAAAAAAAAAAAGTTATAATTAAATTAAGAAAAAAAAAATAATAAAAATTAAAATTTTTTCTTTTACCATTATTTTTTTTTTTTTTTTTTTTTTTTTTTTTTTTTTATTTTTTTTTTTTCTACATTTTAATTATTTTTTTTAACAGTATGGTGTATAAAACACATATATTTTTAAAATTTTTTTTTTAATTATTTTCTTGATGTTTAAGGGAATGTGTGTTTTTTTTTTTTTTTTTTTTTTATGGTTATTTATTGTTGTTTATTAATTTATTTCTTATTATTATTAAAACCGATCTAAAATAATATATTTGATGGGATTGATATGACAACAACATATATTATAAATTTTTAATATGATGACATGTTATTACACCATTTTGATTTTACTTGTTAGATCTTAAAATATGTTTTTTTTTTTTGGTATAAAAAAAGTTTTTTTTTTTTTTTTTTTGATCATTAAATCAAACAACTACAACAACAACAACAACTAACAAACAACAAACAATCATTAAAAAAAAATATTCTAAAAATATAGTTTATATTATTTATTTATTTATTTATTAAACAAAATGTTATTCAGTATGTATGAGAGGAAAAAAAAAAAAAAAAAAAACATATTTCATTGAATTATTTCATTAACTTTAATAATATTATTTTTTAGAATCATTAATCTCCTCTTTAAATTCATCAATTTCATTTAATGCAAATAGTTTAAATGTTGAATCAGTTAATTTAAATTCTTCGTATGATTCAAATGGTTTAGCACGTACAATTACAGTTTATAAAACAAGTACTCATGCATTCTACAGCCGTCCATAAATTAATTTTATTTGAAAAAATTGGGTTGTTAAAATATTTGATAATAATAATAATAGATATATAATATTAATAACCATTATTGTATTTATAAATTAATTTAAAACAAACTGATATAATTTCGAATTTTTATTATTTAAAATAAAAAATAATAATAAATAATTCTTTGTACTCTTTGATAAATAATAAATTTATTTTTATTTTTTTTATATTTTTTTAGTTTATAATTGATGATTTTTTTTTCTTTCTTTCTTCATATTAGTTTAATATATCTTGAAAAGAAATCACTTGTTAAACTATTAATAAATTCGATATTATCATTGTAAATTTTAATTGATTCTAATGAATTTGGTAAAGAATTTAAGAGACTAGATTGATCTTGATGGAAACTAGAATTAAAAATATTTAAAAATTTTAATTTATTTGGGAGTACATTTGGTTCAAAAGGTTCTTTATAAAATCGACCCAAAGTTAGGGATGTAATATTTGGAGGTAGATGACCAATTGAGAATTTTCCTTCAAAAGAACTAAAATCCAATGTCAATAATGAATGAAGATTTGAAAGACAAGATACTTCTTGTCTTGTATCACCTAAATTTAAATGAGTTAATGTGGATGGCATAGATGATAATGAGATTAATTGATTATATGAAAAACCAAAAATTAATGATTTTAAATTTGTATGAGTAAATAAATCGTTTGGTATTGGTTGATTAAATCCCTCACCAAAAGTAATTGATTCAAGTGTTGATGGTAACATTTGTTTCGTGATTTTTTTATTGAATCTATATCCAAATTCTAATGTTTTCAATTGTTTTGGTAATGAATTTTCATTTAACTCTTTATTGTAGCAATGGCCAAATGTAAGTGATGTAAGATTCTTTGGCAGTATAGAAACTGATGAATTATCTTTTGTTGCTGCTTTTTTTGTTAAATCTAATTTTTGATTAAAATTTCTACCAAATTTTATTGAAAAAACATTTTTTGAGAATTGATCTAATCCTATTTCTTGGTTGAAATCCTTATCAAATTCAATTGAAGTTATTGATTCTCTAATATCTGTTTTAGCATTAAATTCTTTTTTATTATTTTCTGAATTAAATTCTTTTGAAAGTGTTGTAACAGATTTTGGTATTGAACCTTGTTCAATGGTACCACTATAACCTTTATGAAATATCAATGATGTTAATGAATTCTTTGAATGTAATTGGTCACTAATTTTAATATCACGTGAAAATCCATAACCAAATTCTAAATGTTTTATTCCATCAGGTACCCAACTTTCTTTTTGTTTTTTGACTACATATCCATTTTCTTTATCTTCATCTTTTTCATCATCATCATCGTCATCATCATCATAATAATCATCACAATCATCATCTTTTTCATTTATGATAAATGGCCTATTAAACCCACCAAATTTAATACTTGTAACTGATTGGGGAATTATATTTTTATTTAGTGCTTGATTAAACATATTATTGAAAATTATTGTTTTTACATTATTTGGTATGGAATTTTTAGTAATTGTACCACCGGAATCAAACTCAAATTCCAATTCCTCTAAACTGTGTGGAAATAAACCTTTTAAATTTTCGTGGTCAAAATCGTACTCTATGGAATTTATATAACTTGAGTATTTATAATTTAATAATGAATCATATGTCAAGCAAAACTTTTTATTCAAATGAATATTATACAATCTAACATGAAACAATATCTCTTTTCTTAATAGTTTATTTTTCCACACTTTTTCAAATGATGTTATTTTATTATTATTATTATTATTATTATTATTATTATTATTATTATTATTATTATTATTATTATTATTATTATTATTATTATTATTATTATTATTATTATTATTATTATTATTATTATTATTATTATTATTATTATTATTATTATTATTATTACTATTATTATTATTATTACTATTATTATTATTATTACTATTATTATTATTATTATTACTATTACTATTTGTTTGGTTATCATGAGTAAGTTTAATTCTTTTATTAGTTTTAAAATTACTGGTATTAATAGTAGTTTGATTATAATTTGTTGGTTGAGATAAGTTTTTATTATTTTCAATTATTATTTTAAATGAAAGATACTCTATATTTGTACTTTTGCTGTTATTACTGTTGTTTATATCTATTGTTTCATCGACACTATTATTTTGATTTAGAGATTTGAAATGGTCATATAATAAACTGAATTGTTTTAAATTTAATCCATGCAAAAGAATGTATCTTTTTTCAACAATATTAACACTATATTTAATAATTATTATTAATGATTGTTATTTAATATAAATGGATATAAGAGATATGAATCATTACTCTTGGTTCGTTGTGGTTGTGAATGAGTTTACATTATTAAAGTAAGTTGATAATTTATCTATAGATATATAAACTCCATTAGTAGATAATATTAATAAACTCTTTAATAAAATAACATCTTTGTCAACTAGAGAATCATAAATTGATTTTTCCATCTATAATGTGGCTTGACAATCGAGGTGCAAAATAAAAATAAAATTTTATTTTTTATAATAAATATTTTTGTTTAAAGTCGAAATTTTTTTTTTTTTTTTTGTATCTTGTCCCACAAACTACAATTTTTTTTTTGGAATTATTTTTTTTTATAGAAATTTATATTTTCAAATTATTTTCACATTCATTTATTATTTTTTTTTAAACAACCAACTATATATGCCATAAATATTACTTTTACTATTTTTAATAGTTATTGCCTTCATTTTAAATTATTTTTTTTATTTTCATTTATTATTTTTTGCAAAATATAAAGAATAGGATTTCAAAATAAAGATGATAGTAATTTAGAATTTACAGTTGTCTCAGGATACAGTATTCGTAGAAGTAGAGTAGTAGTATTAGATTATTCACTAATAGATACAAGTAAAATAGTATATAGATAAATGTCAAAAGAGATTAGTGATGGTCTAAATAAATTATATTCAATTTCACCATCAATACCAACGACGGTTGTTCCATCTTCAACCACAACCACTTCTACTACAGCCGAATCAAAATCATCGAAAATAAAATAAAAACAATTTTTAAAAAGTTAACTCCAACTCTAGATAGTTAAAAACATTTATTTGGTGAAGTTTATTTAAATTTTAGACTAAAAAATATTATTATAAATAAAAATGAAAATGAAAATAAAAACATAAAAATAAATAAATAATTTTCTTTTGGTATCTTTTTTTCAAAAGGTGATGGAATTGGAAATAAAAAATTGAAAGTATCATCAAATTTTTTTTGAAGCTTATCGTTAATTAACTCCAAACCATCATTTAAGCATATAGAGTTTACTTGATCTTTTGAATTATTTACAAGTGCTAAACTTTCATCAAATTTATTGTTATTCAATAGAATATATAATAACTCGCTTCGAGTATTTTTAATTGTACAATTTGAATATCTAATAGCGAATTGATTATATAAATGTGAAATTTGAAAATCTGTTTTATCTCTAAATGAATTTGAGGATGTTATTTCCAAACCAACACCAAAATCTTCTTGGATTTTATACCAAGTCTTTCTATTAAAAACTTGAACCCCATGAGCTGGTAAATTTCTTGGTATATTTTCATTCCAAATCGATGCTAATGCTCGGTTTGTAAATAATATTGATTTTGTATAGGAATCAAATTCTTGGGTCCTTGTTGATTTTCCCCATAGTATGTCATTAATCATAAAAATAACCTGATTAAAATTCTCATCGAAATATTCATTTTGATTAACTGGTCTACTAAAAAATATATCATCATTTAAATATAAAAAACAATTTGAAACTTCTACTGGTAAATTCCAAAAGTTTGATTCAATTGAATTTGAATTAAATGTTGGTAAATCTGAACTATAAAAATAAAAAAAAAACAAAAAAGAAATATTTATTAATTAATTGTTTTTGTGAAAATAATGAAAATAATAATAATAATAATAATAATAATAATAATAATAATAATAATTACTCTTTATGGAAATAATGTTTGTGAAAAATAAATTTAACATTATCAGGATTTTCAGTATCAAACCATGTCGGTATTTGATCTGCTGTAATTATAAAAATATTTTTTATCCATGGTGCATATTGTATAACACTTCTTAATGAATATTTCAAAATTCCAATATCTCTATAAGAAGAAGGTGGTGCATAAGCACTACCATCATATCTCGCTTTATTTTTTTCCTCAATGTGAAGTGGATCTGAACCATTCACCCATGTGTATACTAAATCGACATATTCACAGTCTCTTGACATAATAATATCTTTTATCATTCTTTCATTTTCATTTAAATCTATTGGTATTGATTTAAAATAGTCATAAATTGTTTCTTCGTCAATAGTTTTATTTTTATTCTTATTATTATTTTTATTTTTATTATTATTACTATTACTATTATTATTATTATTATTATTATTATTATTATTATTATTATTATTATTATTATTATTAATATTAATTAATAATTTAAAGTCTGTATTATACTTTAAAAAAAGAAGAGCATTCATAATTATTAAAACTAAAACAATTGTTATAAAAACATCTCTCCTTTTTTTTACCACCATTTTTTTAAATTGAATGAAAGAAATATTTACTAAAAAAATTAATAACACCACAAAGATAAATAAAAAATTTTAATTTTTTTTTTTTTGACACTTTTTACAGGTTTTATTTTCAAAAAAAAAAAAACAAAAATTAATTGAAAATTTATTATAATATTTTTTTTGTACAACCCTACGTAAAAGCATTACAGTAATTGAAATAAAATTTTTTTTATTTTTGGATTTTTTATTTTTTCATTTTTTTTATTTTTTATTTTTTTTTTTTTAAAGATGAAGTCCATGGCATTTGAAATTAAAAAACATCCCAATCGACATCCCAAAAAAAAAAAAAAATAAAAATAAAATAAAAATAAAAATAAAAAAAAAAAAAAATAAAAAATAAAAATAAAAATAAAAAAAAAAAAAATAAAATAAAATAAAAAAAAAAAAAAAAATAAAAATAAAAAAGTATATATATATATATATATATTTGTAAATATAGATTTAAATTTGTATCTATAATGGTGTATATAACATTATATATTATTTGTGTTATTTATATTATTTATATTTATATTTTAATTTTTTTTTTTTTTTTTTTTTTTTTTTTTTTTTTTTCTTTTTCTTTTTTTGAAAATATTTAGTGTTACAATAATTTTTTTTGTTTTTTTTATTTTTATTTTTAAGTCATCTTTTCAAAAGGTGAAGGAATGGGGAATAAATAATTAAAAGTATCATCAACTTTTTTTTGAAGCTCATCATCAATAAACTCCAAACCATCGTTTAAACAAATGGTGTTTATATCATTTGAAGTTTTAACTAATTGTAACTTTTCATCGAAATTTTCATTATTGAGTAGAATATATAATACATCTGGGGTGAGATTTACTATTGGTTTAAAATATCTAATTGCAAATTGAATATATAAATGTGAAATTTGAAAATCTGTAAAATTTCTAAATTGATTGGCAGATGTAATTTCTAAACCATTACCAAAATCCTCTTGAATTTTGTACCATGTTTTTCTATTAAAAACTTGAATTCCATGAGCTGGCATTTTTCTTTTTCTATCTTGACCCCAAATTGAAGCTAATGCCCTGTTTGTAAATAATATTGATTTTTCATAATTTTCATATTTTATTTCTGATTTTCTTTCCATTGCAGATTCTGATAATAAAACAGATTGTTTAAAATTCTCATCGAAATATTCATTTTGATTAACTGGTCTACTAAAAAATATATCATCATTTAAATATAAAAAACAATTTGAAACTTCTACTGGTAAATTCCAAAAGTTTGATTCAATTGAATTTGAATTAAATGTTGGTAAATCTGATCTATAAAAAAATAGATTATAATAAAAAAATTAATATTTAAATTAATAATTCTTTTTCAAATTTAACTTTTTTTTTTTTTTTTTTTCTTTCTTTCTTTTTTTCTTTTATTATTTAACATTTAAAAATATATTACATATTACGATATAAATTTTTATGAAAAATAAATTTAACATTATCAGGATTTTCAGTATCAAACCATGTCGGTATTTGATCTGCTGTAATTATAAAAATATTTTTTATCCATGGTGCATATTGTCTAACACTTCTTATTGAATATTTCAAAGTTCCAATATCTCTATAAGAAGATGATGTGGAAAACATAAATTCATTTGTTATATTACTAGCTTTAATTCTCGCTCTTAAATGATCAGGATCTGAACCATTCACCCATGTGTATACTAAATCAACATATTTACATTCTCTTGACACTACAATATCTTTTATTCTATTTTCTTTTTTATTTAAATATACTGGTTTGGTTTGAAAAAAATCGTAAATTATCTCTTGGTCTAAACTTTCGTCGCCAAATATCCTATATTTAATACCATTAATTAAAACAAAACCAGGATCTATATCTTTTATTTTACAAAACAGTATTACATTACTTATTATAATAAATAATAAAATTATTATAAAAGTATTTCCTCTTCTATAAATATATAGATTCATTTTTTTATTCATTTTTTTTTTTTAAATTTTTTTTTTATCTATTTTTTTTTTTTTTTTTTTTATTTTAATTTTTTTTTTATTTTTTTACTTTTATAATAAAGAAATTTTAAATGGTTTAAAGTGTTTAACAAAATTTAAAAAAAAATTGGTGCCTGGGGGACACATTCTAATAAGAATTGTAAAAAAGATATATACTATCAACAGACTTTCAGACAATGAACAAAGATTTTTTAATCTTTATTTATAGTTTTAATTTTTTTTTTTTTTTGAATTTTTTATTTAATTTGCACAACCCTCAAAAAAAAATTTTTTGTTCAAGTGTCGGTTGTTTTTTTAATAATTTTTTTTTTTTTTTATTTTTATTTTTTTTTTTTTTTAGATTTTTTTTTTTGCTTCCAAAACAAATTTCTCTTCAAATTTATTCTTTGGTGCGATTGAAGCAGCAATCGAATAATACTCTTTTGCTCTTTCGTGTTGGCCCAACTGGTAGTAACAATCAGCTATTGAAACTACGCATCTAATCATATTTGGTTCAATTTCATATGAACCTAAAAAATAATCCAATGCCTCTTGGTATGTTGCATTTGGAACTGTACCAAAAAGAGTATTAGCAACAGTTTTCTCTATCCAACTTATTGAAGCAACTGAATAACTCCATCGTCCTAATAAAAACAAAGTTACAGGATCTTTTGGTCTTAATTCTAATGACTTTAATCCATACTCTTTAATCTTTGGAGCATTTCCGATCTTTTCTCGGGCACCTAAATATTCTCCTAATCCTGAGGTTGAAATTGCCCACCACTTTTATTTATTTATTTATTTTTTAATCAATTTTAAAATTCTTATTAAAGAAAAATAAAAAATACAAAAAAAAAAAAAAAAAAAATAAATCAGCAACTTACTTTATATAAATCAGGATGTTCATTTGTTAAAATGAATTTATTTATAATTTCCAAAGAGGTTTGAATATATTTTAATTTAACATCTTTGTTTTCTTCAATATCACTTTGATTATAATATGCACGTGCTAATCTCCAGTTAATTTCAACATTCTTTGATACATTATCTTGATCCTCTTGTTCATTGATAAATTTTATGATATCATTATGTTTACACTCAATATGTAATTCATCTAATTTTTTAACAATTTCATCCATTGGTAAAAACATTAAAACTATAGTTTTACTTTTTTTATTTTTTTTAATTTTTTTTTTTTATTTTTATTTTTTTTTAATTAGTCAATTATTATCTATTATGTGTTTTTTTTATTAATCCCATTAAAAACTGTGTGTTTTAAAATTTTAAATTAAAAAAAAAATAAAAAATAAAAAAAATAAAAATAAAAAAAAAATAAAAAAAATAAAAAAATAAAAAAAAAATAAAAAAAAAAATTTAATTATGATATTTTTTTAGGAAATTAAGAGCAAATGGGTGTGATGTTTCTAAATAAAAACTATAAATTATTTAATTATTTTATGAAAATAATTTTTTACCAAAAAAAAAAAAAAAAAAAAAAAAAAAAAAAAAAATTTTATATTAATTTTTATATTAAATTTTTTTTAATAAAAAAAGAATTTATTTTGATTAAAAGAATTTTTTTAATAATGTTCTAAGTTTCATTGAAATTAGATAGTATTAAAGAGATAAAAATGAAAGTAAACCAAGGGCAAAAAGAGCAAAGCTAGCACCAACTCTTGATGAATCGGATGAGTCAGTGGAATTTGTTTTATCTGGAACACAAACCACTGAATATGTTGTTTCTCCAATTGCAACTTTTGAAGTTCCATCAGTACATGTAAATTCATTTGAAGAAGTAGATGCGGCAGCACATTTAGTATCAGCAATACCAAATTGATTAAATGTGAATTTTGAAGTAGAGCCAGTTACTTGTGATATTTGAATAACTGATTCACAAGCAGATTGACAAGAACCAATCTTAAACTCAACTGGAGCTGTTAAACATTTTGAACCGGCAGCAGAACTTGTAACATTAAAGTTTGAGAAAGTTTCAGTTGCATTTGAACCAGCAATAATTGCAACAATTAATAATAATAATGATTTAGTAAATTTCATGTTTTTTCAAATTGTTTTTATAATAATTAATTAATTATTTAATTTTGTTTGTATTTTTTAAATTATTTGTTTTGAGAATTGTTTTTTTTTTTTTTAAAATAAATTAATTCTATTTATACTTTTCGATAACATTTTTTGAAATTTTAATTTTATTTTACAAAATAAATTATTTATTTTAAAAGTTAACACGTAGTTTTATATGTAAAAAGGTAATCGGTTCTTTTTCGATATTTTAGCAAAAAAAAAAAAAAAAAAAATTCAATTCAAGATTTGTTTGGGATTGTTCCTTGAAAATAGCAAACATTGCAAAAACTCAAATTTTTTTTATTTTTTTTTTTTTTGACAAGAAATAATTTAAAACTGAAAAAAATACAATGAAATTTTTTTTTTTTTGGATTATTTGAATTAAATAAAACAATTTTTTTATTATAATAATCTAATTCCTAAGTCGATATGATTTCTTAATCCTCAAAATATAAGAAAAGAAATTTTCTTTAAAAGCCAAGGTTTTTTTTTTTTTTCTCAGATTTGCATCATTTTTTAATGACCAGGCATTCTACAGCTATTTTTTTTTAAAATTATTTTTATTTTTGGAAACAAAAAACGATTCCTATATCGTTTTTTATCTTAGTTTTATATTTGTTTTCAATTAATAAAATAGAAGCCTAACATTAATATATTTTTTCAATTTTTTATTATTAAAAAAAATCAAAATGAGCCAGTCATTCAGTAAAAAATATATAATTTTTAAAAATTTGATTTTCTTAAAAATTAATATTCAATTTTTTTATTATGAGATAATAAAAATAAGGTAAAGCTTTTACCAATTAAAAGTAAAATCAGATGAGTAAATTGATTAAAGAGTTTTATGGGGAAACATATTAAGTACCATATTGGTTGATTTGTTAATTTCTTTTTCAATTTTATGTTTTGTTATGGCAATTATGAAAAAAAAAAAAAAAAAAAAAAACTTTTGCAATGTATGCAATTTTCAAGTAATAATCCTAATTAATCTAGAATTTTTTTTTTTAAAATTTTCAGATTTTTTTCATTTTTTTTTTTATGGTAAAAAAAATCGAGAAAAATAAACCATTTTCCAAATAAAACAACGTGTGAAGCTTCTAAAAAAAAATTAAAAAATTATTATAAAATATCAAAAAAAAAAAAAAAAAAAAAAGTATAAATAAAAAAAAAAAAAATTAAATTTCATAAAAATAAAACAAATCCAAAACAAAAAATTAAATAATCAAATAATTATTATAAAAAACTTAAATATAATATAACTTTAAAAAAAATGAAATTTACTAAATCATTATTATTATTAATTGTTGCAATTATTGCTGGTTCAAATGCAACTGAAACTTTCTCAAACTTTAATGTTACAAATTCTGCTGCCGGTTCAAAATGTTTAACAGCTCCAGTTGAATTAAAGATTGGTTCTTGTCAATCTGCTTGTGAATCAGTTATTATGATATCACTAATTGATTATCCATCTAATTTCACATTTAATCAATTTGGTACTACTGATTCTAAATGTGCTTCTGCATTTACATTTTCATATAATTTTACATGTACTGATGGAACATCAAAAGTTCCAATTGAAGAAACAACATATTCAGTGGTTTGTGTTCCAGATAAATCAAATTCATCACAGTCTAACTCTTCTTATTCAGAGTTTGACTCTTCCGATTCTTCGAGACTTGGTTCTAGCTTTGCTCTTTTTGCCCTTGGTTTACTTTCATTATTATCTCTTTAATATATAAATCTTAAAAAAAAATAAATTAAAAAATATTAAAAAATAATTATTTAAATTAAAAACAAATAAATTTTTGTAAAATTGTTTATTTTTACTTTTATTGAAAATTTCTTTTTTATTTAAGGTATAAAAATTTGAGTTTTTATAACTATGGAAATAAAGACGAAATCAATCATTATTTACTTTCAAAAATTAACGAAAATCTCACAGGAAATTCAATTAACCCTGGTAATTTAAAATGTCCAAAATTTAAGAAAATAAAAAAATAATAACAAAAATTCTTCTCAAATATTAATTTTCTTATTTTTTTCAGGATAAAGACACCACATCCAATAATGAATTTAGATTGTTATAATAAAAAATATTGGTATAATTATTTAGGTCTTTTTTCTATTTTTAATTTTAATTTTTCATTAATAAATTTTTCAAGTCAAAAAAAAAAAAAAAAAAAAAAAAAAAAAAAAAAAAAAAAAAAAAATTTTGCAATGTATGCAATTTTCAAGTAATAATCCAAAAACAGATCTTGTTTTATTTTTTTTTTTGCCAAAATTATAGACAAGGAACTGATTGACAATTTTACTCATAAAACTACGTGTTAATTTCTAAAAAAAAAATAATTTGTAAAATAAAATAAAAAATAAAAATTTTTTAAACATGTGATCGTAAAGTATAAATAGGATTAAAATTTTTTAAAAAAAATAATTCTTAAAACAAATCAAAACAAATAATTTAAAAAATACAAACAAAATTAAATAATTAATTAATTATTATAAAAACCTTATTATTATAACATTTCTAAAAAATATGAAATCTACTAAATCATTATTATTATTAATTGTTGCAATTATTGCTGGTTCAAATGCAACTGAAACTTTCTCAAACTTTAATGTTACAAGTTCTGCTACCGGTTCAAAATGTTTAACAAATCCAGTTGAATTAAAGATTGGTTCTTGTCAATCTGCTTGTGAATCAGTTATTATGATTTCACAAGTAACTGGCTCTACTTCAAAATTCACATTTAATCAATTTGGTATTGCTGATGCTAAGTGTGCTGCCGCATCTACTTCTTCAAATGAATTTACATGTACTGATGGAACTTCAAAAGTTGCAATTGGAGAAACAACATATTCAGTGGTTTGTGTTCCAGATAAAACAAATTCATCAGAGTCGGACTCATCCGATTCATCAAGAGTTGGTGCTAGCTTTGCTCTTTTTGCCCTTGGTTTACTTTCATTTTTATCACTTTAATTAATAAATCTTTAAAAAAATAAAAAAATAAAAAAATAATAAAAAATAATTATTTAATTTAAAAACAAATAAATTATTGTAAAATTGTTTATTTTTACTACAACTAGAATTTTTTTAATGTTCTCAAAATCAATAATAACCTTAAAAAAGAAAATTTTCTATTTATTACACTGCCAAAAAATTTAAATTTTCACCAAAACTCATTAAATTATATAACTATGAAATAAAGATCAATTGAAATTATTATTTACTTTCAATAATAAAAATTAACAATATTAACTCCCACAAGAAATACAATTAAACTAAAAGTGTTTGATCCTGGTAATTTAAAAGTCTTAAAGTTAAGAAAAAAAAAAGTTAATAACAAAAATTCTTAGCTTTTTAAATTATTAGTTTTCTTATTTTTTTTTAGGATAATGACACCACATCCCTCTAATAAATTTAGATTGTTATAATAATAAAGACTGGTTTAATTATTCAGATAATTCTACTATTTTTAATTTTAATTTTTCATTTTTAGATTATTTTCAAGACAAAAAAAAAAAAAAAAATGAAAAAAAAAAAAATTTTGCAATGTATGCAATTTTCAAGTAATAATCCAAAACAAATCTTGCATAATTGAAATTTTTAATTTTTTTTTTTTTTTTGCCAAAATTATAGACAAGGAACCGATTGACAATTTTCCTCATAAAACTACGTGTTAACTTCTAAAAAAAATAATTTGTAAAATAAAATAAAAAAATAAAAATTTTTTAAACATGTGATCGTAAAGTATAAATAGAATTTAAAAAAAAAAAAAAAAAAATCTTAAAACAAATCAAAACAAATAATTTAAAAAATACAAACAAAATTAAATAATTAATTAATTATTATAAAAACATTATTATTATAACATTTCTAAAAAATATGAAATCTACTAAATCATTATTATTATTAATTGTTGCAATTATTGCTGGTTCAAATGCAACTGAAACTTTCTCAAACTTTAATGTTACAAGTTCTGCTACCGGTTCAAAATGTTTAACAACTCCAGTTGAATTTAAGATTGGTTCTTGTCAATCTGCTTGTGAATCAGTTATTCAAATATCACAAGTAACTGGTTCCACTTCAAAATTCACATTTAATCAATTTGGTACTGCTGATACTAAATGTGCTACAGCATCTACTTCTTCAAATGAATTTACATGTACTGATGGAACTTCAAAAGTTGCAATTGGAGAAACAACATATTCAGTGGTTTGTGTTCCAGATAAAACAAATTCATCAGAGTCGGACTCATCCGATTCATCAAGAGTTGGTGCTAGCTTTGCTCTTTTTACCCTTGGTTTACTTTCATTTTTATCACTTTAATTAATAATAAATCTTTAAAAAAATAAAAAAATAAAAAAAAATAAAAAATAATTATTTAATTTAAAACAAATAAATTATTGTTTATTTTTACTACTTTTAATGTTCACAAATTAATAATAACCTTAAAAAAGAAAATTTTCTATTTATTAAAAGGCCAAAAAATTTAAATTTTCACCAAAACTCATTAAATTATATAACTATGAAATAAAGATGAAATTAAATAATTTTTTACTTTCAATATTAAAAATTAACAATAAAAACTCTCACAAGAAATAAAATTAAACTAAAAGTGTTTGATCCTGGTAATTTAAAATTCTTAAAGTTAAGAAAAAAAAAAGTTAATAACAAAAATTCTTGGTTTTTTAAAATTATTAATTTTCTTATTTTTTCAGGATAAAGACACCACATCCCGCTAATAAATTTAGATTGTTATAATAATAAAGATTGGTTTAATTTATTCAGATAATTCTACTATTTTTAATTTTAATTTTTCATTTTTAAATTATTTTCAAGACAAAAAAAAAAAAAAAATAAAATAAAAAAAAAAATTTTTTTGCAATGTATGCAATTTTCAAGTAATAATCCAAAACAAATCTTGCATAATTGAAATTTTTGATTTTTTTTTTTTTTTGCCAAAATTATAGACAAGGAACTGATTGACAATTTTACTAAGAAAACTACGTGTTAACTTCTAAAAAAAATAATTTGTAAAATAAAAAAAATAAAAAAAAAATTTTTTAAACATGTGATCGCAAAGTATAAATAGAATTTATAAAAAAAAAAAAAATAATTCTTAAAACAAATCAAAACAAATAATTTAAAAAATACAAACAAAATTAAATAATTAATTAATTATTATAAAAACATTATTATTATAACATTTTAAAAAAAATATGAAATCTACTAAATCATTATTATTATTAATTGTTGCAATTATTGCTGGTTCAAATGCAACTGAAACTTTCTCAAACTTTAATGTTACAAGTTCTGCTGCCGGTTCAAAATGTTTAACAGCTCCAGTTGAATTTAAGATTGGTTCTTGTCAATCTGCTTGTGAATCAGTTATTCAAATATCACAAGTAACTGGTTCCACTTCAAAATTCACATTTAATCAATTTGGTACTGCTGATACTAAATGTGCTGCCGCATCTACTTCTTCAAATGAATTTACATGTACTGATGGAACTTCAAAAGTTGCAATTGGAGAAACAACATATTCAGTGGTTTGTGTTCCAGATAAAACAAATTCATCAGAGTCGGACTCTTCCGATTCATCAAGAGTTGGTGCTAGCTTTGCTCTTTTTGCCCTTGGTTTACTTTCATTTTTATCCCTTTAATTAATAAACCTTTAAAAAAATAAAAAAATAAAAAAAATAAAAAATAATTATTTAATTTTTAAACAAATAAATTATTGTAAAATTGTTTATTTTTACTACAACTAGAATTTTTTTAATGTTCTCAAAATCAATAATAACCTTAAAAAAGAAAATTTTCTATTTATTACACTGCCAAAAAATTAAATTCACCAAAACTCATTAAATTATATAACTATGAAATAAAGATGAAATTAAATTATTATTTACTTTCAATATTAAAAATTAACAATATTAACTCCCACAAGAAATACAATTAAACTAAAAGTTTTTGATCCTGGTAATTTAAAAGTCTTAAAGTTAAGAAAAAAAAAGTTAATAACAAAAATTCTTGTTTTTTTAAAGTATTAATTTTCTTATTTTTTCAGGATAAAGACACCACATCCCGCTAATAAATTTAGATTGTTATAATAATAAAGATTGGTTTAATTTATTCAGATAATTCTACTATTTTTAATTTTAATTTTTCATTTTTAAATTATTTCAAGACAAAAAAAAAAAAAAAAAAAAAAAAAAAAAAAAAAAAAAAAAATTTTGCAATGTATGCAATTTTCAAGTAATAATCCAAAACAAATCTTGCATAATTGGAATTTTTGATTTTTTTTTGCCAAAATTATAGACAAGGAACTGATTGACAATTTTACTCATTAAACTACGTGTTAACTTTTAAAAAAATAATTTGTAAAATAAAATAAAAAAAAAAAAAATTTTTAAATATGTGATCGTAAAGTATAAATAGAATTTAAAAAAAAAAAAAAAAAAATCTTAAAACAAATCAAAACAAATAATTTAAAAAATACAAACAAAATTAAATAATTAATTAATTATTATAAAAACATTATTATTATAACATTTCTAAAAAACATGAAATTTACTAAATCATTATTATTATTAATTGTTGCAATTATTGCTGGTTCAAATGCAACTGAAACTTTCTCAAACTTTAATGTTACAAGTTCTGCTACCGGTTCAAAATGTTTAACAACTCCAGCTGAATTAAAGATTGGTTCTTGTCAATCTGCTTGTGAATCAGTTATTCAAATATCACAAGTAACTGGCTCTACTTCAAAATTCACATTTAATCAATTTGGTACTGCTGATACTAAATGTGCTGCCGCATCTACTTCTTCAAATGAATTTACATGTACTGATGGAACTTCAAAAGTTGCAATTGGAGAAACAACATATTCAGTGGTTTGTGTTCCAGATAAAACAAATTCATCAGAGTCTGACTCATCCGATTCATCAAGAGTTGGTGCTAGCTTTGCTCTTTTTACCCTTGGTTTACTTTCATTTTTATCTCTTTAAAAAACTAAATAAAAAATAAAACTTCTTTAATTTAAAAAAAACAAATAATTGTTTTAATAATTAATTTTATGATTTATATAAAATAAATTTTTTCAGAAAAAATAAAATGAAATTTAAGATAGAAAAGCTTCTATTTATAAACAGAGAATTTAATATTTTTCAAAATTTTTTAGGGGAAACACGTATTTTTATAATAAATGAAAATCTGTTTTGGTTGTCATTCGAAATAAAAGTTTTAAAAAATAATTATAATTTTTTTTCTTTATTTATTGTGTAATTATAATTTTTTTTCTTTATTATTACAATTGTTAATAAAGAATATGTTTTAATGATTTATTAATTAAAGGGATAAAAATGAAAGTAAACCAAGGGCAAAAAGAGCAAAGCTAGCACCAACTCTTGATGAATCGGATGAGTCAGACTCTGATGAATTTGTTTTATCTGGAACACAAACCACTGAATATGTTGTTTCTCCAATTGCAACTTTTGAAGTTCCATCAGTACATGTAAATTCATTTGAAGAAGTAGATGCGGCAGCACATTTAGTATCAGCAATACCAAATTGATTAAATGTGAATTTTGAAGTAGAGCCAGTTACTTGTGATATTTGAATAACTGATTCACAAGCAGATTGACAAGAACCAATCTTAAATTCAACTGGAGTTGTTAAACATTTTGAACCGGCAGCAGAACTTGTAACATTAAAGTTTGAGAAAGTTTCAGTTGCATTTGAACCAGCAATAATTGCAACAATTAATAATAATAATGATTTAGTTAATTTCATTTTGAGTGGTTAAATATTTATCACTTGTAAATTCTTTTTTTTTTTTTTTTTTTTGAATAGAAAATAAAATTTTTTTTTCTAATTTATACTTTTTCAATATTATGTTTTGTTATTATTTTTTTTCATTGGTTGAGAAACAACACGTGGTATAAACTATTTTTATCATCAGAAACAAAAAAAAAAAAAAAAAAAAAAAAAAAAAAAAAAAAAAAAAAAAAACAAAGATTATTACTTGAAAAATGCTACATAAGCAAAACTTTTTTAATTTTCCAAAAGCTTTTATTTTTATTATTTTTTAAATAGAGGATAACGTTTTTATTTTAAAAAAAAATAAAATTTTTTTACTTCAATTGAAATTACAATACAGTTGGTGAGATAAAGCTATTTAATTTTAATTTTAATTTTTTTTTATTATTTTATTAATATTTAGCAGAAGAGGAATTTGACAAATTTGGATTGCTGTCATAAAATTTTCTCAAAGCATGTGATAATTTCATATTTAATAACATGTTTACATTTGTATCATCGACTGGAATTACTTTTGATTTTACATCACGATCCAATAAACCAAGATTTTGTGGAGGGTCAAATTCTAATTGAACACCTTCATCTACCATCTCATTTGATTTAATATATTTGAAAGGAATTTGGAAGAGGAAAGAACTATGAAGGAAATTCTTTTTAGATTTAGATAAAATGACTCTATGATCAGAAATGATGATGGTACATTCTTGATTGATGACATGATGCCAAATGTAACTATCAGAGGCATGTTTACCTTTGTGTACAGTTTTCAAAAGGAACCAACCTTCACTCTCAACTTCGTCGAATGGACGTAAAACATTATCATGAGCAAAGCATCTTGGTGGACGAACACGTTCTGCTTGACTTTGAAGATTTGTAGTGTTCTTAATACCTTCAGTGGTTTTAGTTGCCAAATCAATTACGGCGGTAGTTGGTTTAACGGCAACACCAACAACACCTTGTGCCAAACCTTTTGCAAAGCCTGCGAAACCTCCTTTCTTTGCACCTTCAACTGGTTTAGTGACGATACCAGTGATACCTTGAAGAATACCACGACCTAAACCAATACCACCCATTGCTAAGCCTTCACCTACATGAGAAGGTTTACGAGCTTGATGTAATTTTCTTTCTTGGAGGTATTTTTCATCAAATGAAAGTGTGGCAACACCAGTACCTAATGTGCCTGTTAACTTGGACAAAGTATTGAAAGTACCATAGACTGAGTTCTTTACAAAACTACTGGTACCTTTTGCTAAACCTTTAGTGAAATCGGCTGGTGATTTAACTAAACCTTGAGCTGGTTCTACGAAAAAGTCGTGTACACCAGTACCGAAATTTCTAAACAAACCAACTGGATTACCAAGGAAATCAACAGAACCCAAAATGTTATAGAATTGTCTAAGTGCTTGGTTGATGTACGATGTTTTAATCTTATCGATAATGGTTGATCTTGAAGTGAATGGATGCTCCATCAATAGACCTTGTAATGTAATTGGTGCACGATCCAATCTTGTCAATGATAGACCCAAACCTTCAACCAACGAGAGGATCTTGTGATTGGATTTAATTAAACCATCATTTTGAAGTGCCAATGTTAAATTAATCTTTATTGGATTCAAAACCAACAAAGCGAAATAGACCATTTTAATTGTTGATGAGTCTGATGTTGGTGGTTCAATTGAGACAGCATTGTATAATGTTGAAGTCAAACTATCGATATCACCACTCTTTCTCATTTGGCCATTGTTATTGACACTATTGTTTGAACCAAATGGTGGTATTGAATCAACAAAGTCTAAAATCTCTTTAATCCAATGATCCTCGAGTTCAATGGTCATCTCTTGAATCAATGTTGAAAAGTATCTAAAGTAATCGATATTATCGATTGTTGATTTAATAACTACTGCATGTAAAAAGTCTTTTCTATGTTCTTTATCGGGTGAAATTGTATGAATGAGTACAGGGAAATCGGTTTTAATCAATTGATTATCAATTTGAAGCTCGGCTAATTTAACTTCCACTGTATTTTCAATTGTACTTTGAGTTGCGATAATGAGGAAATCTTTCATTGAAATATAAGCCAACTCCTTTGGAGTCTTATCAATGATTGAGCAACCAATACCCGAACAACGAATATTGAAATGGTATTCACTTTGTGATTGAGATAGATTGACTGCTTTATTATCGGTCCAAGCTGTAATTGAACGGAATTTCTTATCATTCGATGAGAACAATAAAACACGAGATGGACCATCGATTGTAATTGTAATATAGAGATCTGAACGTTCATGGTGTAGTTTATGACCTTTGATCTTATTGACATTGATACGTTTTTTCAATGGTTTACCCTCTACAGACACTGAGAGAACATATTCAGCGGATGGTTCATCCCAACCGTAGCATAACTTTTCTTTTGGTTCAATATAATCGATGTTTTCTGGTGAATCACGTTGGAAGAATGAAATTTTGAATTGAGTATCATTTTGGATGATATAGGGTGGACTCTCCTTGCTTGAGAGAGGAATTCTAATAAAGTGAGTACCTTGCTTCTCTTTGATGTTTACATGGAATAAAAGTGAATCATGATCAGGACGATCAGTATTTCTACTCTTTACAACATAATCACTAATTGAATCGACAAAGAAACCACCTGACCAACGCCACTCATGAGGATTCTTTTCATTGGTGATTGGTCTAATGCAAATCTTTTTGTTTTCAACATTCTCCTCCCAATGGAATGGTTTGTATTCACCTGGATCCAATCTTAGTTCGCCAACTAATCTGACGGCATTTGGACCACTCTTACCATTGCTACCGGAACTACTACCCAAACTATTACCACTGAAATTGAGTGCAATACCATCAATGTTACCAATACATTGAGAAACAAGAATTGGGAATGGTAAATCATTGCAAATTACATTTTTTGGTACAAAAGTAACGGTTTTAGAGAGACGGAATTTTTCATTTGGACAGAAATCAACCTTGTAAGAGAGTTCATAAGTACGTGTTGGATTTGTCAAAAGAATAGTATTTGGATTACCAACGGCAGAGATTGGGAATTTCTCACAGAAATTTTTATTCATTGGTTGTTCAGCTTGTAATGAAACACGAGCACGAACTGTATTATTACTATAGAGTACTGGTGGACGTGGTAATTGATCTGGTAAATTTGGTGGCAACAATAACACTTGATTATCGGATAATTTAACTTCGATTGGTAAGAGTGAGTTATTCACTAACCAATATTGGCAATAGAATGATAGAGTACGAATACCTTTAATCAATTCAGTACGTTCAATATCCAATGAGACCTCACGATTATTTTGTTGAAGTTTAAAGGTTTTTGTAAAGGTTGGAGATGTTGCATCACCTGATACTAATGTATGCTTTGTTTCTGAGAAACCATCCAATTCACTGACGATGGCAACCAAATTTGAACCTGGTTGATAGTAATGGCAATCGATTTTCTCACCTGAACCCATTTTAACCTTTTCAATTGTTGTGCCTGGAATTGAGAGTTTGAATGGATATGGTAAAATGTTCTCAATTTGAATTGGTGGGAAGAATCTAAAGGTATTATTGAAACGATCACAATTTCTATTGGTAATGGTTTTATGAACCAATGATACAAACATACCAACTTTATCGACGGTTTGCAATCTGAAGAGTTTACTATTTTCATGATCAGGTAATTTGTTAATATCGATTGGTTCTGACCAATGTGGTGAATTCTCCATCTTTATCCAAAATCTTGAGAGATCCTTTGAGACTAAAATTGGTAGAGAGAATTTAGAATGTTTGGCAATTGAAAATGGTACACCATTCTCTTGACATTTCAATTCTAAATTCAAACCAGTGCTATTTTCAAATTGATCCATAGATTTAATGTAACAACATTTACTGCCATCTGGACGCAAACGTACCTCACATGTTATAAACTCATTGGTTGTACCAACTCTATAGATTCTATAGCCAACTGCATCCATGGATAGACTTGGGATCTTTGAGCCTTGAATAAACAATTCAATATTTAAATGCTCACCCATTGTTGAGTCTCTACTCTTTGATATTTTCATTGGTAATGATACTGGCTCCGATGACTCTGTCAATTGGAACATTTCACTGTCAACCTTTGGAATATGATATTCCAAAGTTACACCAGTTTGATTTGAAATCCAATGAGAATGGAATGAAAGTTTACTATCATTCTTTTCACCACCTGGTATATATTTATTTAAAACACTTGGACCATTGAATGATTGAACCAAACCACCACTACCATTACTACCATTACTACCGGTTGAAGTTGTTAGAGCTGATACATTTAATGATGAATTTAAGTTTGCTGCATCCATTTGATCAATCTTTTCAACATGAATCATTGCACTACTAATGGTTTGAAGTAATGAATGAGAGATGTTGATATTTAATAATTCACGAGTTGCCAAGAAACTACCTTTAATCTTACCAGTACGATTCTTTTTAAAATCAACAGAGAAACTCCAATCCTCAATGACTGGTTCAAATTTCATATTAATTTCATTGAAATAATCTCCTTTAATTGACATTGAAGCCTTTGATTCTAAATTAGTACTCCAATTCATTGCACTAGCTTCAATATCTGCAAAGAATAATTCAATGATTGGTATATACATTTCTGGTGATTCATTAATAAACAACACACTAATAGTTGGACATGAAAATCTTAACTTTTCATTATTTGTAAATAATTCCTCATCTTTTTTACCACCACTATGACCAGAGTTTGAAGTTTGATAAGAATTTGTGGATTTATTTAATGATGGTAAAGAACTTGAACTTGATGCCATATTCTCGAATGAAAGTTGTCTCTTCTTTTGTTGTTCTTGTTGTTTTTGTAGGTTAGTATTAATGTTATTTAAGATCTTTAAGATTGCTTTTACATCATCATAAGAGAAGAAAACCTTCATAGCGGTACAAGAGACACCAATGTCTTGTTTCCACTCTGTAGAGGTTAAATTTTCTTTGATATATTTTATAGTGATCATTTCAATTGGTTTCAAAATTTGAATTGGTCTTGAACCTTGATTTTCAGATTCAGTCAAAGATGGCTTATAAATGTTGACTTTAGTGTTTTCAATAACGACTGTAGCATTTTCAATACCATATGGATCTCTACGGAATTGTACACCAACACGAGTTTTTAGCATTAAACATCTTGTAGTTGATAATGTTTCATCCTCAACCAATGTGACTGATGGCACTAAAGTTGCAGTGAATGTAATGGTTGGCGATCTGACCAATTCCTTCTCCTCATCATCCATACCAGCTTCTTGTGGATATGAAGATAATGAAGTATTTGAAATTGATGATGAAATTGGTTTTACTGTTGGCTCTTTACCAATTGAAGAAGTTCTTGTTCTATTTTGACCAATTATCGATTGTGATCTTTCTGGTTTCTGTTGTGTTTGTGTTTGTTGAGACCATGATGATGAAGGTTGATCAACTTGATCAATTGATGGATCCATTAAAGAATTTAATTCACTTTCTAAACTTTCTAAATCTAAATCTAAATCAACATCCATATTATTTGTATCGTGTTGTTCTGATAATGGTACCATAAAGAATTCAGAGATCATTAAAAGTGGAGTTGGTGAAAGGAATAAACAAGTGTTGTTAATGTTGACATTTATATATTGATCACCCAAAAGATTATCACGAATATAACCAACTTGGAGGAATGGAGCAACCGATTCAGTATTTACTTTATTTTCGAGAAGATTCTTAAAGATATTGGTTGAATTTGAACGAGTATCAGAGAGTAAAATTGACTTCATACTTAACTGAACGTTTGTTTTGTTCTTATCAGTATTCTTTACGTCGACATCAATACCACGAACAATGAAATGAGCTATTTCACCTTGTGCTTCTAATGAACTAATTTTAAAACTAACATAATCCAATATCAAGTGAATACGTAATAAAACTTTACCCATTTTTTGAATGACCTCTTGCTCAGTAAAGTATTGCATATCATTTGATGTAATACGACCAATTTCAAAAGGATCACCCATATTTGAGAGTTTTTTAAGTTCTTGAACCTCTTTATTTGCAATCTCTAATTCCTTGGTTAAATTTTGACTCATTCCTAAAAAGAAACGATATTGATTCTCATCCAAAAAGAAAGCGAAATGAGAAATTGAAAGATCAATGGATTGATCTTCAACGTCTGGGTCGGTATTTGGTACCAAGAATTTCGAGATACCTAGATCAATGGTCAATTTCTCTAAAAAGTAACTTGATCTATTATCTGATAAAATTGTGATATTTGCATCTTGTAAATGAATTTTCATATTTTCCATTGGTGCCATTGTCTTGTCATGATATTGCCAATTATTTGAGATAATAATTTTACCCAACTCCATAATTAAGCAATTCTTTGATCTAGTTGCTTGTGGTACAACCAACACTGGTGTCTCAACAACAATATCCAATTTCATTTTTGGGATATGTTTATTTGTATTTTGTTGGACTGATGCTAATTTTTTCTTATTCTTTATTAAATCTAATTCTCTTTCACTCTTTTCACCACCATCACCATTATCATCTGATGATGATGATGATGAGTGTTCATTTAATTTCGATTCAATTGATTTCGATTTTTCAATTGGTTTATTATTGTTATCATCATCTTGTTTTAAAATTGGATCTAACATACCTCCTAAAAAATAATTTTGAAGATGAATTAAGAAACCAACATTGGCATTGAACAAGATTGATTTAACATTTGCATTGACTGAGGCGTCATAACCAGCATAATTTGAAAGTGTCATTAAGAAAGTTTCATACTTGAAATCCAACATATCACCTGATGTATTCTTTGGAATGATAATATGTTTATAGTTTGAAACGGTTTGAGTTAAATCATCTAAAATAATTGAACCCAATCTACCTTGAACCAACATTCGGTTATCTTTGAACATTGAAACGTCGGTGGAAACATTGTTGATGGTAAAGATACCCAACAACTCATTGTTATCTTGGTTCAAAGCCAAACCCAAACTATTGATGTGAACACTGAATTTCATAGAGACAAATTCAGTTGGACCTTTCTTTTTTGGTACATGACGAACAGAACGAATAATAACTCTTCTTGTGGTGGTACCTGATGCTGTTTTGCTTGAAACCACTTTTTCATCAGGACTAACAACTTTACCACCACTTGCAATACCTGAACCTGTAATAATCTTTCTTGAAACGATTTGTGGCGATTGTTGACCTGGTGATTGTTGATTTGGTGACTGTTGATTTGGTGATGCTGTATTATTATGTGCGATAGTTGATGATATTTGACCATCTGAACTGACTGGTACTCTATTTCTACTTAATAGTCTTGGATAAGCTTTACTAATTTGATCAATATTTTCTGGATCTTTTTGTAATGATTTTGCCAATTTTAACAATTGATAGATTGTAGATGGATTAATAACCAAATAGAAAGAGTGAATCTTTAAATCGATTGACATTTCAACTTTGTCAAATTCTGGTGAGGCTGTTTGAATTTGTTTAAAATTCATTTGAACCAAACTATCTCTACCTAAAGAACGATCTGCATGTGGGGGATTTGAAGTTGCTAATTTATTTAAGGTATTCTTTGTGAAGCAATCCTCAATCTCTAATGAAGATAATTTAAATGAACCAGACATATCAAAAGTACGTTGTTGGAAACCAACACTAATATCTGAGAAAGCGACTCTAATTAAATCGGATTGATTATTGGATAGAGTTAAACTAATGGATTTAATTTCAAATTCAGCCTCAATTAGTTTAGCATTCAATAGTAATTCAATATTATCTTTTGATTTCTTTAGATCCCTTGAAGAACTTTGAGAATTTACATCAACAACATCTGATGTTGGTGAATGTGGCGAAGAAGTTAATTTCGGCGAAATGGTCGAAGCTGAATTTGAGTCAATAGGTGTTATTGTTGCCTTTGGTTTACCACCAACTGGAATATCGGCTGTGATTGCATTTAAAATTGATAGCAATTGTTTAAATTTCTTATCCGATAAATAGAAATCAAATTTTGGTAATTCACCTTTAATCTTTAACTTAGTCATTGTGAGATTATTTTGTTGAATTGATGAAAAGATTTTCAATTGAATATCGAATTTCCTAATGATTGAACTATGATGCTTTAGAGAGTGACCCTGTTTATCCCCTATGCCACCAATTGTTGGTGTTTGTTTTTTCTCGGTTCCAATCGCAGACTTTAAATCATCAGATAATAAAACCTGAATCGATTCAAATGATACATTAAATTTATCGTAGAGATCGATTTCACTTGTACTACCGGCTAATTTATTGCTGCCCTTTACAAATGCTGATGTATCGGAACGTACAACTAATTTACCTAAATCTATGATTAAAATGTTTGAACGTTCGTTGATTACATCCTCTGGTACGAAAATGACTGGGGCATGAATATTTACTGCCAAACCTAATACCTTGTGATTGTCAATAGCATCTTGTAATTGCATTTTCGCCTGCTCTTTAAAGTCCTCCAAATGAGCACCAGCTCTATTGGAAATATTTGTAATATCTAAATTTGGATCGTGGAAAAAATCAACGACTTTCATAATCAATGGTTTGGTCACAATGATATTCAATGGATCCATGTTTAGCTCTACTGAGAGATCCAAATTTTTATCGGGTGGACGAGTATCGACGATGGCGCTAGCAAATGTACCAGTACCTTTAGTTGGTACGCTTGCAATGATTTTTGGGAAATGAGTACGTTTTGTGAATTGATCATAAACCTCGAACAAATGAATACCGGCCATAACTTTAATACCCTCATTACGTTGTTCAAACTTTAATGATAAACCAGTGTAGAGAGCTTCGATGAAAACTTGATTTGCTTCGACCAATTGAATTGCAAAACCTTTGATTTCAAAGTTACCAATAATCTTTACCCAATCTGGTGGTTCTTCAGTAGCGGATACAACGTCGTTGTATTCAATGGTTTTATATAGTTCATCACGTTCTTCGCTTGATAATTGGATTTTTGGTGCTGCTTTTTCATCTTCATCCTTTTTAGTATTGAAAATGTTTTGAAAGAAACCACGTTCTTGACGCTTTGAATCGAGGAATTGTTTACGAATCTTATTTTTCTCTGTCTCTTTTTTAATCTCTGCGTAGGCCAATGATCTAAAGTAAACAATATCTTCAAATGATAATCTCTCTTCCAATTGATTCAATTGCTCCAATTCATTTTTATTTAATGGCTGTAACCAATTAACCTTTGGTATATTTCTTTTGAATAATGGAATGTATGCTAATCTGGCACGACGTCTTTGTGCCATAAATTCCCATGATCTACTATATCTTTTCTCTCTAATTTGTTCGACAACGACTTGACCAACATATCTCCACCATAGCTTTGGATTTTCTGATACCTTTACAATTGGTCTAAACTTCAAATACTTTATATCTCTTAAAAATTCATTGGTGAAATTTAACATACTTAAAATATTTTGATATTGGCCTGACGATAATGTACATGTAATTTGTGACATTACACATTCAACCAATATTTTTGGTATTGATTTTTCAATAATATCACTTTTATTAATATTTAACTAAAATAGAAAAAAAAAAAAATTAATTATTTTATAAAAAAAAAAATTATTAAAAATATATTTATATTTACTTTTAATTGTGAAGAAATTGGTTTAATAATATATTTTGATAATAAAGCGAATGAAGCAGATGATGGAATTAAACTTGTAAATGCTTTTGTAAATTCCTCAAGTTTTAAATTTTGAAGTGAATCTGCATTGTCATCAATATAAAAACCTAATGAATCCATCAATGCTAATTTCTTTATAAACTTTGATTTTGAACTATCAACAAATGATGGATTCCAAAACTCGTCAGTTGATTGAATTGATAATTTATCCAAAGTTATACCAAGTGCGTATAACTTTTTTTAAATAAAAAAAAAAAAAAGAAAAAAAAAGAAATAAAAAAAATTTTAATATTAACTCCACTATCACTATTCTACAAATTTCTATTATATAATTATATTACTTACTTTACCAATATCATTTTTATTTTCAAATCTAATATGAACTTTATTAATGACAATTTGTAAATTATCAATGATTTTCGTAACTAAACGGTCTGTGAATGAATCTGATTTTTCGGATTGTAATGAAGACATTTCATTTTCTTCAGCATCTTTAATTGATTTAATCCATTCATAATTCTCTAATTTCTTTTTCTTTAATTCTGCTTGTTTTTTGGCTTCCTCTTTCTCGTCGTATTTATAGTTTTGTGTTTGTGGTACTGCCAATGCGTAGATACAATCGATATTGATAATTACAGGTTTAGATTTCAAATCTTTCCAAGGTACTTTGAGATCTAATTTACCAAGGAAACCTTTCTTTACAGTAATTGGTAGATTTATAGGTAAATTCGCCAGAGCATCCTCTTTTAGTTCTAAGTTTTGAAGTTGTACACTACCTCCAAATATACCAATCTTTAATTGATCCTTATTTAAATTCTTTACATATTCACCAAGTACTCTTGATAAAACATCTGATACTAACCCTTCAAATACCATTATTTAGATTCTATATATAATTAATATTTGTTATTTTTGAAATACTATTAATTTTTTTTTAAAATTTAAAAAAATATAAAAAAAAAAAAAAAAAAAAAAAAACCTTTTATGTAATTTTTTTTTTTAAATTTATTTTATAATTTAATATTTTATATTTTTTTTTTTTTTTCAATTTATTTTATAATTTTATATTTTATATTTTGTATTTTATTTTTTGTATTTTATTTTTTTATTTTAAAAAAAAAAAATTATTTGGTAATAATTTTGTTTATAGCATAAATAATTATAATAAAATAAAAAAATAATAAATATGTTTGATTTATGTAAAAAAAAAAATAAAAATAAAAAATAAAAAATAATAAAAATAAAATAAAATTATAAATTAAATTAATTTTTTATTATTAATTTCTCTCTGCCTATTTTCAAATGAAAACCTAAAAAAAAAAAAATTAAAAATAAAAAAAAAATTAATTTTTCATTTTTTTTTTTTTTCCCCCAGATATTTTCGTGGGAATTATCATCACAATTTTTTTTTGTTGTTTTTCAAGTTTTTTTTTGATTTTTTTTCAAAAACAGCAAAAAAAATTCTTTTTACTTTTTAAAACAAATAACAAAATTTTAGAGCTTATTACAAAAACAATCATTACAATCATTTAAATGAATATAACAAAAAATAACATAGTTATTCAATGGTTTAACCAACTTATATTTTTTATAAATTATATAAATATTTTTCAAAATATATAAATATAAAAATATGTTTTTATTTTTTTTTATTTTTTTTTTTTTAGTTCCCAAAAAAATATAAGCTCGAAAAAAAAAAAAAAAACTCAAAAACCCAAAACATTCTTTTATTTTTTTAATAATAATATAAAAGTCATTGGAGATTTCAATGTTTTAGATTCACAAAGTTTTTGAATAATTATCGTAGATGAATTGCAAAAATACAAAACCATAAAGTTTGTAGTTTCTATATCTAATATAATCATTTCAGAAATCTTTGTAAATATATTGCTGAATTTCACCTCTTAATAAATTATTAATTTGGTCTTGATTTTTTTTTTTTTTTTTTTTAATATTAATAATATATTGTAAATAAAATAAAAATAAGCACCATTGAATAAATAATAGTGCTTTTATGATATAAAATGTTTAATTTATATAAAAAAAGAGTAATACTATATAAATATATGTATATTTTTTTTTATTTTATTATTTTTTTTTTTACTTTTTGATATTAATTTCTATAATAAAATTAAATTATTATGATCAATTACAGCTTCTTTAGTAAAACCAGATAAAGTGTTAAAATAGTCTTTTGATTGTTTACCAATAATGGTATTGATTTCATCGGATGAATAATTTGTTATACCTCTAGAGATTTGAGAAGAGTTTATATCTAAAAGTGTAACCAATGAATCTTTTGGAAATTCACCGACCATTTTAACGATACCAACTGGTAAAAGAGATTTAGCACGTTGAGATATTGCCTGTACTGCACCATCATCGATCCATAATTGACCCAATGGTTTCGAATAGAATCGTTTATGTTGATTCAATAACTCCAATGATTTATCAGGTGATGATGATAGTAGAGAATCCGTTATATTTTCAATTGTTTCATTATGATGATTAATTTTATGTTGACTCATTAACCCCAATACCAATCGTTCGATCTCGAAAACATGTTTATCAGTCACACCCATATCATGCAAAGAGTTTGCTAATTTCAATAAATAATCAATATTTCTTCCACTTGGTCCAATGGATCTAAAGATTTGGTTTGCAATGTTCTCACTAGTATCCTCACCCAAGAACTCTAAATTCTCTGTGGTCGCTAAATATACAATCGCTTTACCATAGGGTTCAACATCTTCACCCTCTTCTAAAAATACATCCAACTCATGTCTTTCATAACCACCCTTCTCTCTATAATCTAAATTCTTTAAAATTGGCATTGCTGCATCGTCTGATATAGAATAAACCGATCCCCATGTTATCCACACTTCATTAGATTTATCATCTTCTGGCTGTTTTATTAATGTTACAACTCTACCAGGATTTTCAACTGTTCCCCTATGGTCAGTTGATCCTTTTTTTTTTTAAAAAAAAAAAAAATAAAAAATAAAATAAAAGGTTAATATAGTTTTTTTTATGTGAGAAAGAAATAATAATAGTAATATGAAAATATACAAACCTTGGTAGAATACTCTTTTCCATCCTTTTATATATGCATTAAATTTTCTGGAATATGGAAAACCAGGTCTCCACATTAAGCTACCATAACCAAATAAATATACAAACATATCCTCACACATTTTGTTTTCTTTTATTTTGTCTTTTTTTTAACTTTTTATTTCTTTTGTTTTGGTTTTTTTTTTTTATATTTTAAATGTTATTTTATATTAGGTTTTTTTTTTTTTTTTTTTTTTTTTTTTTTTTTTTGCAAAATAAATATTTAATAAAGTAATGTTATATATGTATATTTAATACAAGAACGGAAAAAGATATTATTTATATAAAAATATTGTGTGTTTACTTTTAGTCGAATGTTGTCGGGGGAAAAAAAAAAAAAAAAAAAAAAAAAAAAACAAAAATATTAAAAAAAAAAAAGAAAAAAAAAATAAAAAAAATTAAAAAAAAATAAAAAAAATAAAAAAAAATAAAGTTTAAATTTTTGTATTGTCAATGGAAGTTTTTTTGAAAATATTTTTCTCATATTTTTTTTTGTAGGGAAAAAAATGAAAAAAAAAGATATTTTTTAGAATCCTAAAAACAATTCTTTCATTCCGAACAATATTATTTTTATTATGAGAATTACAAAAGATATAGTATTTTTAGTTTAACCACTAGTAAAAAAATAAAAAAACATAAAATAAAATATTCAAATTTATATTAAATTTAATTATATATTTTATTTTTTATTTTAATTTTAATTATTTTTTATTTTTTTATTTTTTTATTTTTTTATTCTTCAACCCCAAATAAAAAAAAAAAAAAAAAAAAAAAAAAAAAAAAAAAAAAAAAAATCTAATATTAAGTGATAATTTAAATTTAAAGAAAGAATTGAATTTAATGATTATTATTTAAAATATTTCAAATTTATGGATATCTAAAATAATATCTAAGGAGAGAGCAAAAAATGTGTGTGATTGCTAAATGGAAAAATAAAAATTAAAATAAATATTAAAAAAAAAAAAAAAAATAAAAACAAAAATTTATTTTTTTTTAAATTTTTTTTTTTTTAAAATTTTTTTTTTTTCCCACATTGACAAAAAAAAAAAATTTTTTTTTAATTTTTTTTTTTTTTATTAATTCAATAAACTTTTTCCACAATAATTTTTTTTATTTTGTATCTTTTTTTATAAACTACAATTATTTCAATATGGGTGTCGCCGATAACGAATATATTTCAGTACCAACTGGAGAACCTGTTGAACAACAACAACAACAACAACAACCACAACAACCAACATCAATAGTTTATGGAGCTCCACAAAGCTATTACCCACATCAACAAGCACAAATCATTTTAAGTGCTCCAACAACTACCACACCAGCTGTTGAGGAAACTCCAGTATGTTGTGACCGTTGTGAATTAGAAAGTAAAGTTAAAATCCAACGTTACTCTATTGTTGGTCCATGGTTATTCCAAGTTATCTTTTTATTCTTTTCCGTAGAATTTTACATTTTTAGTATTGCACCAATTTTAGGTCTCTTTGCAATGTACACTCAAAACAGATGCATTGTTGCTCTTGTAGGTTTTTATTATTATAACCACTACTAAAACTAATTAAAATTTAATTTTCTAATTTTTTACACTTTTTATTCATCTCATATTATTTTTCTTTTTTTAAAAAAAAAAAAAATAATAATAGCATTTCTTAACAGCTGCATTCTATTACGTTTTCAGTGTTATTTTCTTAATTACTGCAAATCAAAGTAATACCATCTTTTTGTCAATTCTCTTTTCTATTATTTTCAGTCTTTCATTAATTAACTATGGTAGATATATTAAAACCTTAAATAAATTGGCATACACTGGCGAATGTTTACAATCAAACAATGGTTCTGCTTTTGAGATCACAATTGAATCACAACCAACCACAACTACTGTACAAACCCAACAACCAACTGCTCAACCACAACCAATCTATATTTCCCAATTACCAACTATGGTTCCACAACAACAACAACCACAAGTTATTGTTCCACAAATTGTTTATGATGCAAACCATAACCCAATCTATCATTTAATCCCAATCCAAAACAATAATCAAAATTAAAAAACTAAAAAAAAAAAAAACAAACTTTTCTTTGTTTTTTTTTTTTCTATTATTTTTTGAACGGAGATGAGCTAATAACCCATTCACCAAAATTTTGTATCAATATTATTTTTCAATTAATTTCGACTTTTAAAAAAAAAAAAAATAAAAACAAATACTTTTTATTTTATATTTTATTGATCATTATTTCACATAGGTTGCATATTCAAAAATCTTTTTTTTTTTTATTTTATTAAATACAAATATATAAAAAGGCAATCCTTACTCGAAGGTGGATTACAGAGACAAAATCTACCACAGAGTTCCCAAGAATAGAAATTTGTGATAAAATCTAAAATTGACCCTTTTTGCTCGTTTTTCATTTCAAGATCTGTATTGATATCACACATATTTGGATTCTTTGTAAAATTTGTGATGGAGTGAGCATACCAAGATACAGTAAATGCAATTGAAAGACAGTTAATAATGGTGTATAAACAAATACATACACAAACAAATACCCAAATTATGACACAACTATAGTTGAGGAAGAATGTTGTTTTTTTTTTTTGCAGAACAGGCTTTGGTTCAAACATAGGCTACCAAAAGATTGGCACGGTTACTCTGTCCCATTTAAAATCCTTGGCCAGTAAATTTTAAATAGCTTGATTCCTGGAACTTTGGAACAAAACATTTTACGAAATCATATAATTTTTTAATTTAATTTTTTAAAATAATAAAAATAAATAATTAAATATTTTATATTCAAATTGTAGATTTAAAACTGGGTGTTTTGTATAATTTTTCTAAAAGAAATAAATAACATTAAAGACACCAAAACACCCTATTTATTATTCAACCTATCTTTTTTTTTTTAAAAAAAAAAATTAAAATTTTCATTTTCACCGAATAAATTTCGGGTCCACCAACCCATTTCTTTTTTGGCAAAAATAAAATTATGAAAAAAAATTCAAAGATTTGTGTGCAGGTTTCGAGATATGGGTATTCAAAAATAAAATATATATATATATATATATTGGTTTTTACTAATGGAAGAAATCCACTGATAGAATAATTGTTTTGAAACTATTCTTTGAGTACTAATCATCGCTTTATTTTAAAAATCGATTAGTTAAGCTGTTATCATATGATTTTATCTCTTTTTTTCTTTCTCTCGTTTCGAAATGGTAAAACAATCAAAAATATTTTATTTTTAAAAGCCAAATAAAGTATACTTTTTTTTATAATAATTGTGATTTAAAAAAAAAAAAAATAAAAAAAATAAAAAAATAAAAAAAAAAAGAAAAAAAAATTAAAAAAATTTTTTATTATAACCAAATCATTTGGGTTTTGAAAAAAAAATAAAAAAAAAAAAAAAAATAAAAAAAAATAAAAAAATAAAAAAAATAAAAAAAATAAAAAAAGTTTTTTTTTTTATTAAAAATAAACTTTTTTTTTTTTTTTTTTTAACAAACAAATATAAATAAAATTAATAAAAAAAGACAACAAAATAATTTTTTTTTAAATAAAAAAAAATTCAATCAACGAAAACACCATATTTATTTATTTTAATTGTATAGATGTTTGTGTGTATTAATATATAACTTTTTTTAGAAAAAAAAAAAAAAAAAAAAAAAAAAAAAAAATTCAAAATGTAATTATTATAATAAATTATTATTGATTTTAAAAAATGCCACAATTATACATTTATTAACAATATTTTCAAAAAAAAAAAAAAAAAAAAAAAAAAAAACTCTATTTTTTTAATTTTTCTAATAAAAGATTTATACATATAAAAAAAAAAGCATTGTAATATAATTGGAAAAAATATATATTATATAGTATATATAATATAGTATATAATATATAATATTATATATATATATTAAAAAAAGAATCTGTATATTATATAAATAAAAAGAAAACAATAAATTAGCAATAGAAATAATAGTGATAATAAAATGACAGATTTAAATTCAGAATCATTTTCAGCATTAAACTTTTGGAAATCAGTAGAAAAAAAGAACATTTCAACCAATTTTCAAGGTACAAAGGTTGTTGCACCTTCAAAAAAGATAAATTCATTCCCATTATTAGCACCACCAGCACCCCCCCCACCACCATCAGAACAAGATACCACCAGTGGTAATAGTACATTTATAAGTAGTAGCAGTGGTAGTAGTAATAATAATAATATTAATAATAATAATAATAATAATAATATTATTAATAATAATAATAATAGTAATAATAGTAGTAATAATAATAATAATAATAATAATAATAATAATAATAATAATAATAATAATAATAATAATAATAATAATAATAATATTAGTAATAGTAGTTTTCTTAGCAGACAAGATAGTTCATCACAAAAAGAATGGGATGAACAAAATGTAACAGAGGCATTCGGTTTTTGGAAACAAAAAGCAGTACAATTACAAAAAGAAACAGAAAGATACAATGCAAGACGTAGTGCTAGACAAACCATCGATTTAACGAACATTTTAAGAAAGAGCACAAGTAGTGATCTATTGGTTAAACCACCTGTTGAATCGCCACCATTAACTCCTGGTGGTGGTGGTCAAGAACAACAACCACAACAACAACCGGCAAATGATGATGCTACTTCAACACCAGTAGTAACAACCACTACAACTTCAACTACCACCACTACTACTACCACAACAGAGACTGTTTTACAAGCTAATCAATTAGAGATTAAATATGATGGTCAAACAATTGCAGTAGTTGACGACTCTGGTACAACACCAAGAGACTATAGAAGGTCTAGAAGTATCAGTTGTGAAATTATACCAAAGGTTAGCGGTGTAATTACAACCTCCCCACAACCAATAGTAACAAACGCCACTACCACAACCACACCTTCTGTAAACACCAGAGCTTCAAATGTTATTGACGAAGAATCAGACTCATCAGAGGAAGAATCAGATTCATCAGAAGAAGAGTCTGATGATTACTCCGAGGAAGAGTCAGAGACTGAGTTACAAGTAGTTTCAAATGCAACACCAAGAAGATCCGGCGATTTAACACCAAATATCATTGAATCACCACCATTAGCTTCGGTTAACAGTAATGGCGGTGACAACCCTGCTGCCATCGTTACACCAGTAGATTTGAACAGTGGTAACACAGTTTCACAACAAAAACCAGACCAAGCATCTGAAAACACCGTTGTCGCTACCTCAACCACCAGTGCCACTACCAGTGTTACTACTGCCGCTTCCACTACAACTACCAGTGTTGCACTTGACACTACTGTTGTTGCTACTTCGACTACCACCAGTGCTATTTCACCCACCACTGTCACCACTCAACAACAACCACACCAACAACAAGCACCACCATCACCATCACAACAACGTGCTTCAGTTTCAACTACTCCAGTTGCAATTAACAAACCAAATAAAGAAGGTAAGGATAAGAAAGATCCAACCAAAAAATCAATTGGCGCTACATTAACAAGAACAGTAACTAAAACATTCATCAGAGATTCCAAAGAAAATAATAAAGTTCCAACAGGAACTTCACCACCTGTTTCATCGACACCTCCAACCGGTTCAATTTCATCCTCGACGGGTATTAAAAAAGAAAAGGCTAAACTTTCAAAAGAGGAGAAAGATCGTATCAAAAAAGAGAAGTCAGCAAAGAAAAAGAAAGAAAAAGATGAAAAGAAACAACAAAAATCAAACAAAAAAGCATTAACAAAGAATAATTCTTCAACTGATGTTAAAAAAGGTTTTATTTCACCACAACAACAACAAATTTTAGATTCACCATATAGTAAGTGTATTAATTTATATTTTATATGATATTACAAAAAATAAGAAACTCATTTTTTTTTTTTTTTTTTTAAAGGAATTTATGGTGTTAGATTAACACAATTGGTATTATCAAATGATGGCGATTTACCAGCAATTTTAACACAAACTATAACAGTTTTATCAAATTCGAATAAATTAGATGTTAATTCAGTATTTGTAGGAGCAGAGAATGAACAGGCAGTAAAAGATATTAGAAAGAGAAGTGATCTTGAGAAAGTTGATTTCTCTGTGATTGGTGATCCAAGAGTGGTAGCAGGTTTATTAATATTGTTTTTCGCTGAGTTACCACAACCATTGTTCAATAGTAAATTCTTTGGAGATCTCATCGAGATCAATGATATCACCAATCCACAAGTGAAATTGAATGATTTGAAACAATTGATCAACTCATTGTCACAATTACGTCGTTCATTACTCCAAATCTTGGTAACCTTTTTCACATCAAAGTATATCAACGGTAACTCAGTGACCTCAAGATCCGTAGCAATTCAATCGATCGCTCAATCGTTTGGTCCACAATTTTTCAGAGGTACATCAAGCTCCGATAGCGACATTCAGGTTGGTATTGAAACACTCAAATTAATCATTGACAACTATATATTCTTGTTTGAGAAAACCAATGAACCTGATGTTAAATTCAAGAATATCGATGGAAAGATGATTATCTCTGAAGGTTCCATTGATAAGTTGATCGACAAAGCCACAGACCAATATTATCCATACAATGAGAAATACTTTTCTCTCACCTTCTTTATCACCCATCTCTTTTTTATTCAACCACATGAATTGGCTGATAAGCTTATTACTCTCTATCGTGAGAATTTAGATACCTTGGAGACTAAAAAGAAATGGAAGAAACAACGTCGTTCAAAGAAAGCCAGCTTCATTAATGAGGCAGTTAAACTTTGGGTCGATTATTGTTACAAAGAAATGCGTGAGGATAAGGAACTCTCCAAAAAGATATTAAAAGGTTTCCCACATTTGGAAACTCAACTCTCAAGTCGTCTCTCTCATAGAACTACAATCAATGATTTCCTTAAGTTACCAAAACGTGTTCACTCTCGTACTCGTTCTGCCTCTTTCTCTGAAACTCTCCTTTCAAATGGTGGAATTGGTAGTGGTGGCGGTGTTGGTGGTGGTGTTAGCAATAATCTTCTTAGTGCCATGGAAATCGCTGAACAATGCACATTGGTCGATTATGATCTCTTTACCAATGTTAGATTATCCGATTGGGTTAGATTGGTCCAAGGTTCAGTTGATCCACAAACTGCACCATCATTGTCGTTGGCTTTGAAACGTTCCACCATTTGGGCTCAATGGGTAATGGGTGAGATCTTGTCGACTGAAGACAAAGCTCAAAGAGTTGCAATCATTATTCTCTTGGTTGATGTTGCTATCAATTGTAAGGATTTGGCAAATTTCAATACCGCTATCTCAATCCATAACGCTTTGACCAATCATCACATCAAACGTTTACAACAAACTTGGGACGCTGTACCAAAGGAAACTTTGAATAAAATCACTCAATTGGAGCAATCACTCCAAGTTTGGTTGAAACCAGATGCAACCAATCCATTTGGTGTAATTTGTCAATCGATCAATAGTGCATGTGTACCACATTTCTCTATTCTTCGTACCATTCTCTCACAAATCGATCAAAAGATTCCAACCTACTCTGGGGATGGTTCAATGGTTAACGTCGAAAAGTTAAGAACAATTTTTGGTATTGTCGTAGAGATTCAACGTTTACAACAACAAAGAAACTACACAATGAAACCAACAAAACTTTTCATTCAGCTTCAAGATATCAACACAGTTTCAATGGACGAGTTGGCTGATCTCTCATTGAAATGTGAACCACCAGTTAGCAAAGCAAAGAAATACAATGCCCCAGATATTGTTGATGAGGATTGGAGATTGAAAATCACAAAAACTTTCAATAAACCATTGGCAACAACATCGGTTGGTATCGATTTACCTCGTTTGGCCTCCTCTTTCACTTTTAATACCACTGGCCATCGTACAACTCCAGAAGAGAAATCAGCCTGTGGCAATAAAATTCAAGATATCTACCATGTTTTGGTTTCACTGGCCCAAATTGAATCACCAGAGTTGGAAAGTGATGTTCGTGATAATTTCGCTACCTATATACCAATGTCAACAGACCCAGATTCAGACTTTAAGAGAGAGTTAATCAAATTCTTGGAGGAGGTTTGTCATGCTGACAATAGTAAATTGGTTAGAGTTTTGAAATGTTGCAATCAAGCAATCATCGCTCCTGTTATAATTGAAATCACTTTAAATATAGCTAAAGGTGTACCATTCATGGATGCTGGTGGTTGGAGAATTTTAATTTCAAATATAAATAATAATAATAATAATAATAACACCAATGTAATATTAGATAAAATTGATGAAACAAACGAAGATTCATCAAATGTAGAAAAAGAAAAACCACAACCACAAGAACCACAACCATTATTTATTAGACATTATAAAAAACAAAGATCAAGATCTGCTCAATCTAAAGACTTTTTCGAATTTGAATGGTTCATTCAATTAAATTTAGATGCAGATTGTAAAAATATACTTTCGTTCGATTTAAAAATTAGTAGTTTAGTTTTCTCTACCGACACAACTCCAAATATTCGTGATCAACTTTTAGAATCATTTAAATCTTATTTGGTTAGTCAAGATTGTGTTCAATATATAAACTTTAGTGAAAATAAACAACCAGCTGCTACTACTGTCATAGCCACTACTAAAGAGGAATCAACTACTGTAGTAACTAGTAGTGTAACAACCGTTACTCAAGAATCAGTTCCTTCACCAAATGCCGAATAGTAAAAAAAAAAATTAAAAAAAAAAAAAAAAAAAAATTAAAATAACAATATAATATTTATTATTATAGTAATAATCTACTGATAATGAAGATAGGTAAAAAAAAGAAAAAAGAAAATAGATGACATAAAAAAAGTAAAAAATAAAATTTAAATTTAACAATATGTACAACATAAAATTATTTATACATATATAAAAAAAAAAAAAAAAAACTTTCAGTTATTTTGAGTTTTAAATCAAAATGATAATTTAATCGTTGAAACTATTGTGAAGGTTGTTAATAAGTAATATGTTGTTCACTAAAGGATTAAGATGAAATATCATTATTTAAAGATTACTAAAATAACCTGAGTTCTATTTTCGGCACTATTATAATAAAAATCCTTTTTTTTTCAAATTGGAAAATCTAAAATTGACTGACAATTCCCAAATACCAATGATTCTTTTCCAATATATACTACTGATTCTATTTATTCTTTATTTCTATACCCCTAATATCTTTAATCAAAATAGAGTTAAATGTTTAAAAAAAATATAAAATAAAATAAAAAAAATAACAAAAAAACAGGGCAAAACTTTAAAAAGAAAATGTTTGGAACCTTCACTCAATTTTTAATATCTAGACTTTAAAATTGTATTTTTGGTCAAATATGATTTGAGTTTTATTTTTAAATATGTAATGTATTGTTCGAACTATTGCTATTGTACAAAAAAACTGTTATTATTATTATTATTTTTTTTATTATTATTATTATTATTATCATTATTATTATTATTTTTTTTATTATTATTATTATTATCATTATTATTTTTATTTTTTGTTATATATATAAATGAATTAAGCAAACAATGCTAACATAAAGGTAAATAATCAGGTGAAACTGTTCTTCTACGAGCCCAACCAAGGATTTCATCCTTTAAGTGATTACAATATTCGCATTTCTTAACATTGTTTCTCATACAAGAAAAACAATCGGCCTTGGGGTATGTTATGGTGCAAAGAAAAAAAAAAAAAAAAGTCAGAAAATTGGAAAAAAAATTAAAAAAAAAAAAGAGCTATTGACATTTGCAACAATCGTAATTGCCCACAAATGCCAATAACTCTTTTTTTTTTTTTTTTTTTTGAGGGGTACTACTTACACAATACCAAGCTTTTAATGATCTTTCATCAGGTGCTTCTGTTAAAATATCATGGCTATTACATACATGATTTGTAGATACATTTGATGAACATATTGGAAATGAACATTTTTTTACAATAGTAGACATTATTGCTTTTATTTATTTATAATTATTTATAATGTTTTTAAAGAAAATAAAAAATAAATAGCAAAAAAAAAAAAAAAAAAAAATAGGAATATAAAAAAAAATAGTGGAAAACTAGATCTAATAAAAAAAATTTTTTTAAAAATTAATTGGAATCTATAGAAAAAAAAAAGAAATAATATTTATATTCCTTTTTCTTTTTTTTTTTTTTTTTTTTTTTTTTTTTATAAACAATAAATGTATAATTATGTCGAACAATTTATAAAATTAAACATAAAAAAAAAAAAAGTAAAGGAAAATTAAAAATAGTGTTTTTGGATATGTGGGTTAGGAAAAAAAAAAAATAAATAAATTAAAAATAAATTTTAAAAATTAAAAAAAAATAAAATGTAGGGCGAAAATGCTGTGAAATGGATTAAGAGATAAGAAAAACTATATGTATATTGGTTAGTTTACTAAAATATTCTTTTTATATTTATGTTTTTATGAAAGTAATATATATATAAAAATTTTTTTTTTTCAATTTTTTTAATATATATATATTTTTTTTTTTTTTTTTTAAGCCCGACCATTAAAGTTTTTTTTTTTTTTTTTTTTATTTTTTTTTTCACAAAAGGACACTTCGTCCTGGGTTTTCAATTATGATAATTAAAAAAAAAATAAAATAAAAAATAAAAATTTTTTTTTTTATTTTTGCAACAGGATTGAAAAGTTCTTTTCTTTTTTTTTTTTTTTGTTTCATTTAATTATTTTTTTTTTTGTGTATCAAATAAAAAAAAACTCATTTTTTTTTTTTTTTTTTTTTTTTTTTTTTTTTCTCTTTAAAAACACTAAAAATAAAAACACACAGAAACCTGTGCCATAAACTATTTTTGAAACCCCCATTTTTATTTTATTATTTTGAGATTTGATTATAATATCAAATATTATAATGACAAAAAGAAAGAATTGATTTGTGAATCTAATTACCTCCATAGTATTGAAAAAATATAATGCGAGATAAAATACATTATTCTACTTTTTGTTGGTGGTCATTTAAAAAAATATAACTTTCTGTGTGTCTATGTTGACAATATTTTTTAAATTGTAATAAAAAAAAAAAAAAAAAATTAAAATAAAAATAAAATTAAAAATAAATATAAAATTAAATATAAAAATAAAAATAAAAATAAAAATTAACTTGTTTAAAATTACAAGAACAATTTTCTTTTCAATTTTTTATTTTTATTTTTGCATAATATTATGGGGATCTTTTAAATATAAAAAAAAAAAAACAAGATTTAAACAATTTTTGTTATATTTTTTTAGGTTTTATTTTTTTTTAATTACAATTTTTTTTTTTTTTTTTTTAAACTTTTCTTTTTCTGGTTATTGATGAATTTTTTCCAATATTATTATCCATATCATTATCACAATAGTTCTTTTCATTTTCATCTGAATCTTGAGATATTTTAGAAGGTGATAAGGATGATAATAGAATACTACTAGTTTTTATATCATCTTTTTGAATTTTTTTACTCTTACTGTTATTGCTATTTTTTCTATTTAATTTTTCATTTCCTTCATAATAATTATCATTGACAGCTTTATCATCATCAGTATCATCGCTTCCAATATCATCATTATTATTTTCGTCAATCATATCTTTTGTAATTAAATCATTCGATTTCGTTTCAGAAGTACATTGATCAATAAAATCTTGGCAAGTTGGTAAAAGATTTAAAGGTGAGTCACGATGAATAATGAACCAACCTTGTAGTTGAGCGGTACTAATTAGGTGGCCATCTAATTTTGAAACGATTGAATCAATTAAATGATGATAATTTTGATCAAAGAAACGTTTAAACATTAATTCAATTTGATGATGTGATGCATAATCAAATTTAACCTTTAAATCGATACGACCTGGTCTAATCAATGCAGGTGATAACCTATCCAAATGATTTGTAGTCATCATTAATATTCTACCGTCAGAAGATGCTAAACCATCGATGGCATTCAAAAGAGCACTAAAAGTTAAAACATCATTACCCGAGTTATTCTTTCTCTTTACAAAAACGGCATCAATATCCTCCAAAACCAATATGGTATCCTTGTTACATTTTTGAATGATTGAATGAATATTTCCATCATGAATACCTTTACTCATATTCATTATACTAATGGATTTACCAAAATTACCAGCCATTGATAATATAAATGATGTTTTACCTGATCCTGGTGGTCCATACAATAGATAACCACGTCGATAAGGTACACCAGTATCTGTATACCATTTCTTTCCATGAATGAAATTTGATAAATCATTAACTACTTTTTCACTAACATTCTCATCTAAAAATACAGAATCAACTAATCTTTTATTTTGACATGCAATACATTCCCAAAATGTTGCTGATTGATCTAAACTATAAATTTTTGTCTGAATAATATAAAATTAATATGATAGATATATATTTAATATTTATTTTTAAAATATTTACTTTATCTTTATTTAAAGTTACAGAATATTCAACTGCAGTTTCAAGCATTGAACTAATTACTTTTTTATTACCACCATAAACAGTGACATCTAATGAATCATCCTTTATACCATCAAAAGAACGTTTTGTAGCTGTTATACGAACTATTGAAATTAAATAGCCATTATACCATAACCATTGTGTACCGGTTGGTAATAGTTTAATATCCATTTGACCATCATCAGATTCAACATTTTGATATCTTGTCATTACACTAACACCACGTGTACCAACAATTGTAGAATCTTGTTTTGAACTTAACCATTCTAAGAAATAGACAAACATTGAATCTGGATAGGTTAGATGTGCTGTGAAATAGAATCGATTCTTTATCAATTCAACTATACTAATTAAATATGATTTTATTAATGTCACTACCCATGTAACAAATAAAATCGTCAACCCAAATTTAATCATATCATATTGATTGTTTGCAATGCTATTACCACTGTTTGTTGAACTACCATTACCACCGCTTAAAAATGGTGCTCCGAATAACATTCCTAAGAATCCAATGTTCATACCTCCTCCACTTCCTCCTGATATTATTTCATTATTTGGAATAATATTTGTTGCACTTTCAATATCCATCGATTTTTATTATATAGATTAATAAATATAATATAAAATCTTTAAATTGAGTTGTATATTTTTTTTTTTTTTGTTATTTCTTTGTTTTTTTTTTTTCTTTTAAATTTAATATATTGTTTTTTTCTGTAAATAATAAAAAAGAAGATAAAAAAAAAAAAAGGTGTTGTTTTAAAAAGAAAAAAATAAAATAACAAAAAAAAAATAATTTAAAAAAAGATAAAAAAAAAAAAATAAAATACTAAAAAAAGGTTGGCACTAAAGGGAGTGTGAAAGTGTGTTATATCAATTATTTATACATATTTTTTTTTTTCAATAGTAGTAATAATAATGTAGAAATTGTTTTCTATTAATTAACAATAATTATATTTTATTAATAATCATCTGTATCCAAAAAAATAAAAAATAAATAATAAAAAAAAATAAAAAAAAAAATTTGTAAAAAAAAAAATTACTTGTTTTGTTTTTTTTAAATTTTTCATTTTTTTTTTTTTTTTGTCGAAATAAAAATACAAGAATCATTAATGAATGGCAAAATTGAAGAAGAATTAAAACAAGATCTCAAATTAGAAGATTTACCAAGTGCACCAATTCCACCAGAAACTGATGAATGTTGTGGTAGTGGATGCATAAGATGCGTCTACGATATTTACGAGATTCAATTAGAACAATACAAAAAATTAGTAGCAAAAATTGAAGAAAGAAATAAAGAGAAATTAGAAAAAATTAATCAATTAAATAATAATAATAATAATAATAATAATAATAATAATAATAATAATAATAATAATAATAATAATAATAATAATAATAATAATAATAATAATAATAATAATAATAATAATAATAATAATAATAATAATAATAATAATAATAATAATAATAATAATAATAATAATAATAATAATAATAATAATAATAATAATAATAATAATAATAATAATAATATTAATGAAAATGATAGCAACCATACTATTATTAATGATGATAGCGATTTAATAATAGAATATGAAAACGACTCACCAAATGATCCCTCATCCTCATCTTTATCACAGAAAACTCTTTCAGAGAGTAATAGTTTATTGAATGGGTTATTTAAAGGAGAATTAAAGATGGGTTGGATTGAATCGTATAGAGTATTGTCAGGAGATAATTCACCAAATAGAATCTACCATTTAGATATTAAAACCAATGAAGTGATTTCATATATACCTGGTGATTATATATCAATACTAGCTCCAAATGAATCGGATTTAATAAATAGATTATTAAAAAGATTAAAAATAGGTGATGGTAATCAAAGAATTAAAATCAATATTAATAACAATAATAATAATAATAATAATAATAATAATAATAATTTTAATAATAATAATAATAATAATAATAATAATAATAATAATAATAGTAAATTTAATCATTTACCATTAAATATCTGGATTAAAATTATTGATTTATTTAAATGGGTATTAAATATATCATATATACCACCACAATACTTTTTAAGAATATTATCTGAATTTTACACAACAACTACAACCAATAATAGTAATAACAATAATGTCAATGAAGATGAAAGATTAAAATTAATTTATTTATCATCAAGTCAAGGAAAACAATTATATAATGATACTATAGCAGAACATAAAATTAATTTAGTATCATTATTATGTAAATTTAAACATTGTGATATTTCATTGAAACAAATATTAATAAATGTACCACCACATGAAACTAGAAAATACTCTATATCAAGCTCACCACTCACAAGTGGTAATCATAATATTCATATAACTTTTAATTTGGTTAAAATTAATAGTAGCAATACGAATAACACAAAGATTGTAAAAGAAAAGTTTGGATTGTGTACACATTGGATGTATAATCAAATTGAATTATTCAAAGAATTAACAGATCATAATTATCTTCACAATAATAATATTAATAATGATAATAATAATGTAGATAAAAAAGCTTTAATATATTTACCATTTTCAATTGAAAAAAGTAATAATCAATTTAATTTACCAGAAAGCTTATCAACACCAATCATATTAATTGCGACAGGTACTGGATTGGCACCATTTAGATCTTTTCTTCATCATAGGTATTATCAAATTCAAGATTTAAAAAATATTAATCAACAACAACAACAAAGTGAATCTAAAAATAACATTGGCGAATGTTTATTATTTTTTGGTTGTAAAAGAAAAGATTGGGATCATATTTACAGTGATGAGTTAAATGAATTTAAAAAGGATGGAATAATCTCAAAACTGTTCATTTCATATTCACAACAACAACAACAACAACAACAACAACAACAACAACAACAACAACAACAACAACAACAACAACAACAACAACAACAACAACAACAAAATCCAAATGAAAAAGAGGAATATTGGTCATCTGGATATATTAATAAATTAATTGAAGAGAATGGTGAAATGATCTATAATTTAATAATAAATAATGGTGCAATAATCTATGTTTGTGGTAATAGAAATAAAATTGGTAAATCAATCAATAATAGTTTAATTGAGATTATTAAGAATTTTAATAATTTTAATATAAAATCCGACCAAGAAGCTGAACTATTATTAGAAAATTGGATCAAAATTGGAAAATATAAAAGGGATGTTTGGAATTGAATAAAAAAAATAATAATAATACTAAAAAACTAATCAAAGAATAAACAAAAAATGAATATTGTATTATTTCATTTTTTTTTTTTTTTTTTTTTTTTTTATTAATTTATTTTGAAGATTTTTTTTGTTTTTTTAATTCTTTATTCATTTCTTTAACTGTATTTTCAGCCTTTGAAACATTTATAAGTTCATTGAGTTGAACTGGATCTAAGATTTTTGAATCTTTTAATTTACCTTCATAATAACCTTGACCAGGGAATCTAATGAAGAAAGTTTTATCAACTTGATTTGTAATTGGTAATGGAATTGAACTATTTGCAGGTGATGATATGAGATTATTAATGTTTATAATTCTTTTTCTAGTTGGAAAACCAGTTAAAGAGTATGAGGTTAACTCAACTACACGACCTTTATTATAGGTATGAATCGATGCTAAACCTTTAACACATCTATCCCTAATCATCAATTGAGTTAGAATTGTAAAGAATAAAGCTCCACCAAAAGCCCAATAATTCAATGCAGTTGGATTTGCTGTCGATATATATTCCTCGAGTACGAATAAAAACATCATAAATTGTGCAATACCAAAGAAAAATAATATTTTATACTTATAATTACTATTATTTTCATATATTAATTTACCTTCATTAGAAATTGGTGTTGGTCTACTAATGCTATTTTTTTGAAATTTATTTCGAATCTCCTCTTTAAAAACGTCATCAAAATCTTTAACTGTTGATTCTTTATCTTTATTTATATTATTATTATTATTATTATTATTGTTGTTGTTATTTTTACTATTATTAGTTGAAAAATGATGTTTAATTTCATTTATATTAAATTTATATAGTGATAATTTTGATGTTGGTGTCAATTGTTTAGTTGAAATTAAATTTGATTGTTTTAAAAATATTGATTGAAATTCATTTTTTGAAAAAATGGTATTTGTTGATGAATTTTTTAAACCATTTGAAATAGCTTTAACTATTGATGATGATGATGATAATAATGGTTTATTTATCATTTTATTATTTTTTTTTTTTACACTTTGAATTTAAATTCAAAAAAATGATTTCACAAATGACTCGTTTTGAAAAAAAAAAAATAAAAAAAAAAAAATAAAAAAAAAAAAAAATTTCGCATTTTATAAAAATATTTTTTGGGAAATGAAAAATCAATTATATTTTTTATTTAAATTTGTTTTGAATGGAAACAAGATTTACAATCATAGAAACATGATGCAATGGATGCTCCTATCCACTTAAAAAAGTGTTTAATTGAATGAAAGACACTATGAAGGCAAAACATTTTTTATTATTTTATTTTATTTTTCTCTTAACTTTTAAAAAAAAAAAAAAAAAAAAAAAAAAAAAAACAATTAATAGTTGATTTTTTTTAATAACTAGTTTACTAATAATTATTCACCATTACCTTTAAAAAAATATATTAAATTTTATTGAAAGCGAATGTTAGGTACAATAAAAATAATAACCATTATTTATTATTAAACTTTTTATTTTTTTTTTTTTTTTTCCTTTTTTTTTCAAATTAATAAAAAAAAATATATTCTGTTTTTACTTAATTTGGTGAGATTATAATCTAAATGAAAACCAAAAAGATGAATAAAAAGTTAAACCTTATTAGATTAATAATTCCATGATAAAGATTTCCTGTTCAGGTACATTTTTTATTTTTTTGAAAACTATAAAAAATAATATTGTTTAATGGCTACTACTAAAGTAAAATTTTTAAATTTTAAAAAAGAAAGGTTTAGTATCTATTTAAATTGGTTATGTTTTTTTTTTATTTATTGTGAACAAATTAACATAGTTGTCTATTTTCATAAAAAAGTTAGATAGTATCTTATTTTTAAAAAAAAAAAATTTTGTTTTTTTCAAATTTTTTTTTTTTTTTTTTTTTTTTTTTGTTGTGATCATCATATTTTTTCAAATTTTTTCAAATTTTTTTTTTTCAATTTTAATTAAAACTGTGTATTTGTATTGTATATATTAAAAATAAAAAAAATGGCATCTCAACCAACTGAAGGATCAACAGCTTTAATTTCATTAATTTTATGGGTCATTGTTTTTGCTTTATTAAATATAGGCTCAGTTTTCTTTAAATCAAGTGAAGCTGCTACTATTTTAGGTGGTTTTGTTGGTTCATTATTATTCTTTTTACAAATTACTGTAAGAAATCTTTTTTTTACTTCTTTTTTAGTTTTAATTTAATAATTTAATCATGATTATGATAACCATATTAAAAAAAAATATAAAAATTTCCATAATCCAATAAAAACTCACACTACCACCATTATTAATAATACATAAATAATTATACTTGAAAAAAATTTAAAGTTCATTGGTGCAATTAAAAGAGATGTTAAAACTGTTGAAACTATTATATCAGTAATTATTACAGCAATGATTAGTTCAACAATTCATAGAGTATCAGGTACCACAAGTATTATTTTTTCAATTGGTTGGATTTTCTACCTTAACCATGTTTCAAATAAAATTTATTCAAGATTAGAAGAAACCAATACCGTTTCAACTGGTAAAAAGAGAAAATAAATTATATTTAAAATTTTATATTAAGTAATAATAATAATAATAAAAAAAAAAAAATCACATATAATCGACACAGATATAATCTCATTGAAACTTTTTTTTTTTTTTTTTTTGTTTTTTGTTTTTCATATTATTTATTTTTTTAAAGGGATATTCAACTTTTAAAGATATTTATATTTACATTTTGTTTATTTTTTAAAAATACATTTTTTTATTTTTTTTTTTCATTTTGTCTTTTTTTTTAATTAAATAAATTATTGTGGATGCCTTTTTTTTTTTTTTTTTTTTCTCTTTTTTTTTTTTTCTTTTATTTTCTTTTGATTAAGCTTCAGATTGTTTATTTGTAATTTGAACTAAAAGAAGAGGTGGTGGAGGTGGAGGTGAAGTTGGTAATGGTGGTATAGTAGGTATTTTACAAGTTTGGGATATTAAAAGAGATTCGACGATTGCATCAAAAGTTTGTTGAAGTTGTTCTTGATATGGACGACCTTGTGCTAACATTTTAACGCTATTCATGATATGATTGATACCATCTTTATCGGGAGCATTGAATGTATAATTTATATTTTTAGTGGCGATAGTAAAGCCTTGGTTATAATGTAATGTTCCACTAACACCACCACCACTACCAATTGAAGTTCCACCAATACTTTGTGATAAGATTGAAGAACCACCAATACTTGAAGATAGTAAATCGTTTCCTCTTGGTGATAATGTATTTGATGGTGAGATACTTAAAGAGCCATTACTACTATTTAAACTACCATTTGATGATGATAAGACTGGTGATGAACCTGATATATTCAATGGTGGTGATGTTAAATATCCGCTTCCACCACCAACACCACTACCTACTCCAACCAAATTTGTAGATGGTGAACTACTTAAAGTTGGTGATAATGGTTGATCTAATTTCTCTAATTTATTTACATTTAACAAGTTATTACTTGCTGATCTAGCTAACAAACCAAATTTTGGTGATAACACTGTATTCTTATTCTCTGGTTTTTTTGATGATTTTGGTGAAGAGGAAGAGGTTGATGAATCACCTTCATCTAAACCTAATAACATACTCGCTTTACTACTACTTTTTGGTGATCCAACTGGTGAACCATTTGTTAATAAATCATCACTACTTGAATTTGATCCTAATGCTCCTCTATTTAAAATTGAATTTGATCTTGTTAAAATTGGTGTTCCACTTCCACCTCCACTATTATTTAATGGATTACCATTATTACTTAATTCAACTGAACTAATTGTATTTATTTTTACTAAACATTAATAAATAAAATAAATAAATAAATTAGTGTTAACACTTTCTATTTCTATTACTTTTAAATTTTTGGAAAAATAAAAAAAAAGATACTTTTTTCAATTGTTTGTTGAGATTTATCTAATAATTCTAAATCATCCCAATCTTGTGAAATTCTAATAAATTCAACACTAATGTTGAATGGTTCTGATAAATGTACTGGTATTGAGTTTGGTGATAACATTGCCTCACATACAACATGTTTATACATATTGGTTGCTTCGGTTTTTGGGTCATTTTGAATTTGTTCTGTTGTTCTTTTATCCATTTTTTATAATTATTATTATTATTATTATTAATTCTTTTTACTATTATTCTATAGATTGTATATCAAATAACATTAAAAAAAAAAAAAATTTTATTATTTTGTAAATTGGATTGAATCTTATTAAAATTGATTTTAAAGTTAAATAAGTTTTGTTGGACTGGTTGGTTTTTTTTTTTTATTTTTTATTGAATGAAAAAAAATAATAAATAAGAATGAATAAAAAAAGAAAAATAAAAATAATAAATTTAAAAAATAATTATCGATGTTATATGTATTTATGTGATTATTTTTCTTTGATAATGGGAATTATTATTTTGTTGCTGATTATTATAAAATATTTAAAATAACTGATTGAGGAGGTTTTTTTTTTTTTTTATTTATTTTATTTTATTTTTTTTATTTTTTATTTTTTATTTTTTTTTTTCAGGTGGTGAGTGTTAAGTGTGTGGTGAAATGGGATATTTTTTTATTATTATTATTATTTTTTTTTTTTTTTTTTGCGATTTGTAAGGTGATTAAAAAAATTTTAAATTTAATAGCACCACCCCTCTCCTTTAAATTTTTTTTTTTTTTTTTTTTTTTTATGATAATATTTAATTTATTTGTTGCACTTGATAATTATCTGTTTTTATTGTTTTTTTTTTTTTTTTTTTTTTTATTTTTTTAAAATTTTTGCAATTTTTAATTTTTTTTTTTTTTCAAAAAAAATGAAAAAAAAAATCAAAAAAAAATTTTAAAAAAAAAAAAAAAATCAAAAAAAAAAAAAAAATAAATATGAAAGTTTCTATAATTGTTGCCGTTTCAAAAAATCATGTTATAGGAACTAAAGCAGGTGATCTCCCATGGGAATTACCAAGAGATTTAAAACATTTTAGAGAAACAACACATGGTTTCCCTTGTATAATAGTATGAATTTTCATTTTTAAAAAATTGATTCCTTTAGTTTTATTTTAAATTTTTTTATTTTTTTATTTTTTTTATTTTTTGTTATCTAGATTTTATATTTTTAAGATAAAACAAATAAATAAATTTAAATTTTAGGAAAAAAAAAAAAAAAAAAAAATATATTAATAAAAAAAAAAAAAAAAAAAAAAAATTTAGGGTAGAATATCATTAGAAGGATTTGGAGATTTATTACCAAACAGATTTAATATAATAGTTTCATCAAAAAAAGAATTTTTTAATGCTAAAGATAAAACTAGAATTAATTTACCAGAATATGAAAAAGGTATAACTGAAAAGGGAGCACAATATGTTATTGTAAAGAGTGTTAAAGAAGCAGTTGATTATGCAAAGGATGTATTAAAAACTGATTTGGTTTATATTTGTGGTGGTAAAGGAATCTATGAAGATTCACAACAATACTCTCATGAATTGATTGTCACCGATGTTGATACTCACATCGAAGAGAATGATGTAGTCATATACAACCCATTCCCATCAATAGATGAAAGAAATAAATGGAAGGTTGTTAATCAAATTCATCATCCAAAAGATCATCAAAATAATTTAGATTTCTCAATTACATATTACGTTAAAAATGATGAAATTTTAGTTGGCTATGAAATTGATCAAACAAAAAAATAAACTATTTTGAAATCACTTGAAAATTTAATTTTATTATATGCATTATTATTATTATTATTATTTATTATTATTATTTATTATTATTATTATTATTATCTTAAAATTTTATAATTGGATAGAATTTTTTTTATAAAATAAAAAAGAAGAATAATTTAAGAATCTTCTTCTTCACCTTCTTCTTCTTCTTCATCATCTTCATCTTCTTCCTCAGCATTTTCTAACCATTCAATAAAATCTTTACAAGCTTTAATTACAACCTTTGATTTTGCTTTTTGGTGATACCATTTGAGGATATTTTCTTCAGTGAGAATACCAGCATCGAAAAAGTTTTTCAAGATACCTTGGATTGATTTCAAGAGAGTCTCATCTTTGACACAGAGTTCCTCAAAGCCCAATAAGATACCCAACTTACCATCTCTTCTTTTAGAGATTTTCTTGAGGAGAGTAGTTTGAGTTTTTACAAATTTGACGGTGTTTTCTGCATTTTTACCGAGGGCTTCAATGGCAGCTTTGGAGGTTGCTGAACTTCTGAGACCAAATTCCTCTTGAACAGAGTCTAATTTCTCCATCAACTCTTGGTCGGTTGGATTGGTTTCAAGGAATGAACTGATACTAGAAACTGGATCAGATTCTTTTTCTTCACTATCCTCCTCCTCGTCGTCTTGTTCTTTTTCCTTTGCACCTTGTGTTTCGACACTAATGTCGGCCATCATACTAATTACAGCAGATGTTGAGTCACCAATTGCCTTTTTCTTTCTCTCTTCAGCAGCTTTTTCAGAGGTATCAGTGAACCATACGACATCATCATCATCCTCTTCATCGTCATCCTTCTTCTTTTTAGATTTCTTTTCCTTTTTGATTTGTGGTTGTTGAGCTAATGCCTCATCATGAGTTGATTTGGTTGAGACAGCCTTTGGTGGATTCTTTACGATATAACTGCTTAATTTATGTTTCATATCGATTGGTCCAACTCTACCACAAGCGGCACATTTGAACTCAATGACACCCTTTTTGATGACAAACTTGGTCTCTGGATTCTTGCAAAATGAGCATAAAATAAATTTACTGATGAATTTATCCAATGCTGATGCCAATCTTTCAACAGTGTATTGTCCATTAATTGAATATTTTTCATTTTCAATATTTGATTTTGCATTAAATTCAATTTCAAAGAATTTGGTAATGTCTTTTTTTTTAAAAAAAATTAGTTATAAAAAAAAGTTAATAAGGTTTTGTTGATATATTATTATTATTTTTTTTTTTTTAAAAAAAAAAAAAAAACTTACACTCTGGTTGTCTATCCAAATCCCTTGCAATATTTGGTAAATTGACAATAACTGTTTTAATACCATTGCCTTTGCCTTCTACTTTTCCTTGTAAAACTTCCATTTTGTATCTATAGAATTGATCTTCTACATCTCTACGAATATTAACTTGCGCCATGTTTGTAATTTAAATTTAATTGTTGGTTACTGGTCGGTGGTTTGTTGTTAAGATTAAACAAAACTATGTTGTAATTTATTGAGACAATTTTTTTTTTTATATGATGTTGACAAGGCATAAACTAAAAAGTTTGATATTTATTCTTGAGTATAATATATATGTTTTTTAATTATATATATTACTTTTTTTATTTTGTTTTTTTTTTTAGTGGATTTTTATTTGTTGATTTTTTTTTTCTCTTTTTTAATTGGTATTTGAAAAGTTGAAAAAAAAAGTTTAAAAATAAATTAAGTATTGCTTTTTATTTTAAAATTTTATGTTTGTTTTTTTTTTTTTTTATTGTTTGTTATTTAAAATGATTAATTGAACCTGTTTGTTTTGTAATATTTGTAATTTTTTTTTTAAATTTTTTTTTTTTTTTTTTTTTTTTTTAAATTTTTTTTTTCAATTAATATAAGTGTGGATAGGTGTGGTTTATATTATTAGTTATTTGTTTAAAAAAAAAAAAAAAAAAAGTGTGTTTTTGCTAGAGTTTTGGTTATTATGTTTTTTTTTTTTTTTGCTGCTGAAGATTAAGTATTTTTATTTATTTATTTATTTAAAAAGATCAATGAGTTTAGGTTGATGTGTAGAAGGAAAACATCATAAGGGAGTATATATTTAAACTCTTTTTTTTTTTATTGAATATCATTGGCTATTTGTTTTTTATAGTTTTTTTTTTTTTTTTTTTTTTTTTAAAAAAAAGTTACAATTGATATTAAAAACTTTTAAATAAATAATATAGAAACTATTTTATTTTATTTATTTAAAAATTAAAAATGTGAATTGTAATATATGTAAGAGAAATACTATTATGAGTGTGTGTTGTTTGTTTGTTTGTGTGGTTTTAAATTTAATAAAAAAAAAAAAAAAAAAAAAAAAATTTTATTAAAAATTTAACAAAAAAAAAAAAATAAAAAAAAAAAAATAAAAAATAATTTTAATTAAAATAATAACCACAATTTTTTTTTTTTTTAATTTTTTTTAATTTTTTTTTTTTTTTTTTTTTTTTAATAATATTCGTTTAAAAAAAAATTTGTGATTTTTGTATGAATGTTAGGTTTAAGTGGTTAGGTGAGGGTGGTGGGCAAATTTATGAAGATTTATTTAATAGTTTTGTTATTTTTATTTTGATAATAAAAAAAAGTAAAAAAAGTTCAATATTTAAAACATTACTTTTTTATTTAATTTAATTCTCTTAATCTAGAGTGTGTGTGGATGTATACAAATGTGAATTAAGTGGTACGAGTGACTGAAAAATTTTGAAAAAAAAAAAAAAAAAATTCATTTTTTTTAAAAAAAAAAAAAATAAAAAAAAATAAAAAAAAAATTAAAATTTTTTTAAAAAAAAAAAAAAAAAAAAAAAAAAAAAAATTGGAAAAATTAAAAAATCATTTTTAGGTGTGATGGTTTAAAGAAATCAAAATAAAAAAATAAAAAAATTATAAAAAAAAAAAAAAAAAAAAAATTTTTTAAAAAAATAAAAAAAAAAAAAATAAAAAATTTAATAAACATTAAAAATAATATTAAAATACACATTAATTTTCTTCTTTGTGTGTATCAGTATTTTTCGATCAATTATATTTCGTTTATTATTTTTAATTTATTATTATTTATTTATTAATATTTTTATTATTATTATTATTATTATTATTATTTTCATTTATTTATTTATTTAATTATTTTTTTTTTAATCTAAATTTTCATTTATTTTCTATCAAATATTTAAGTAATATAAAAAAAAAAAAATTAAAAATAAAATAAAAAAAGAACCAATTACCTACCCACCATTCATGTCTGCAAAAATAATTTCACTTTGTGCGAACGAATAAAGGTGTGGGTTATTGTCGAATATTTATTTATTTTTGGCAAATTTCCATATTTATTTCAAAGGTTTTTGTGGGTTGTGTTTAAAACATTTATTTTTATTTTTTTGTTTTTTATTTTAAAAAAATAAAAAAATAAAAATATTAAAAATAACCAAAAATATAATTAATTAATAAAGAAAATTAAAAAAATAATAAAAATAATAAAAATAATAATAATTGCATTAAAGTAATAATAATAATAATATTTTATTATAATATTTTATGTTTAATACAATTAACTTTAAATAAAGATAAAACTATAAAAAAAAATAAAAAAAAGTGAAAAATGACTAAAAAAGTAAAATTAGATCAAAATGAAATGAAGAATAATAATAATAATAATAATAATAATAATAATAATAATAATAATAATTATAATAATAATTATAATAATAATAATAATAGTTTTAGTAATAACTATTGTAATAATTTAAATAACGATCGAGATAATATATCAAACAAAAATAGTATTAATAGCGATATTTATAAATATAATGGTTTTAATAACGGGTTTAGTTTTAATCAAAATTTAAATAAAGATTGTAATAATAATAACAATGATAGTAATATCAGTAATAATAATAATAATAATAATAATAATCAAAGTGAAAATGAAAACGAAAACGAAAACGAAAACGAAAATGAAAATGAAAGTGAAAACGAAAATGATAGATATAAATGTAACGATGAGTTTGATTTTAGACATAAAAAAAGTAAAAGATCTCAAAGTCAAAGCTCATTAAATTGTTTTGATGAAGAAAATAAATCAATTAAAGATAAAAAGGTTATCAATAAAGCAATAGATCTAAAAGTTGGAAGACCACATTCTCAACCACTTCAACCTCAAACTCAAATTAATATCCAGTTTTCAAAATTGTTTATTTTAAAAAAAAAAAAATAAACAAATAAAAAAAAAAAAAAAACACAACACCGTGGAAATGACAATTAAAATTTCTAAAAAAAAAAAAAGACTATTTTAATATGATAGTTTATCAAATAATAAAATAAATAAATAAAACTAAAAATGTTAATGTGTAGTTAGTATCATTAATAGTTTTATTGTTTGTTTTTTTTTATTTTTTTTATTTTATTTTTTTTTTTTTTCATATATTTTAATCCTCAATTGGAACTGAGATGAACGTTGGTTTTTCATAAGTTATTAAATGACAAATTAAGCCAAGACTTAGGAATAAAAGGGCAACTATTGAACTACCGGACCAACCAAAATGAGCGAAAATAACACCTGATAAACCTGATCCAATACTACCACCAATGAAATAGGAAGCCATATAAATAGTGTTGATATTGTATTTTGAGGTATCATCTTGTAGTGAGGAAGATAAAAGATTATTTCTAGATTGATTACTGATATGACATGATTGAACACCTAAATCCAACACAAAAATACCAACGATTAAACCAATGATATGATAATCAAAAAACATTAAAATCAAATAACCAACAGCACAAATTAAAAGATAAACGATCATCAATCTATTAATACCAAATCTCTCTGCTAATCTACCTGACAATGGTGAAGATATTGCACCGGCCATACCAATTAAACCAAATAATCCAATGAAAGCACATGGATATTCATATGGCACTTCATCCAATCTAAATGATAATGTCGTCCAAAGTATTGAAAATGTTGAAAATACCATTGATCCAATAAAACAAGTTTGTCTTAATACTTTTTCTTTTTTTAAAAATTCATAAACCGATATTAATAATTTATTATATGGCATAACATTTTGATTTCCTTAGAATTAATAAAAAAAATATAAAAAAAAATTAGTAAATAAATAGTAGTTTTTTTTTTTGATTTTAAAAAAAAAAAACTTACTTGGGGTATATGGCAAAAAATAAAATAATAATGAAGAAATTATAAACATTGTTACACCAGCAAAATAAAATACAGTCCTCCAACCAAATAGATGACCAATTACACCTGATAAAACACGAGCGCCCAATAGACCAACAAAAACCGATGACAATAAAACTCCAACGATACTACTACGATCGGATGGATTGGTCATATCCATTGCCAAAGGAATCGCAATATAGGGAATAATTGTTGAAGCTCCAACGATAAAATGAAAGATAATCACCGGTATGATATGTGGTGAAGCAGCAATTCCAAATAGAGCTCCACAGGTTATCAATGATAGAACCAATGTTAGCTTTTTCTTTGACATTGAATCACCAAGAATAGAGATAAATGATAGTCCCAATGCATAACCAAGTTGAACAGACATTGTAATCAACGATGCCACACTATTGGATATACCAAACTCCCTAACAAATTCGTTGAGTAATGGTTGTGCATAATATAGATTACTGACTGAGAAGAACACCGATAATGATAACAATGACAATATCTTATAGTTCACCTTTGTCCTCTCATAAGAGAGTACTGGTCTCGTAATCGATGAGTTTGAATTATATCTTATCAAATTTGGATTACTATACAGTATGGTTTTACCATTTGTATTCTGATGAAGCTCATGATGAATAATATGATGACTATGATTGTGTGTACCATCGAAAGTCATCTCACAGCCACCTGCACCATCCAAAGTTTTACTACTAATTTGACTATCGGTTTCAAATGATTGTTCACTGTCATCTGTTGTGTTGGTTTTGTTATTATCACTGTGGTGAAAATGATTAGAATTTGAAGGGGTCATCGATGATGTTGTCGTTAGTATTGAGTTAATACCACTATTTAAACTACTATTACTTCCAATACTATTACTATTACTATGATGACCATAATTATTATTATTATTACTACTATTATTATTATTATTGTTATTATTACTGTTGTTACAATTGATATTTGTTATTGTTGATGATGATGAATGTTGATTTTTATTTATAATTACTATATCGTGCGCAGGAGAAGATGAAAATAATGAAATATCACTACTCGGTATATTGTTATATCTATCCATTGGGAATGTGTTATATTTATCGTTATTTGGTGAATTCTCAATTTTATCTTTAATTGACTTTAATTTATTAGTTATAAGAACTTTAAATGGTGATGCTGTCGGTGGTGATATTGAATTTGAAGTATTTATTTGTTGTTGTTGTAGTTGTTGTAGTTGTTGTTGTTGTTGTTGTTGTAGTTGTTGTTGTTGTTGTAGTTGTTGTTGTTGATGATGATGATAATGTTCATCATCGTCATCGTCATAAACTTCATAATTATGATTACCAATTTTAATTTCAATAGTTTCAAAATCATCACTGCTATTCCTTATATTAATTGGGTTACTATGTTTAAGTTGCTCAATATACTTGTTATCGTATGTATCTATTTCTTCGTATGAATCTGATTCAGAATCTGAATGTGTTGGTGTTAAATTTGTATATCCTTTATAATTTGGTTGTGGTGGTAATGGTTGTTGTTGTTGTTGTTGTTGTGAAGATAATAATGGACTTGTGTTAGATGGTGAATTTCTTTCATTTTCATTCAGTGTACTAATATCACCTATGTCTTTATTACAATCAACATCATCAATATTATTGTCATTATCATTCCCTGGGGTGACACTAGGCATATAAATATTAATGGATTCGACCTCATTAGAATTAATATTATGTAAATCATTTTTAATAGTATTTTCATCCTTATCATTATTTTCCATTATGAATAAACTATTATCTGATAAAACTCTACTAACTATCATATAATTTTCACTACCAGAGAACATTGGATTTGAAGAAGGTGTTTGATGATGATGTTGTTTTATTAAATTATCATTTTCATCATTTATTATATTGACATTTAGGCTATTTTCTCCATTTTCTGGAAAAGATTCCAATTCTTTATTATCTTCTTCATCGTCATTCCCAC
>CM069766.1:342500-425000 GCA_036169595.1 Dictyostelium firmibasis | reverse complement strand
GCCACATTTTTTTTTTTTTTTTTCAAAATTTTTTTTTTTTTTTTTTTTCTAATATTTTGTTTTTATAAATTTAAAATCAAAGATATGTCTAGCAGTGATAATAATACCATCAATACAACTATTGTACAACCTTTAAATGATGTAGAAAAAGAAAAAGGACTACAAACAAAACCAGATGTATGTATTATTTTTTTTTTTTATAAAAAAAAAGGGTATATTAAAATATAAAAATAATAAAAAAGGATTGTAGCGTAGAAAAACCAGAGGTAGAAACAAATAGCGATACAATTCAAGAAACAAAAGCAATAAATAATAGCGAGGATACAGCTAATAAAGATTCTACAACCTCAAATACAACTATAAACACAACAATTGGAGAGGAAGATGATACTCCAATTAAAGAAACCGCCATAACAGATTCCATTTCTGTAACTATAGATGATAATAAAATAGACTCCAACCAAACAGAGGAATCAATAAATAAAGATGAGCAACACACAGAAAATATAGAACAAAAATCAAAAGAAGAAAAAGAAGAAAAAGAAGAAAAAGAAGAGAAAGAAGAAAAAAAAGAAGAAACAAAAGAAGAAAAAGAAGAAGAAAAAGAAGAAGAAAAAGAAGAGGAAAAAGAAGAGGAAAAAGAAGTAGAAAAGCCAAACGTATATGAAGAGGACGACGAAGATTTGGAACCAATTGCATCTGGCGAAGTTGCAGAAAATACAACCACAACAACAACAACAATGACAACACCAAAACCAACACCAAAACCAAAGATTACTAAAAAGTTTGAAACTGTAGATTTAAATAGTAATAATATTTTATTCAATCAAGATAGGAAATCAATAAAGACACAATCATCACTAAATAAAATCAATCAATTACCATTACCAGACCCACTACCAGAAGTGGTTGAAATCTTTGAGAAGAAATCAATTTCAAATGTTTTGTATTATTTAGTCTCATTGAAACAAACAAAAAATCGTTACTGGTTAACAACTGATAAAGTACCACAATCGATGATCAATTCATTCGAACAACAGTTTAAATCAACTTTTGGTGTTTTCGATTTAACACCACCAAAAAAAGGTAGAAAGCCTAAAAATCAAAAAAAGAAAAATGACGATAGTAGCGGTGATGATGATAATGGTGATGAAGAGGAGAGTAGTGATGATGAACAAGATGATTCAAGTGGGCCATCTGAAAATGATGAAAATAGGGTATTGAAAAAGAAACAAAATACTAAAAAAGTTACAGTTAAAAACAATAAAACTAAAGAAAGTGTTAAAAAAAGAGGTAGAGTTGCTTCTTCATCTAAAACAGCAACAACATTGACACCAAAATCAAAGAAGAAACCAGTTTCATCGGAATCAGAAGGAGAATCAGAAGGAGAATCAGAAGATGCTTCAGATAATAGATCAATAAAAAAACAAAAATTAGTAAACCCAGTAGATGCTTCACCAATATCCTCAAGAGGTAGACAAAGAACAACTACTGGTAAAGGTTTACCAAGATAAAAAAAAAAACAAAGTAAAATGGGAAAATATCTTTTTTTTATTTATTTATTTATTTTTTTCTTTTCTTTTTTATTTTTTTAAACAAATTGATTTAAAGGATTTTTAACATTAAATGGTAATAGAATTTGATTTTTTGTTAATAATCTCATACCAGTCAATGCTTTACATTTTAATTCATTTTTAAATAATTCACTTTCATCAATTTCAATATCATTTTTGAAACTACTATTAATAGAATTAAAAGTATTTTTCATTATTTGATAACATTGATACCACAGTTGATTCTCATTTATTTGATAATTTTCAAATTCTTTACATATTCCAATTATAATTTGACAGATATGATTATGTAGAATTGAATGTGAAAACATTTTATAAAAATCTAAATCTGGTAATTGAATTAACTTTGGTATTGAATCTATTAACTTTTCACCAATCAGATGTTTTTGTTTCATTATTCTATCAGTTTTAATAACAATACCAGACCAATCTTTAAGAATTAATAATTTTGGTTCACCATTAACATATACATAAACTGAATTTTGTAAATGTGATTCTAATGAAACACCATATTTAGTTAATAATATTAAACTTGGTTCAATTAATAACTTACAATAAATTTTAAACCAATTAATGATTGAACTTTCTAATGTTATTAAACTATTATTAATTTCATTATGATTATGATAGTTTCTAATTATTTCACCTAATATAGTTTGATTTGAATTAATTGGAGATTCATTGAATAATGAACATGAACTAATTGGATGATCATTAATTGATGTTAAAAATAAATTTGTATTCTCTTTCCAAATGATTGCAAAATTTTGATATTTTAATTCTGAATCATTTGAATGATAAATACCACCAATTTCATTTAAAAATACTATTTTATCTCTGAATGTTTCAATTTCTAATTGTTTGATTCTCTCTAAAATTTTAGAAACTGATGTACCAACTGGTATAAAATCATTTGGCATAAATCTAACGAAATTTGTAGTTTGAATTGGTACTGAAAATTTGATATGTGGTGGATTTTTATTATTTTCAACCAATGGTATTAAATTTCTTAAAGATGATGTTTGATATGATTTAATTGAAATTTCTTCTGGTATAATAATGATTTCTTTATTTTCAATTTCTTTTTTAAATTCTCTTGGAAAGGTATCAGTAATTTGATAAGGAAACATTGGATAAATTAAATAATCATCAATATTTAAATTCTTATCTTTAAAATAATTGATAATTAAAGGTTTCATTGTTGGAAAAAACCAATTTAAAAAATAATTTGTTGGGTTGTCATTTTCATCAATCATATCGAATTTTGAAATAGATTTATTTAAACCAATAAATCTCATTGGAATTTCTTTTTTTAGTTCATAAGAATATTGAATAACTTGTTCATGGTTTAAACCTAATCTTAATTTAAAACTTGGATGAATATGATGACCATTAAGATGAATTTGATCATAAAATAAGAATTTATCAAAATCGTTATTTTCTTTGAATTTATAATCGACATATTCTGATAAAAATTTCCAATTGTTTTCAATTGATTTCTCTTTGATTTCAATTAAATCTTCTGAACATAATGTTGAAATTAATGCCATATTTGTAATGCTATTTACAATTTCACTCTTAAATTCATCAATATCTTTAAATGATTTATTTTCTTTTAATAATTCAATTAATTCTAGCGGGGAATCAATAACTTTTTCATTTGATAGGTTTCTATAATATATTGGTTTTTTAAATGTAAAAAATGAAAAACCAAAAACTTTTTCAATATCAAATGATATTTCTTGAATACTACTATCATTATTTTTTGAAAATTTGAAACTATTTTTTTGATTTGGTTTTAATTCTATTGAATGAGTAAATGGTAATAAATTCTCTCTGATAATAGAAACTAATAATTTATTAAAGGTCTCATTTTCTGAATTTTTTAAATTTCTTAAAAAATTGTTTGTTTCATTTTGATTATTGGTTTGAATGTAATTAAAAACTTGGTTAAAATACATATAGTTTTTATATTCCATTTTTAAATTTTAAATATAAAATTATTAAAATTTTTTTTTTTGTACTCTATTTATTATGAAAAATGAAATAAAATATTTCTGTATACTAATGAATTATTATTATTTATTAATAGTTATTATTATCAATTTGTTTCACATAAAAAATTATTACCCCATTATAAAAAAACAAAAAAAAAAAAAAAATACAAAAAAAATAAAAAAAATAAAAAAAATAAAATTTTAATCTAGTTTAATCATATAAATAAAACCCCTTTTCAAATTTAGTATTATTTTTTTTCATTCTTCCTTTTTAAGAAACAGTTTTCAAATTATAATAAACTTTTTATAATTTTTTAATTTTTTTAAAAAATAATGTTTATACAATTACTTGTATTAATGTTTTTAATATACTTTGTTTATATAAACACAAATTTAAATTTTAAACAGAAAAGGCCACCTTTTCCTATCACTTTCCCTATTATAGGAAATTTATATACATTATTAAAAAACCAACCACATTATGTTTTATTTAAATATTATAAAAGCTATGGTGAAATTTTTCAATTAAAATATGGTATTATTAACACTGTTGTATTGAGTGAATATGACATTTTAAAAGAAGCATTTATTGATAATAGTGATGTTTTTATAGAAAGGTTTAATAAAATTAGTAAAAAATTTAAATCATGTTTGTATTTTTTTTTTTTTCTAATTAATAATATTATCAAACCCATTTTTAAAAAAAAATTTTACTTATTTTTTATTTTTTTTTTAATTTTTTTTTTTAAAAAAAAAGCGGAGAATATTGTAAATTCAAATGGTTCAATATGGAAAAAATTACAATTAATTTCAATTAAAGAATTATCACCAAATATTAAAATTAAAAAATATGAACCAATGATTTTAGATGAAGCTAATAAGTTAATTGAAAATTTAAATGAACAAGCAAAAACAACTGAATCTTTCGACCCAACATTAAATATTAAAATTTGTTATTTAAATATTATTTTATCTTTTTTATTTAATTTTAGATATTACGATTATAAGAATGAAAAAGTTATTAAAATAGTTGAATATATACATACTATTTTTAGAATGGGTTCACATCCAATACCATATGATTATATTCCTATTCTATATAGTTTACATAAAAATAAACAATCAAATCATCAAAAAATATTTGAAGAATTATATCAATATGTGGGAGAAGAAGTTCAAAAGAGATTAGAAATAATAAATAAAAACAATAATACCATTAATAAAAATAATAATTATCATGATTGTTTTGTTGATATATTATTATTAAAATTTAAAACAAATGAATTAACATGGAATGAAGTAATTAAAACAACTACAGATATCATGATAGCAGGTTCAGATACAAATGTATTTATTTTAATTTTTATTTTAACTTTCTTTATTCTTTTTTTTATTTTTGTATTAATTTTTTTTATTTTTTTTTTTTTATTAGTCACTTTATACAATTCATTTAATTATTGCATTAACAAATAGGGAAATTATTCAAGATAAAGTTTATAAAGAAATTTTAAATTTTATAGAAAATAATAATCAAATTACATTTTCAAATAAAAAATATACACCATATTATAATTCAGTTTTAAAAGAGGTTGAAAGAAGATATACTGTTTCACCATTATCTCAACCACATAGAACCAATAAAGATATTTGGTTAAAAGGTTATTTCATTCCATCTGGTTCCCAAATTATACAAAATGTTTACTCTTGTCATTTAAATGAAAAAGATTGGGAAAATCCATTTGAATTCATTCCTGAAAGATTCTTAAATAATAGTTTTTTAGAAAAACGATTGATTACATTTGGAATTGGACCAAGAAATTGTCTCGGATTTCAATTTGCATTAATGACATTATGGATTGTTAATTTTAAATTATTTGAATCAATTAAATTCTCTTCAAATAATTTTATACAAGAAGAATTTAGAGAAGGTGGTACAACATTATCACCTTTTCAATTTAAATTAAATTCAATAAAAAGATAAAACAAAGGATTTTTTTATATTTTTTTTTTATTAGTTTTGTTTGTTTTATATATATATGTATTTATATTTATTTATTTTTATTTATTTATTTATATATTAATAATATGAAAAAGAAAGGATACATCTAAATTAAAATAATAAAAAAATATAAAATGATAGTGGTGAAAGAATTTAAGAAATAATTTCCATAAAAAGATTTTGTTGAATCAGATGAATGATGAGATGGATTGGTATCATTACTTGAGGTGGTATGATCAGATGATGATGATGGAAGTGGAGTTGGTTTTTCAGTAATTGGAACTTTTAATAATGATTTGAAGATTACACCACTTGTTGAGTTAATTAAATTACATTGATTTAATTGATATGAATTAATTTTTGAACATTGTAAACAATTTGCATCAACACAAGTATAACTATTATATACAGAGCTTGTACAATTGACTTTAATACCTTTACCACAATGATCATTCATATATTGTGTTGATTCAATATTGGCAGATACACAAGCAGATGGTGAAGTGAATGATTGACAATAACCATTGTTTGAACCTGGATTAGTAGTATTATCAATTTTTATTATCATATCAGAGGTACCATTTACAACAGAGAAAACAACATTGTCCAATCTATTCTTTGTACAAACACCAATTGGGAATGTTTTTAAACTAACACATTGGGTGAGACAACCTGATGCACTAAGACAATAGTATTGAACTACATTACCCATACTGCCTTGAACTGATGTAGTTGCACCACCACTATTACCAGTAGTACCAATGTTTGTTAATGAAGATGAAATAATACTTGTAACTAATTCAGTTACTGCTGAAATTGTTGTACCACCAAGTGATAAAATACCAGAATTTGTTAAAATTGATGATGATTGTAAAGATGTAGAGGCAACATTTGTATTACTAGCACTAGTACTAGTAGTAGGAGTAGTACTACCACCACTTACAGATGAAGATAATGGTGATGATGTGGTAGTACTATCAGCTTGAGATGCAGTGGCATCTACTAAATTATCAACATTCAAAGCACCAATGGATAAGAGACCAGTATTTGTTAAACCACCAGTACCTGTCATACCAAGAGTAACAGCTTGAGTAACAATTGAAGTGATATCTACTGAACTTAATGTATTTGAAGTTGTTAATGGATTAGTTATAGCTGAGCCTGTAGTTGAAGCAGTGGAAGCAGTAGTACTACTTTCACCTAAGTTTGGAACGAATCTATAAACATATTGACCATTACAATAGTTTAATTTCACCCATTGACTACTATAAACACCTGAGGGATTACATTGTTCATCATTGAATACATCGATTTTTAAATATTGATCTTGTTGTTGTTGTGCTAAACTTGATCTTAATGAAATCATCATTAAAAATAATGCTGATGAAAAAATAATTTTGAAAATATTCATAATATAATATATATAGCTTTAAATAAATAATTTAATTAAAAAAGAGTTTTGAATTTATAACTTTGTATTTTGTTTTTTGTTTTTTTGTATTTTGTTTTTTTTAATGAATAATCTTTTTTTTTCATTCTTATTTATAGTTTTTTTTTTAATTATGAAGAAAAAAAAAATAATAAAAATTTTTTTATTATAATCCCTTTCATTTTTTATACTATAAGAAAAAAAAAAAAAGTTGATAATGCAAAAGAAATAAATTAAATGTGTGTCATTTTTTTAAAAAAAAAAAAAAAAATTGGAAAAAAACAAAATCAATTAAAATAAATAAAAAAATATTTTGAAAATTCAAAATAGAACATGTCATTGCTTCGGTCATCTTATGATCTAGATATTAAAAAAAAAAAAAAAAAAATTTTTTTAATTTTAAATTTTTTCTGTTAAAAATTTTTTTTTTTTTTTTTTTTTATTTTTTTTGTTTATCATTAATTAAAATAAAAAATAAAATTAGATGGTTGTAATAAATGAAAATTCTAATAAAACTTTATCACCACCTATTTTATATGGATTTAAAATTATAACAAATAAATATGGAAAATTTAAAAGGTTTGATGAATATCCTACAAATGGTGAATTAAATAATTGTTTAATAAAAGTTAAAGAATTTAATGATATTAGTAAAGAATGTACAATTTTAAAACAACCATTACCATTTCAAATTTATATACCCACTTTAATATTTACAATTTTAATAGTAATTACATCATTAGCATTTAAAATTACAGATCCATCATTAAAAATAATAATTGGAATTTTAACACCATTAATTTTTTTTGATATTATTTTAATAATAATAATAATTTTTAAATTTAAAAATGTTTGTATATTTATAATAAAATATAAAAAAAATTTAAAAAATTATATTAATAAAAAAAAAAAAAATTTATTTATTATTTAAAAGAGAAAATCAAAATTTAATTTATTTCTAAAACAATTAAATGAAAAGTTTGAAAATAGGTCAATAAAATTTTTTTATAGAAATTTTTATACTTCAAAAACAATATGTATGGAGTATTATGAAAATGGAAGAGGCAATAGTAATAAAATTAATTTTTTTCCAATATTTAATGAAAATTCACCTCTTTTAAACATAAATTTTTAAAAAAAAAAAAAACCTTATATTTTTATCAGTAGAAAAAAAAAAAAAAAAATAATTATTTTTCTTAAAAATTATACAATTTACTAAAATTAGCTTGTTGAAAATTAATAATAATTTTTTCGAGCCTGTTTTACATTTTATTTATAAAAAATAAAAAATTTTCAGGTTTTTATAATACTTTCATTTTTCCACAACCTAATTTGGGTAAAAACATAATCAAATAAATAAAAAAAAATTTTTCGCCATTTGTGGGAAATTTTTTTTTTTTCCTTCATTTTTCTTTATTTTTTATTAAATTTTATTTATTTTTTTATTTTATTCAAATAAATTTATTAAAGAAACTTCATATATTTTACCACTATAATTTTTTGGCAAAAGTAATTGTTTTATAGATTTTAGAAAAGAAGTTTCAAGAAATTCTTGTTTGTGTTGTGTATTTGAAATATCTAATTTTTCTAATGTTTGAGGAATTGAGTCAACTTGAAATTGATAATTTAATAGATTAGAAACTATTGTTAAAGATTTTAAAGATGGTGGTAAATCACCAGGTTTAATAAATTCAATAGAATAATAATTTTTTTTATATTGATAAATTGAAAGGTGTAAAAGTGATCTTGGAAATATTTCAAAAGGAAGAGTTTCAAAACTATCACCTTTACATAAACTTTCAATAGTTAATGATGTTAAAGAATTTGGTAAAACGTTTGGTAAAATATCATTTTTATAAGAAATTTTTAAAAATTTTAAATTCTTTAAATTTGAAAATAGTTTTGGAAATAATGTTTTACCATTATTTATATTCTGTGGTAAAATTAATGATGTTAATGATTCTGGTATTAAAAATTCATTGATTGTATGATTGTAAAAACCAAGATTTAAACTTGTTAATGAAGATGGTAAACTACCAGATTGAAATGGATAAATAGTATTAAAATATTCATTAAAAATAAATTTTTGAATTGAAGATGGTAATGCACCGATTTTAAAATTTTGGTTTGTTGGAATTGATAAAGTTTTAAATGAACTTAATTCTAAAGTTAAAAGATTTACTAATGAAGATAAAACACCAACTTCGAAATCAAGTGTATACCCATCCATTGAAAGGTAAATTAAACTTGATGGTAAAGATCCAATTTTTAATTTTTTTTTATATCCAATACCAAATATTAAAGTTTTTAAATTTATTGGTAAATCACCAATATTAATCTCACAATCAAAACCATCACCTAATTTTAAATATTCTAAATTTATTAATGATTCGAATTTAATTGAGTTATTAAAATTTGAACCAAAAGTTAATTGTGTTAAAGTTTTTGGTAAATTCAAATTTGCATTAATTTCTCTTGAGTATAAATTACCAAATTCTAAAAATTTTAAATTACAAGGCAATTCATTAATTTCAATTATATTTTTATTTTTATTATTGTTATTATTGATTTCATTTGAATTTGTTAATTCATTATTAAAATGTGATTTTTCATTAAATATTAATTTCTCTAAATTTATACAATCTTTTAAATTTAATGAACTTTTAAAATTTTTTCCAATTATTAATGATTTTAATGTTGATGGAATATCATTTGAATTTATATTCCTATTAAAACCATCACCAATATCTAATATTGTTATAGACTCTGGTAAAAATTTGCAACCATTTAAATTTAAATATCTTGAGAAACTATTTGATAATTCTAAATGTGTTAATGATTGTGGTAAAAACTTTTGAAGTATATTTATACCATTCGTTATAAATAAATTATGAATCCAAAAATTATCACCCAATTTCAAATACTCCATTGAATTTCCTAATGATTCGAATCCTTTAAAATCGTAATAAACTTTTGAAAGGTATTCTTTTTCTTGAAAACTTTTATATTGTTCAACACTATTAAATTTAATTAGTTTTAAAAATTTTAAATATTTTCTTAAATGTTTAAAAATTTCAAATTTTAAATATTTATTCCTAAATATTTTAAAAAATAAATTTGAATTATCTATATTTTCAATCATTATTTGTGATAGTTTAATTATTTTAAAATTAATGAAAAAAAAAAAAAAAAAATTTTTTTGTTAATTTGAGTTTTTAAAAAAAAAAAAAAAAAAAAGAGAAAAATATAATAATAAAAAAGGAAATAAGAATTTTATCAAAACTATTCAAAAAAAAAAATAAAACCCTTTTGTGTGCTACACTGAAAAATAAAATTTTTAGGCATAAGATAAATAAATATCTTTTTTTTTTTTTTTTTTGTATTTTTTTAAAATGTACCAAAAAAAAATTAACTGTAACCTTCTTTTATTATTATTTACTATTATTATTATTATTATTATTATTATTTTAATTAATTTTTAAATTTATTTCCAAACTTTTATAGAATTATCAGCAGAACCAGAAAAAACACAACCACTACTAACAACTATTGATTCGACTGAAGATGTATGTCTATTTAAAGTTTGAACACAAACTAAAGAATCTATATTCCAAACTTTTATTGTTGAATCATAGGAACCACTATAAAACTTTTTATCAGAAACAGCTAAAGTGTAGACAGCTCCTATATGTCCCTCTAATTTATTTATGATTTCAAAAGTATCTAAATTCCAAACTACAATAGTATTTTCATAAGTTCCAGCCAACAATCTACGATTTGATACAGCCAAAGAATAAATACTACCACTACCACCTGGAATAGTTTGAACACATTCAAAATTTGCTAAATCCCAAACTCTAACAACATTATAAGCACCACTATATAGATATCCTCCACTTACAGTTAAAGCACGTACCCAATGACTATTACCTTTAAGTGTTTGAACACATTCAAATGTTTCTAAATCCCATACTTTAATATGCTGAAATGAACCAGAAAATAAATAACCAGCAGCGATTACTAAAGCACAAACTGTATTATCATCTCTAAGCACTGATAGACATTCAAATGATTCTAAATCCCATACTCTTATAGTTTGATCGGAAGAACCTGAAAAGAGTCTATTACCAATGACAGCTAGAGTATGAACTATACCTTCATGACCTGATAGAACTTGTTTACATTTCAATGTTACTAAATCCCATATCTTCACTTTCATATCTGAACTACCACTAATTAACATACCATTTGTAACTGTCATACACCATATTGGACCATTATGACCAACAAATGTACCTTTACATTTTAATTGAGGTATTTTCAAATCCACTAAATCTACACTCTCCAAATTGGAATTCTTTTTAATTATATTCATATCATATACTGTCTCTGATAGTTGATGTTGTGTCGCCTCTAAACTCGCTTGAATATGTCTCATTGTTCCTTCAAATTTATTGGTTTTCGCCTCTAACTTCATTGCTAATTGATTGAAACCTGCTGTCAATTGAACTATACTCTTCTTTAAAAAATCATTCTCTGTAGTTTTCTCCTCTAAATGTGATCTCAATAAATTGATTTGTTCTTCATTCCTCTGTATATAATCTTTAATACTCTCATAAACACAACCTTGTAAATGATCCTCTAATTGTTGTTTTGTACCTTCAAATGTACATCCTGCTGATCTATGATTACAATGTATATGATTACATACTCTATAAATAATAAAATTAATAATTTTATATTACTTTTTTTTTTTTTTTTTTTTTTTTATTTTAATAAAACATATGATATACTAACAATGTATGTTGTTTTAATTGAAACCTTTTTATTGGCAAACATAATCTATTATATGGACATGGTATTATTGCATGATCACAAACATTCTCATGATCAATTCTTAAACCTAATTTTATCTTTTGTTGACAACCTTGATCATCTTGTACCAATTCACCATTGATTGAACTCTTTTTTATACCCCATCTACAATATATTAATAAATCATTAATTTGACTTGATAATGCTAAATTTGGAAAGAATTCATATTCTCTTAATGACATTTTATCAATTGGACATATCATTATATTTGTATTATTATTAAATAGATTTTGTTGTGTTGTACTATTATTGTTTTGATTATTATTCTGATTATTCCCTATATTATTATTACTATTATTACTACTATTACTATTTTGATGAGAAATTGATATATTATTTATACCTTTTAATAATTCATTTGTACTTGTACTATTACTAGAATTTATTGGTGATTGAGTTGGTGAGGTTGTGTTTGTTTGTGATTTAAATATACAACTAAAACAAAAGGTATGTCCACATTTTGCTATGAATGGTTGATTGAAAATACCATTATGTAATGGACATATTAATGTAGTCGGAGGCTGTGATGCAAATAAATGAGTATCTATTGATGTATCACTTTGATGTACACTACTTGCTCCATTATTGTTATAATAGTTGTTATTATTATTATTATTATTATTATTATTATTATTGTTATTATTATTATTATTATTACTATTATTATTATTATTATTACTGTTATTATTATTGTTATTACTATTACTATTATTAAATCCACCTCCACCGCTTGTGGTCGAATGATTAGATGATGTTGATGAAAATACTGGTGATCTTTCTGTGTGTAGTAATTGTTGTTGTTGTTGTTGCTGTTGCTGGTTATAATACATCCTCTTATTTATTTATATATTTATTTGTTTATTATTTATTATTATTTGTTTATTATTTTTTATTTATTTTTGTATTATTACATATTATTAGGTTACTTTAATCATATAAATATTTATTCACCATATAGAAAAAAAAAAAAAAAAAAAAAAAGTTTTTATTATTACAATTTATATATACAGTATATTCCTTTTTGAGGTAAATTATTTTTTTTTTTTTTTTTTTTTTTATTATTTAAAAAATAAAAATTTGCCGTGAGATATTTTTTTTTTTTTTTTTTTTTTTTTTTTTTTGTTTTGATTTTAAGGTGTATGTTATGAAGGTTTCAGTTGTGTTTAAGTCAGAGAAAAAAAAAAAATAAAAAAATTTAAAAATAAAAAGTTGTTTGCAGGTCGATCCCAAAAAAAAAAAAAAAAAATTTAAAAAATTAAAAAAATAAAAAAAAAATTTGGAAAAGAAAAAAAAAAAAAAAAAAAAAAAAAAAAAAAAAAATTTAAATTAAAATTGATTTAAAAATATATCAAATGTTTTGAATCTTCCATACATACCCATACTCATAACCCACTCATTTCCATAATAAAAAAAAATAATAAAAAAATAAAAACAATGCTAGCACTCATACATACCCATTCATAGATTTACTAAAAATAGAGTAATTTTAGATTTATTCACACATTCTTTATAATAAAAAAAAAAATGTTGTTTTTTTCTTTTTTTTTCTATTTTTTTTTTTTTTTTATATATTTTTTTCTAAAATATAAATTCCAAAATAATGTTATTTTATAATTTATAAAATTGTTCCGATAACAATAATAAAAAAAAAAAAAAAAAATAAATAAATGACATTAACAGCAAATAGTAGTATGTATTTTATATTTTACACACATTTTAATAAACATAAAATATTTATACTGATGTTTTTTTTTTTTTTTTTTTTTATGTGATCCACACCTAAAAAATTTTATCATAATTTTTATTTATTAATTCTATTTTATTTTATTTTTTTTGAAAAAAATTCAACTAGCATCATTTTATTGTAGTAATAGCAATAGTAATAATAATAATAATGTTAGTATTAGTTGTAGTAGTGGTGGTATAATTCATAGTGAGACCTCTAGTAATAATTTAGCAACCACTGTAACCACTGCAACCACTGCAACGACAACAAATGAAGAGAAATGTATAATATCACCAATTGTAGTTTTACGTACATCGCCAATAGCTTTGCCTTTAAAATATCAAATTTTAAATAATAGTTTTAATAATAATAATATTGGCATTAATGGTTGTAATAACAGTATTAATATTAACAATGATGTATCATTTCAAAATGTACAAGTTCAATCACAAAACCTGGGAAGTAGTTGTAATTCTACACCAACACCATCATCAACGCCTGCCCCTACTTTATCAACAAATATGTCATTATTATCATCATCATCATCAATAACAGCAAATACAACATCAATACATACACCCTTAACATCAATGATTGCAACTCCACCAACAATAATAGCTCCCTCTCCAATAGCACCAAGACCATTATTGACTGTCAATAACGAACATCTAAATTCTTCTGCAAATCATTTACTCATACAACAACAACAACAACAACAACAACAACAACAACAACAACAACAACAACAACAACAACAACAACAACAACAACAACAACAACAACAACAACAACAACAACAACAACAACAACAACAACAACAATCATCGTCATCATTGTTGGTACCAACAACAACGCCACCAATTGTAACTACACCACCAATTCCATCAACCATTCAAACAACAATTGTCCCACCATCATCACAACCATCATTTCATCATCAAACCGCTTTTTCACTCTTGGGTTTCAATTATAATCAACAAGCTAATTTTCAATTATTTCAACAACTAAATGGCAACAACAATAGTACTAATAATAACAATAATATTAATAACCAAAGTCAACTCTATGATTTAAATCAAATCCAAATTCCAACGAATTCTTTAGTCCCAACAACTCCACCTTTACCAAAACAACAACAACACCAACAACAACAACAACAAAAACAAAAAAGAAAAGAAACTACACATCAAAATAACAATAGACCAATGAAAAGAATGATGGTTTCTAATGAATTAGAACCAGTTTCTTCCTCGACAGAATTTCAAAACCCAAATAGTAAATATTCAAACCAACCAATTACAAGAAGCAATTACCAACAAAATAATGACTACTTTAAAAGTAACATATATGGTAGAAATGTCTCTGTGAGAGATTATGACCATGAGTATGATGATAATGAAAATAATTTTGGGGGGGAATTAAATAAAAAAATATTTCAACAACTACAACAATACAAACAAAATAGTGGTGGATATAGTAACAATTTTATTGGTGAATCTGATGATGATTGTGATGATTATCATGGTAGCAATTATGATAGTGAAGAAGAACAACAAAAAGAACAACAATATCAACAACAATATCAAAAATACCAATATCAAAATCAAAATCAAAAGTACTACAACCACCAAAATAATAATAATAATAATAATAATAATAATAATAATAATAATAATAATAATAATAATAATAATAATAATAATAATAATAATAATAATAATAATAATAATAATAATAATAATAATAATAATAATAATAATAATAATAATAATAATAATAATAATAATAATAATAATAATAATAACAACAATAATAATAATAATAATAATAACAATAACAATAATAACAATAAAAACAATAAAAATAATGAAGAAAATGATAATTATAAATCGTTTAAAATAAATGAAACAATATTAATTAGTGATAAATATTATCAAATTATAAATGAAAAAATTAAATCTATAAAACAGAAATTACAATTTTTGGAGAAGAATTTAAGATTTCAATGGATAAGGGATAAATCATTCAATCTAATCAATGAATTCACAGGTGAATCAGTTGTTAATGAAGAATTGGGTATTAGAGGTAACAAGGATTATTCTTATCTAAAATATAAAACTCTGAATCCATCATTGGATAACTATATCACTCAAGAGAGAATAGAATTGAAAAATCCATTAATTAAATCCAATATTGAAAAGTTGAAAAAGGACTTCAACTTTGAGATTTGTAAAATCAATGAAATCAAATCTGAATCATTGGAAATCATGAAATCAATTCAACAACTGTCAACTACAGTTAGATCACCCCTATTGGATAGATTGGATTTAAAGGCTCAAAGAAATCATATTCATGGTTTTTTCAGTCTAATGATTTCTCATCAGAAATGTTTATCATTTGATTTCATCTATCAAATGAGACCTCAATCTATGGATCATCAACATGGTTTCTCAAATACTTTTACTGATGATTTTACAAATGGTGCTGGTTGTAGTATTAGTGATAAAAAGAATCGTAGAACTTTAAATGATCAATATAAATCTTTCATTACAGATTACTTTAAAAATCATTCTTCTCATCCCTATCCAAATGAGGATGAAAAAATAATTATCTCTGCTTTAATTGATCTTTCAAAATATCAACGTAACAATTGGTTTAGTAATAAAAGAAGTAGGGAAAAGAATCAAAGAATAGTTAATTTAAAAAAACAAACCAGTGGTTTTCATTAAAATAAATAAATAAAAATAATAAAATAAAATAATAAATAAATAAATATATATATGAATATCCTAATCAATAAAATAATAAAAAAAATATTATAAAAAAAAATATTACATCCTAATTGTGTGTTTATTCATAATGATTTTCTGTCAACAGTTTCACAAAAATCCTACCCAATTTTTTATTTTTTTTTTTATTTTTTTTTTATTTTTATTTTTCTTTTGCTTTTTTTTTTTTTTTTTTTTTTAACCTTTTTTTTTTTTTTTTTTTTTTTGTTTTTTTTTCTTCACAAGATTTTTAATTTATCTGGTTTTTTTTTTTTTTTTAACACAGATTCACCACTCGTATTATACATAAATATTTTTATATACCACACTCATATAAACATCTATTATTAAAAAAATAATAAATAATAAAATATGGAGAAAAAAAGAACATTAAGTGTAAATAGTGGTAATAATAATAATAATAATAATAATGAATTAATTCCACCACAACCACCCTCTTCCCCAAAAACTAAAAACAGTTTAAATAATATTGAAAATAACGAATGTAATAATAGTAATAACATGAATAATAATACAAATAATAACACAAATAATAATATAAATAACAGTGGAAATAATATTAATAATAACTCTTCAACAAACAATCCTAAAAATATTAATAATAGTAATATAAACAATAATAATAATAATAATAATAATAATAATAATATTGAAAATATTAATAATAATAAAGATCAAAATCAACAAAAATACTATTTATTACCATCAAAAATGAATTCATCTCAAGGATTTGAAGCCTATTTAACTCCAAATAGCTATACAAAAAACAATAACAGAAATAATAGAAACAACAATAATAATAATAATAATAATAATAACGAAGGAAATATTCAAAATTTTTCATCAAGAATGTTTAATTCAATTCTAATGTATATGATTAGACCATTTTTAATTGGTGCCTCTGCTTCATTTGGTATTAGTATTGGTATGTTTTTTATTATTTTTTAAAAATTATTCATCATATTATATATATATATATATATATCTAACCCCTTAATCATTATCATTATCATAATTATTATTATTTAAAATGATTAGGATATGTTCTTTTCGATTTTTGCCACAATAAATTAAAATTGAAATGGGAAGGCAATTAATCTCTCCTTTTCTTATTCTTTATATAAAAATGTATTTTTTAAAATAAACTACACTAATTTTTTTTTCTCTTTTCCTATTACTTTTATTGGTTTTTACATCTAATTAATTTTTTATTTTTATTTTTATTATTTTTTTTTTTTTTTTAAGTTTGGTGAAGGTAAGATTATACTCCGTCATCGTCTAATTTTTTTTTATAAATTATATTATAAAAAAATGTTAGTAAAATGTGAATGTCAGAAAAAACTGGTAGAGTTCCATTAACCACTGATAATGGATGAATTATAAATTGTAAATTTTTAAAAAAAAAAAAAAAATCATACCATTGTATACCATGAATTCGACGATACCAAAAGCAACACTGCTATTATTAGTAATATTATTTAAAATATTATTATTTTTATTGTTGAAAGCATTCATTGGTGATTCTGATGATTTTGAGTTTGATTTTGGTGCAGTAGCAGTTGTTGCAAAACCACTTGGTATTCTAGTTGATGAAGCTGTTGTATATAATCTATTCACTTTAATAGATCCTCTAAGTACTGATCTTGTTGCAAAACTCATCATTTTTTTTTTTTTCTTTTATAAATTATATTAAAAATAAACTAATAATGTGATTCGACTGATTTCAATTTTTTTTCATTTTTTTTTTTTTTTTTTTACGAATTTTAAAAAAAAAAAAAAAAAAAAATAAAAATTAAAAAAAAAAACAAAAAAAAAAAAAAAAAAATGAAAAGAATAAAGTTTCATACAAAAATCTTCATTATCTTTTTTAATTTTTTTTTTTTTGGAAAATAAAAAATAAACTAATAAAAAAAAAACTTTATTAGGAAAAAAAAAAATATATGTGTGGGTTGAAAAGATTTTTTTGATTTTTTTTTTTAAATAATTTATAATTCATTCATTCCTTGATTATAAGTAATTTTATTAGTGTAACCTAATTTTAATCTAGCTTTATCATCTTTGATTGTAAAATTTTTTGAAGAATAAATTAAACCAGTTTTAGTGAGTAATGGTAAACCTTTTAGATTGAATAATTTCCAAAAGATAGCCATTAACCAAACTAATGACCAAGCGATTGGAATTGGTAATACCATATGAAGTTTATTTGAAGAAACACCCTTTTTTTTGAATCGATCAGTGAAAAATTTACGATATTGTACAGATTCACCATCAGTTAAATGAAAGATATCTTGATTATCACCCTTTTCAATTGCTAATCTAATACCATAGGAAGCATTCTTTGCATGAACTATTGATAGATAATTCTTTCCACCGCCTATCCAAAACCATTGAAATTTATTACATAATCCAACTAAATAATCTAAAACGTTGTCTTTACTACCCCAAATTAATGGTAATCTAATTATAATGGTTTTCATCTTATTCGATATTGATTGAAATTGTGATTGTGATAATAAAAATTGTTCAGAGATTGCTTTACTTTTATTGTACCAACCTAATTCATTTATTGGTGGATAAATTGTATCTTCAGTTGCATCATTAATATTATCACCATTCATTATTACACCTTCACTACTAATGAAACAGAATACTCTCACTGATGATGTTTTAGATTGGTTACAAATATTATAAAGTAATTCAGTGGCATCTATATTATCTTTAAATAATTCTTGAATTGATTCTGAATTTGTCTCTAATTTAGCAGCACAATGAATAACAATATCACAACCTTTAATAGCTTCACTTAAACCTTGTTCATCATGTAATGTTGTCATAATAGGTTGAGCTCCAAGTTGACTCAAAACTTTATTAGATGATTCTGATCTACTCAATGCAAATACTTTATATCCATTAGATATTAATTCTTCAATTATATATTTCCCTAAAAAACCACTACCACCTGTTAAAAATACATTTTTCATTTTTTTTTTTTCAATTTTTGTTTTTTTTAATCTCTCTCTCTCTCTCGTTTTTTAAATTATTAAAAATAAAAAAAAAAAAATTTTTTTTAAATTTTTTTTTTTTTTTTTTTTTTTTTTTTTTTTTTCTAAGCTAAACATTTTTAAAATTTTTTTTTTTTATTTTTTCTTACTACCATTTTTATTAAATTAAAAGAAAATATCGTTTTTTTTTATATATATATATATCTAATTTTTAAAAAATAATAATAAAATGTAGAGGTAATAATATTGTTATTAAGATTGCTACACATGTGAGCCAAATCAAATTATTCTCACAAACCACAATTTCAATAAACACAAGTGGTTCATTAAAAAATGAGAAAAACAATAATAGACAATAATAAAATCAAAAAAATCAATTAGAATAGATCACAACACTGTTTTTTAATTTAAAACTCTAATTTTTTTTTTCAAGTAATTGTAACAAACCCGTTAACCCACTCACACACCAGAAGCTTAAATAAATTGAAAATTTTTTTTTTTTCTTTTTGATTTGTTATATTATTTTATTTTTATTTTATTTTATTTTATTTTTTTATTTTTATTTTTATTTTTTATTTTTTATTTTTTTTTTTTTATTTTTTTTTTCTTTTTTTAATTTTATTAATTTTATTAATTTTATTAATTAGATAATTTTTTATTTTTTTTATATTTTTCATTTTTTTTTTTTTTTTTAATTTCAATAATAGGAATAAAATAATAAAATCCATAATAAAAACAATAAGAATAATAAAATCCATAATAAAAACAATAAAAATAAAATAAAATAAATACAATAAAAATAAAATAAAATAAAATAAAATAAAAAATAATAATAATAATAATAAAAATAAAATTAGTAAAATAAAATTTTTTCAAAAAAAAAAAAAAAAAAAAATTAATAATATGGAAATAATTATAAATAGAAATGATATTGATTTTGATAATAGTATCAATAATAATAATAATTTAGGAAATAATATAATTACAACAACAACAACGACAACAACTAATAAAAGATTTAAATTTCAAAGTAAACCAACTATATTAATACCAATTTATTTACAACGTTATATATTAAAGATTATAATAAATGAAATTTGTAGAAAAGATAAGAATCAAGATTATTATAAAACTATTTCATGTGAAAAAAGATTTAAATGTAAACTAATGAATTTAGCATTAACATGTAGTGAATGGTTTAAAACAATTTCAAAGAACTTTTATGTTGCCAATGATATTTCTCTATTAAATTCAGATTATAATTGTAATTCAAATTATTCATTATTAAAATTAGAAAATATTAGGGTACTAAGATTAACTCAAATCTATTGCAAAGAGTTTTGTTTAAAAGTTCAACAACAACTATTACCAAAATTAGAAAATCTAAAAAAGGTAATTCTATCAAGTACATTTACAAATACAGATGATAGATGGTATAATTTCGGTAATGAAATTCCTTTAATTCAAAATTATAAAATCGACATAAATGTTGATATTCATGATATATATGAAATTCAAGATAATATTATTATAAATAGCAATAATAATAGTAATAATAATAATAATAATAATAATAATAATAATAATAATAATAATAATAATAATAATAATCAAAATAATAATTTAAATATATCACTTTTAAATATTTGGTCAGATTTTGATGAAGAATGTGAATTGGTAGCTTTAAATTATATAAATTATTTTAAACCTAAAAAATTATTATTATTTCCAACCACAAATATAATACAGTTTTCTAAAGGTTATGAACTTTTTAATAATTGTCTTTTATCATTTAAAGAATTAAATTACTATGAACCAATTACAATTGATGAATTATACCACCTATTAAAATCTTCTCCAAAAATTAAATATTTATCATTTCAAATTTGTTTCGATACATTAATTTATTATTTAAGTGGGTCTAATAATAATAATAATAATAATAATAATAATAATAATAATAATAATAATAATAATAATAATAATAATAATAATAATAATAATAATAATAATAATAATAATAATAATAATAATAATAATAATAATAATAATAATAATAATAATAATAATAATAATAATAATAATAATAATAATAATAATAATAATAATAATAATAATAATAATAATAATAATAATAATAATAATAATAATAATTGTAATACAAAATGTTCATGTAATACATCAACATCATTAAGTGAATTCAATGAAAAATGGTTATTTATTTATAAAACAATTTTAAATCATAAATATTTGACATCATTATCGATTACACATCGTTGTCCAGAGAGTTTTGAATTGAATCAATTTTATACAGGTTCCTATCAATCAAGTCAAACATCGATATCAAAGGAATTCATTGAGAATTTTGGTTCAATGATTCTAAACAATCAATCAATAAAATCATTGAAACTATCTGGATTTCATACACCTTCTCTCTTTGAGTATGTAATGGCTAATAAAAGGATCATAAAATATAAATCAGAATTTATCGATACTCTGAACAATTCAAAATATTATATTGATACCATTAATTCCTTATTAAAAATTAATCCAACAATCATTAAATTTCATTTACATGAAATTAGTTTTACTGGTGATTATTTAAGAAAAAATTATTTAACTTATAAATGCTTTTATAATAAAAATAAAAATAAAATTAGATATTAAAAAAAAAAAAAAAAATTAATGAAAATAAAATAAAATAATAAAAATCACCAAAGTATTTTTTTTTTCCACTTTTATAATCACTACCATTACTATTATTAACAATTGTTATTATTATTATTGTTATTATTATTATTATTATTATTATTATTATTTTTTTTAATGTAATTATTTATTTTTATAAAATTTTTATAAAATATCATTGTTTTTTTTTATATTATTTATCTATTTATAATTTGAAATTTCGATTAAATTTTGATCAGGATCTCTAATATAAACTGATAGGATTGGTTTTGAGAGAGCACCAGTTCTTTCACATGGTCCTTCTTCAATTGTTATATTTTTTTCGAATAGTTCTGTGATTACTTCGTGTAAAGGCGTTGAAGAGATAAAGCATAAATCCGCCGATCCTGCTGTTGGTAAAAATGATTTCGGTTCAAACTCTTCACCTTTTTTATGAAGATTTATCTTTTGATTGCCAAATTTTAATGCTTTTCTATCATTATTTTTACCAAATGTAATCACTTTCATTCCTAAAATATTTTCATAGAAATTACACGTTTTTTCAATATCTGAAACTGTTAAAACTAAATGATCTAAATGATCTATTAACATTATTATTATTATTATTACTATTATTAATTATAATAATTGATACAAATAGTTTTATAATTTGCTTAATTTATTATTTATTTATAAAATTTTATTTTTATTTTTATTATTATTATAATTATAATTATTATTATTATTACTTTTATTTGAATATCCCAAATAATATTATTTAAGGTATTTCAAAGGTGTTTGAAAAACAGAAATTAAAAAAAAAATAAAAAAATAAAAAATAAAAAATAAAAAAAAAAAAAATATTTTTATTTTTTTTATTTTTTATTTTTTATTTTTTATTTTTTTATTTTTTTCTTTATGGTATGGGAAAAATAACAAATTATAAAATAATAAAAAAAAAAAAAAAAAAAATTTAAATTTAACAATCTAAATTCATTTAATTAACTGACAAAACGTTTTTTTTATTTGAATTTAAAATATTTGATACGAGAAACAAAAAATCAAAAAAAAAAAAATCATTATTTCAAAAATATCTTAAGGGGTTTTTTTATTTTTTTTTTCTTCTTTTTTTTCAATTCACGGGTTTACTTTTGCAATTGCAAAAACTTTTTTTTTATTTTTTTTTTTTTTATTTTTTTTTTTGTTTCCAATACAATCAATAATATAAATCAAACACAAAATGACATCCCAACATAATTTTATTGTATTTTTATTTTTTATAATAACCATTGTTATCGTAACATGTTCAAATAATATTATTAAAGTAATTGATAGTGATAGTAATAGTGGTAGTAGTGATAGTGGTAGTGAAAGTAGTAATAGCCAATATAATTATATATCATCAACAGTTACAAATTTAGAATTATCAAAAGTTTGTCCAAGTGATGATTCAATAGATTATTATCGTATTGGTCAATGTATTGAAGGATATATGTACAGTTGTGATATTTATAACCAAAATGTATTGGTTAGTAGTTTTGATGATTTCACATGTGAAATTTTAAATTCAACCAACACTTATCCAATTGGTTGTTCTACAAACTCAAATTCAAATTTAACCACTTACTATAATTGTGTTGAGGATATAACTCCAACACCTTCATCTTATATTATCACTACTTTCAATGCTCATCAATGTGATAAAACTCATATACTTCACCAAAGATTTGTAAAATTAGGTAAGTTTCTTTTTTCATATTATTCTTTTTTTAAAAAAAAAAATAAATAAATAAAAAAATAAATAATGAATAAATCGATCAAACTTTTTTATTGGTTTACCATTTCTTTCTTACTTATTATTTAATATTTTAATATCTAGATAATTGTGGAGCTAATATGTATCCAATAATATATGGTTCATGTAATTCAACTTATTACTCTTATACTTTTTACAATACAACATCTTGTGAGACACCAATTTATGAAATGGCAGATGCTTTAAATGTTTGTATTGATTCCGATGTATTCAATGAATCATATCTCTCCCAATGTATATAAAAAAATTAAAAATAAAAGAATCAAAAATCACTAAAAAACTCTTAAAACATGGATTATAATTGAAACATCAATGAGTGGCGGAAATTGTAGACATATTGCCCCACTCATTGGTAACCTTAAAACAAATAAAAATAAATGTAGATAGGTGCAGATAATATTGATTTGAGAATTAGAATTGAAGAGTAAAATAAAATATATTAGATTTGTTTTTTTAAATTATTAACAAATTATTATACTATTACTTTAAATTTAAAAATAATCATTATATGTTTCCTCTATTCCAACTAAATTTGTGGTGGTGGGCTAGCAATATCACTATTTAATGCTTGAATGTTCATTGTTGTAAAACAGCAATAAACAATGTTCGAACGGTATTCATTAGTTCTTCACTAATCCCTTTTGACATTCACCTAAATACTTTTAATGTACTTGTATCTATAATTGGTGAATTCTCAATACTATTACTACTACTGGAAATTGATAGACTGAAACATGTATCATCATGACAGATTTGACCTTTTCTAAAGTTATCATTATAGAATTCACCTGTGTCTGACCTATAATTTGACCTGACTTAGAGAAAACAAATTTAATTGGCCGATATTCAAAATCAAAGATAATCCATTAATGGAGCTTCAAAATATAAAAGATACAAAATTCAAATCCTTTAGCAAATAATAATAATAATCCGTGAATATATTTGCTAAAGGATTTGAATTTTGTGTCTTTTATATTTTGAAGCTCCATTAATGGATTATCTTTGATTTGTGAATTACGGCCAATTAAATTTGTTTTCTCTAAGTCAAAAGAAGACTGAAGAAAATAAAAATTATTATTTTCCTTTTATACTGCTTTTAAACTGTGACTCAATATAATTACGAGTAAGGAAGGTTCTTAAATGAACGTTCTGGAACACAGCTGACGTTAAGATTACGGATTATAATAAACGTCAGCTTGACACATAATTAACTGAAATAAATTACTTTTTTGTTTTTTTTTTTTCAAAAAAACTGAAATAAATTATATTACTAGTTTTCGCACAAATTCCATACAAGCCTTAGTAGCTCAGTTGGTACGAGCGTGAGACTGAAGATCTTAAGGTCGCTGGTTCGATCCCGGCCTGAGGCAAACATTGTTCCGACCCAGAAAAATAGAGGCACTGGTTCGATCCCCATCCCGGTGACAAAAACCCACAGTTGATCACATCGATACTAGATATTCAAACTAATTGCGAAGTGCGTATAGAAAAATCCTGGTCCAAATTCAACATCATCAACACCCGGGGGCTTAGCGTAGTGGTTCCACGCTGAATCACAAGCCTCCGTGGTCAAGACCTTGGGATCGAGTCTTGGTCATATCACGAAGTAACGTGGTCATAATTAAACCCTCATTATTGGAGGCTATACGTAGTGGTTCTGCGCTGAATCACACAGTCTCCGTGGCCTTGGTTCGAGCCTTAGGTCAGACCGCGAAGTAACGTGGTCATAAATAACACACCTCATAATCAACCGGAAAAAAGCTCGACTTCCAAAAAAACAACAACAACAAAAAAAAAAAAAAAAAAAAAACATGGTGATTAGAAATTCTAATCCCAATAATATTAAAAAAAAAAAAAAAAAAAAAAAAAAAAAAATCTACACCAATCTCAACAAATTGGAGGGCCGTCCATATTCATATTGAGATTTCTTTTGTAATCTGATCTCATGGTCACTTGGCCATTATCCCCAATGGGCGAGTAATAGCAGGATACTTCCCCGGGGGGCTTAGCGTAGTGGTTCCACGCTGAATCACAAGCCTCCGTGGTCAAGACCTTGGGATCGAGTCTTGGTCATACCACGAAGTAACGTGGTCATAATTAAACCCTCATTATTGGAGGCTATACGTAGTGGTTCTGCGCTGAATCACACAGTCTCCGTGGCCTTAGTTCGAGCCTTAGGTCATACCACGAAGTAACGTGGTCATAAATAACACACCTCATAATCAACCGGAAAAAAAAAAAAGCTCGACTTCCAAAAAAACAACAACAAAAAAAAAAAAAACATGGTGATTAGAAATTCTAATCCCAATAATATTAAAAAAAAAAAAAAAAAAAAAAAAAAAAAAAAAAAAAAAAAGATACTTCCAATAACACAACCATCATCATCAACACCAATTACAAACATCCTTGAATAAAAACACTTTACAAATAGCGAATTGCATCTATATCAAGATTACCGACAATATCAAAAAAATAAATAAATGGAATTAACAAATATTAAAATTACAATTATAATTTTTATTTAAGGATTTCTTAAAGAGTTATCCGTTTGAAAAAATTTTGTTAATACTAAGCAACCTGAGGTACTTTTATTTTCATTATAATTGGATGAAACATTATTTGTTGAAATATTAGTTTGAATGTTAAAAGAATTCTTTTTAAGAAATAAATTTGGAATATTGCCTGAGTTTTTTAATAAATTAGTAAATAAGAAATTTCTATAAGAAATTATAAATATTAACCCTACTTATAATAGTCATTTTAGAAACTAATTTCTTAAAGTAAACAAATAAAACATATATATTAAAAAAAGGTTTTTGTTTTTTTATTTTTATTTTTTTAATTCATCCAAAAAAAAAAAATAAAAAATAAAAACCTTTTTATATACTTTTCCATATTTTATCTTTTAATATTTTTTTATTTTTAACTGTTTATTGCGTTAAACATTTTTTCTATAATAAAAAAGGTTATAAAAAAAAAACATATATATCATATGATAATAATTAAGGAAAGAGTCAAAAAAAAAAAAAAAAAAAAAAAACGGTTTTAAAAAAAAAAATCTTTTCAAAAAAATTAAATCTAATAAAAAACAGTTAACCCTATCAATTATCAGAATGGGTAGCAACATATATTTCATCAGAATTTTTTTTAAATTTTTAAATCGAGATTGTGTGTGAATTTTTTTATATTTATTTTTATTTTTCATTTTTTTATTTTCAATCCAAATTCTTTACTTTAGAAAATGAATAATCGAAATGGTATACGTTTGTTTTTTTTTTTTTTTTTTTTTTTTGAATACCTTACTTTTAGAAAAAAAAAATAAAAATAAAAAAACAAAAAATTATGTGTTCAATACCCAATTATCTATTTATAATATTAAAATAATAAAGATAATGAATTAGGAAAAGAAATTAATTTATAGATTTATTTATTTTGATTATCTTTAATTAAGGTATATTGTGTTAAAATATTAACTTTGTTTCTGTAGACAATGATTTCAACATCAGCATTGTAAGATGTTATTAATTTATTGAAAAGATCATCTAAATTTTTGTTAGTTGGATCTTTTTTAATCTCACCAAGCAAATGGAAGAGTGGAGTTTCACCATAATTATTCTTTTTATTAATATCATCACCCTTTTGATTCAAAAGATAATCAATGACAGAGGTTCTACAATTTAAGATGGCCAAGTGTAATGGAGAATTACCATGTTGATCTTTTGAATCCATTAATTGGGAAGAAATAGAATTTTTTAAAGCATATTCAAATAATAAATTAACGACTTCAATATGACCACCTTGTGCAGCCATATGAATTGGTGATAACACTGATTCATCATCACGATATAAATAATTTGCACCATATTCTTCTGATAATAAAAGTTTGACAATTTCAATTTTACCTAATTGACATGCTTTAAGTAATCCTGAATTTAATATCTTTGATTTAACATCAATATTATCACTATTTATATTATTATTACTATTATTATTATTATTATTACTATTATTGTTATTATTATTATTATTATTATTATTATTATTATCATTATTATCATCATTACTATTATTATTATTATCATCACTGTTGATATTATTATTTTTATTATTATTATCACTTAAATAATTATTAAATTTTAACCATTTAATTGTATCAATTGCATCATATTGAACCAAACTTGTTATTGGACTTGAGTCATAATAAAATTCAGACTCATCTTCATTGAAACGTTGTTCTAAAAGTTTTGGATTTCTTGAAAGATACCAATAGAAAGCTTGAATACAACCAGATTCAACTACACGACAAAGTAATTTTGTAGAAGTGAAATTCAAATTGATAGGTTCTTCCTTATTACTACATCTAAAGAGAATATCAACATCATTGGAGAAATACTGATCTAACCAATTTATGATTTCAGTGTTATCATTGTTTTCTGTGGAATAGTTAATGGTACCTCTAACACCTGTGGAGTCACTAACGGATGACATTGGATAATCATCATTGTAAAACGATGGATTATGTTCCATCTTTGCTATTAAATAGAATTTCTTTATATTTCTAAAGAAACAAGACAATGAATCCTTCATTAGTGTATTGAAAAGTTCAGTGGTCGCAATATGATTCCTTAATGAATTTGCAAATTCGACATAGTTTGAATTTTCCAATCGATTCAATATCTCAACTATCGTTAAATCTTTACTGACTAGATCTTTGTAGAAACATTCCAACTCTTCTAATATCTTATTTAAATTGGATTTATTAATTTCCTTTTGACTGGTTTTATGATTGGCTCCATCGTCACCAGAGAAAGATTCAGTATTTAATAAAAGTTTAATGGTTTCTCTAATGGCAGCACGTTTATATTTCTTATTGATACCATTGATCTTTATGAAATGAATGTTTAGACCAGAACAAACATCACCACCAATAAACTCCTTTAAGAAGAGTTTACTATCTCTATTGGTGTCTCTATCGATTTGTGTATAAATACCACCATTACCATTAGCAACATATACTAAACAAATCTTATTTGGTTTATTGATGTGAGCTCTTTGGGTTTTCAAATGATGACAATACTTTTCAAATAACCTAACAGAATCTTGAACATTACTAGAGTCCATTAAGAATACCAATGAATTAGTTTGTTGGAATAATTTTGGTGAGAGAGTTGGTTCAATAGAGTAGTTGTATTGGAATAATTGACCCATATGAATTACTTCCTCGACTTTGTTCTTTGATGATTTACTAGCTACACCATTAACAACCTCATCAAATACATTGATCGATGAACTATAGGAAAGAATATCATTTAGACCACATATTACAACTTTTTTCATATTGTTCAAAGAGTAGAGCATTCGTGATTGTTTTTCAACTAAACCAGTACCATTTAGATCCAATGTTTGAAGGATTGGGCAAACTGATAAAGATTGATTACTATTACATTGAATTTCATTCAACGATGAACAACCTCTAAAAATCATTTTACTTAAGAAATTAAGTTGACTTGTTATTGAAACTTTTTCAATGGATCCAACACCATCAGCAATAAATGTCTCCAAATATTTCCAATGAGATAGTTCCAATGTTGTGAGAACATCATTTGATGATGGTGCTACAATTCTACTAATATCGATATGAGATAATAGTGGTAAACTCTTCTCAAAGATTGACATCGTTCGGGCACCAATTTTATTGGCTTGAACTTGTAGTTTCCTTAGTTTTGGTGCTTTTAAATCTAACTCCACCAATTCTGAGCAGTTTCTAGAAGAGAATGATATTAGATTTGGTGCATCTAATTTAATGACTGTAAGTTTCTTACATTGATCAACTTTAAAATGTGTTAAACTTGCCATTGATAACGGTGCCTTTGAAAAGAGTCCACTACCTTGAAAGTTTAATAATTTTTGGCAATTTACAATATACAATTTTTTAATTGAACCAATTGATAGTAATGAACTTGATCTAAAAGTTTCAATTGTTAATTGTTTACTATTTCTAATACGATAGAAACGAAGGTCTCTAATAGTTGAGATAATATCAAAAATGATTTGATGACAATTTTTGGATGTTGTGATTGGTATTTTAGAGAAATCAATTCTATCAATTAAAGTTTCCCATTCAACTCCAGTTGTAGTAGATAAATGTGATGGTGATAATGATTTATTTTTTAATGAAGTTAAATCGGGATAAATTGGTTGATCGTTTTCAAAACTTTGGTATAATTGTTGAAGTTGATTTACCTCATCCATTATTGAAGCAAACTCTTGAATCTCAGTTTCTATATCAGATTTAATAAGAATACCTCTTGATTCATAAATGAATGAGGATGTAATTTCTTGAGTTTGTTTAACTGTTTGAAATTCATTAAATTTCTCCTGAGCCATTGTAAATGATATAATTTTTGTAGCTATTTTTAACTCTTGTTCTTGTTGTTGCTGTTGCTGTTGTTGTTGTTGTTGTTGTTGTTGTTGAGATGGTAAGAAAGGTCTATATACATTTGCAATAAGTGGTTCAATATTTTCTAATAATTGCCAATGAGTTAAATTACCAGAATATCTTTTCTTTAAGAGTATATTTTTAATTCTTTTCAATTTTGAATAAATAGATTGAATTTGACCATAAGGCAATGATACACCAACATAAGTTTTATCATTACTAATTTGATAATGTTGAATTGAATCATAATCATTGTTGAATAGATCCATAGACATATTATGAGTGTTTAGCACACTAAATAACCAATCTTTAAGGAATGAAATAATATCCAATCGAATGAAACAGTCGATTACATCTTGATGAACTTGATCATTCATTTCATTGAGTAAGTAAAGACAAGTGTTAACAGATGCTGAATTTTTAGTACCAAGTAATCCGGATTTAAGTGGTGTTGGTGTTGATGGTACAAATGATAACTCATTATCAATTCTAACTAATTGATATTTTTGAGGCTTTTCATCGGTTATATGATTATTTAGTATTGGTGAAACTATGAAATCATCGAATGAACCATTGGCTGGATTAATCAACATTTCCGATACAAATAGTTTTGACATTGATGAAGCATCAAGATTTAAAAGTTTCTTATGATCATCTGTATTGGTTGAATTGAATATTTCACTTAATGTTTGACCCTCAACTTTTTGAGTTATCATAATTGGATAATTATCGATTTTAATTAACTCTGAGTACGGTGGCACTTCACCAAATAGATTTTGAGTGAATTTAGTAGTTATCAATTCCACTGAAGGAAATTTTGGTTGAAACTTTGAAATTAAAACATTTCCATATGATTCCATTGATGGTTTAGCTCTAGAGATTGTGGATTCATCTGTATTGTTATTCTTTGGTGTACCATCATTATTGAAAATCATTGAATACATAGTCGGTGTAATATATCTATCTCCCATTGTAGCAGTTCTACATAATCTATTTCCAGAGGTAGCCATTGGTTTGTTTGTGAAAATTTCATCAAATGCTAATCTCCATGCAATTTTAGCATTAATTATAAATAATTTCTTAATATATGGTCTGAGAATATTCTTTATTTCTTGGGGTTGTTTCTTGTAGAATCTATTGACATTGTTATGTAATGCTTTTTTACCTGCACCTTTATTTATTAGATATTTGAATAAATCTAAATTCTCAATTAATACCGAACAATCCAATGGAGTTTGTTTATTGAAACCTTGAAATTGACAAACATCTAAATTTGCACCCATTGAATGTAATGCTTCAATTTGATCAATCATATTTCTATTACCATTTTCAATTATCCAATGAACTAATGATTCAACATTGTTGTAAAAGTCTTTATCATTCTCTAACATTGATTCATCATATTCATCGGGTCTATTTGAGTTTAACTCTGCACGTGTGATTTTTGTCATACGAATGAATTCCATAATGGTTTTCATTGGTGTACTTTCAACTGATAATAGTCTAAATAGAATTAATCTACCTTTTTCGATCCATGTTACTCCGAATCTAATGGTTGGTAGGTAGTCTCCTATTGTTCCAATTTTTTTTGAAAAGTTTTGAATGGTTTCTTTTAGTGTACAAACTGCTCTCACCCATCTACTAATCTCTAAATTGGTTATCTCATCCTTTTTATTTTCTATATCTTGATAATTATTTTGTAAAATAATTTTAGAAACATTTTTTATTGATTCATTGATTGATATTAAAATTAAATCATCGATTTCCTGAATCTTTTCTTTTTCTACCAATTCTATTATTAAATTTTCAATTTCAACTATTTTATCCATTTTTTTTTTTTATTTTATTTTATAATATAAAAAAATAAAAATAGAAAAAAATTATTTGTTGAAAAAAAAAAAAAATTAAAAAATTAAAATAAAAAATTAAAAAATTGAAATAAAAAAATAAAAATTGAAATAAAAAAAAAATGAAGGAAAAAAAAATAAAAAATTAAAGTAAAAAAAAATTAAAATTTTAAGTCCCCACTAAAATTTTAAGTTGTTAGATAAATTTTAATTTTTGAATTTTTTTTGTTGATAAAATAAACTCAAACCCAAAAAATGAAAGAAATTGTTGATTATTGCCAAACTCAACAGAAATTATTTGGTTTTTATTTTGAAATAGAATTATAAAAGTTAGAGAATTATTAATCATAAGGAGTGATACATATTTTTATTTTTTTTTTTATTTAATTTTTTTTTTTTTCAAGTTTGTTAATTTTTTTTGGGATCAAAAAAAAAAAAAAAAAATATCCACACATCAAATTCAAAATTATCGAAAAACATAAAAAAAAAAAATTCAGATATTTTAATGTTACAACCAGGAAACTGTGCCTTGAATCTTACAACCAGAAAACTGTGCCTTGAGTTTTTTTGTTGGTTTTGGGTGAATCTCACATTGTTGCCAATGAATCCCTCAACTTTTTTTTGTGTGATATTTGCCTCATTTTCTATAATTCTGTTCTCAAGTTCCATCTCCTCTCTTTTTACTTTTTTCTCCCTCACATGAATATCCATATTTTGTTTGGATTTAAATGGTGAACTACAACAAGAACATCTATAGGTCACCAAGATTTAATTAAAAAATCTAAAAAACAATTTTACACCATACGATTTTGAAGATTTCACTAATCTTTAAACAAAATAATCACACTAATTTTTAAATTGGTTGGTAGTGATTTATTATTAACAGATTTAAATAATTAATATTCTCCGGACTACCATTCTACTGATATACTTGTTCCAATATTTTTTTAATTTTTTTTTTTTTTTTTCTGCAATGGTTCTCCCATGGATTTTTATTATTTTTTTATTTTTTAAATAATAATAATAATAATAATAATAATAATAATAATAATAATAATAATAATAATAATAATAATAATAATAATAATAATAATAATAATAATAATAATAATAATAAAAATAATAATAAAAATAATAATAATAATAATAAAAATAATAATAATAATAATAAAAATAATAATAATAATAATAATAATAATAATAATAATAATAATAATAATAATAATAATAATCAACCAACCAATACACTTTCTATTACAAATGGATGGGTGTGTAATGAATAAAAACAAAACGCATCCACAAAATGCAATAATGCTAAAATCAATAAGAGATCACAAATTTTGAAATCATTCAGCTTTTGATGGTAATATTTCAATATTTATGATCTCTGATTGATTTTAGCATTATTGCATTTTTTGGATGCGTTTTATTTTTATTCATTACACACCCATCCCTCCGGTTTTTAGTATTGATAAGTTCATATTAAAATGAGTTATAATCTGGTGCATTCGATTTTATTTGTTACATAACCCGTGAAAATAAAATAAAATTTAAAAATAAAAATAAAAAAAATTAAAATTTGAATTAAAAAAATTTTTTTTTAATTTTTTTTTTTTTTAGATTTTGTCATTTTTTTATTTTAAAATAAAAAAATTAAAAACGATACTTAATTTTTTAAAAAAAAAAAAAAAAAACCAATAAAATTAATTTACTATTAGGTACCTTATATAAAACAAATAATAACAACAATATTTATATGTTTAAATGAAATTAATAAAAAAGTGATTTTGTTTTTAAAGTTTTTAAATATTTTATTTTGATTTTTTTTCTAAAAAACTACATTATTTTTTTTTTTTAGTTATTTTAACTAAAAGCCTTCAATTTATTATTCATATTTTTTATTTGTTTTATATTTTTTTTCTTTTTAATAAAATGATATGCTATTGATATTGAAATTACTGCTACAAATGCAACAGAACCAATAATGATACCAGCTATTTGACCAGAAGAGAGACCAGATTTTGAGGTATTACAAAGAGAGTTTGAGTTTTTGCTTTGGTCCAAAAGAACTGAAAAATCTATAAAAATAAAAAATGAATAAAAATAAAATAATTAAAATCTTATAATAAAATAACAATAATAAAAATAATAATAGAATATTATTTACCTGGATCAATTACTACATATTCTTTGTATTGTGGAATTGAAATTGCAATAAAAGATTGATCAGAATGAGGTGTTGTATCAATGGTTATTAATGATTTGAAATCTGATTTGTCTATTACAGTATTTGAAATTGATTTTGGTATACCATCAACTAAAGCACGTTTAATGAATCTACCATATAATGAATGGTCATCAACTTTAATCTTTATATAATTTGAATTATCGATAGAATTTGTTTCACCAAATTCACTTTTAGAACAAATATCATTAGTTTTTGAAGATAAAAGTGAGGCAGACATAATTAATTCTAGATTATTTAATTGATTTTTAAATTTGTAGCTGGATAATGAAATTGTATATTTTATAGTGGATGGATTCATAAAAAGCGATTGATCTGCAAATGAAATATTGGTTTCTTTTTTAAACCATTGTAAAGTTGCATTTATAAAGGTTATTGTTGAATTACCATCTACAGCTATTGGAGGTACATTAATTGATAATTGATATAAATTAATTTCTTGATTAATTTTTGTGAGATTCCATTTTTCAAAATAATATTCATTAACTACTTTTGAATTAAAGTCAATCTCTCTAATTCCAATCAATGATATGATTGATTTAAAAGAATAATCTTGATTAGATGATGTATTATTACTACCTGGTGTTATTATTATTTCTGTTGATGGATCAGTTGGGTTTGGTTTTGGTTGAGGAATAACTATTACCTGTGAATTACAATCAATACCAACCCATGGTGAATAACAAACACAACCAACATTTGATAAACAATAACCTTGATTTGAACCACCACAAATTGGTTCACCAAAACAAATTTGTGGTGGATTTGTTGGAAATGTTGGTTTTGATGATGAGGTTGGAGTTGGAGTTGGAGTTGGAGTTGGAGTTGGAGTTGGAGTTGATATTGGAGAAGTAAAATTGAATATTTTTGGTGTAACTGTATAAATGTTCGATAAGGAAACCAAGTTTAAAACATTATCATTTTGTCTAACTTGAATTGTAAAAGGTTTTGAGGTTGTATTAACATTAATAGTGAATGCACTAGAATAAATTGTAATTGGTGATGTTTCAAACATGGTGTTCGTATCAGAGTAGTTAACAAAAACTTGAAATGTTGGAAAAAGACTTCCTGCGCTATCAGTAAAATTATTATAAAAATTACTACCCATTACCCACAATAGACCACCTTTTTCATTGATTGTACTAGTACCTGTGATGGTGGAAGTTGAAGGTAAATAACTAATATCAACACCATTATGAAAACTTTTCCAACCTTTTTGAGCCAATGAGCTTGAAGAATAACCACTATAGTAACCACCATTATTAATGAATCCATATACACTAAAAATATAAGAACCTCTAAAACCAAAACCATATGGAATTTCAATAGTACATGTGTAATTGGCACTATAAAAAGAGAAGTTAGAAATCATTGAAATACATTCAATGGTTTCTAGATAATAGGTTGAAATGTAAACAATTGGAAGTTGATCATATCTAATACCACTCTGATTATCCTCAACTTGGAAATTGAAATTAAAAACACCTGTTGATATTTCATCCATTTGAAAATTTAATAATTCAGGTGGTGAGGTGTCTTGATTGTAAAGACATTTTGAAAGGACTTTATTTTTGAATGAGGTCATAAAATAAATGAATGGATTTTCAATCGGTTCAATAATGACACCAGTTAGAGAAAACAATGCTCTATTCATTTGAGTATCATATAGTTCAATATATGATATTGTATAGTTTTGACTTAAACAATGAGATGGAATCAATATTTGAATATCATATGTACATAATTTATCATCACCATTAGAACAAGTAATATAAATCTCATTGGTTGAATTCGATATATTTGAACTATTATTTAGTGGTGACAAATAAAAAGTATAGCTTGAACTATCTATTTCGCCCATAACTATAATCTTTCCATTTTTAAAGCCATTAATTGGATCATAAATATCCAATGTCCATCCAAAAGAATCTTGTGCTGAATGACTATTCCAATCGATTATAACTGGACCATAGCCATCAAAATTATAACTTGTACAATTAAGTTGAACTGATTTCATTAGATATGAACTATAAAGTGTTGCTAAATTTCCAAAATTGCTATCAGATATATATGACCATCCTCCAAATACTAATTTCCATGGTATAATACCACCCTGTGTATTTGATGGTATTTCAAATTCAACTTGAAACATGCTTATTGTTGAATTCCATTTTGAATAATAAATTTTACCTACATTATCGATTTTTATTTGATTTAATGAAACTCTATCCAATAGTTGAAATCCTATAACTCTATCTTTTTCGATTGGTTTCGAAAAATTAAAATAAATAATATTTGAAACTGTTTTATTTGTAACATCAACATTTTGATATAAATAACTTATATTAATTATAGAAAACATATCAACATCTAAGTTTTTAATGAAAAAATTTTTAAAAGAAAAATTAGTGCTTATTCATTTTATTATTATTTATTATTATTTATTATTATTTATTATTATTTATTATTATTATTATTATTATTATTATTATTATTATTATTATTATTATTATTATTATTATTATTATTATTATTATTATTATTATTATTATTATTATTATTATTATTATTATTATTATTATTATTATTATTATTATTATTATTATTATTATTATTATTATTATTATTATTATTATTATTATTATTATTATTATTATTATTATTATTATTATTATTATTATTATTATTATTATTATTATTATTATTAGTATTTACCTTGTAATTTTGGGGGATATGGTATTCTTGAAAGTGTTTTAGCACTTGTTATTGTACCAATTTTAAAATCTTGACCATAGCCATAAATATCTTTATAGGTTATATACTCTGGATAATGTGAAAATGTATCGACTATAATTTCATAAATAAAACAATCCATAGATAAATAGTTTCCTGTTGATTGTGCTACCAATTTTTCATGCCCATATTCTATATTATTTATTACAATTGATTTTAGCATTAATTTTTTTTCTACTTCGATTTTAAATAAATATTTAAATTCAAATAAATGATAAATGTTCACTGAATTTAATGATGGCCATGTCATTTCAACTACTGAACATAATAACAAAAGAATTATTATTAATACTATTATCCCAATAAAAAAATAAAAAAATAAAAAAAATAAAAAAAATAAAAACATACATATACTATTTCTCCAAGATTTGAGTTGCTTCAATGGTTGTAATTTAAGATTTACAAAACCACTAAAAGTTACATTAGGTGAAAATAATGATATTTTGTGTGAAAATCCATTTAAATTTGAACCTCTTTCAAATCCAAATGGAAAACTTTGGTTAAAAGAAGGGAAACCAATAACTTCATAAGTATAAGTTGAAAGATCATATTTCGAAATATTTATCATTGATGTATACATAAGAATCCCTTCAATTGCTTCGGTGGGGATGGGATTGTCAGAAATATTTGGCAACTCAAAATTTTCTATTATTTTTCAAAGTTAATAATAATTTCAAATAAAAATAATCAGTTATCGGTTAATAATAGATAATAAATAATAAATAATAGATAATAAATAATAAATAATAAATAATAAATAATAAATAATAAATAATAAATAATAAATATAAATAACAATCAATTTAAACATACCAATAATTAATACATCATTATAACTTAGTATGAAATTTGAATTTTTATCATAAACAAAAGCAGTTGTGTTTATACTATTCTTTGATACATATCCAATTGAATTAATATAAGTGGTATTACCATCTTTAGAATAAATTGGTGTTGCTTCGTTTGATGTATAATCATTATTTGTAAAAACTATTACAGGATCAATATCTGTTGTACTAGTTTCAACAGTTTCTAATGGCGCATACCCAATTCCAATTGCATTATAAACACTATCTGTAGGATAAAATTTCAAAGAATATGAATAATTCCCCCTTGCTATATATTTTAATTCAATAAAATTATAAATGTTAATTTTTTTAATTATTATAAAAAAAAAAAAAAAAAAAAAAAAAAACTTTACATTCATATAGATCTGGAATAGTTATTTTATATAAGGTAAAGCCTAATGGCTCTGATGAATTATAAAAATTGAATGATATTATACCACCATCATATAATAATTCTTTTGAAATTGCAAATGTATTATATGAAATAGGATCATAGGAGTTATCAGTTGATAAATCTGTTAAACCATTTAATGGATGACTTGTTCCTTCAACTACAACAATCGCACAATTTTCATCAGTAAATCGATTTGATCTTAAATTTGGGTATAATCTAAATGTTATATTACTTGAATCAATTGCTTTATAAGGTAGCAAATATTGAGTTAATTTTATTATTATTATTATTATTATTATTATTATTATTATTATTATTATTATTATTATTATTATTATTATTATTATTATTATTATTATTATTATTATTATTATTATTATTATTATTATTATTATTATTATTATTATTATTATTATTATTATTATTATTATTATTATTATTATTATTATTATTATTATTATTATTATTATTATTATTATTATTATTATTATTATTATTATTATTATTATTATTATTATTATTATTATTATTATTATTATTATTATTATTATTATTATTATTATTATTATTATTATTTTTCTTTAATATTTTTTGGTGAAGTGTGAAAATTATACCTACGCAAACAATTGAAATCTATAGTTATATTACTAATATCATTATCTGCAATACCAGAGTAATTTCCAATTGGAAAAAAATAAATATTAATGGTATAAATTGAAAAAGTATCATTTCGAATTGATGGAGTACCTGTGAAATTGGTAGAGTTGGTACGAAAATATAGTTGACTAGAGTTTGGCGATAAAAACTCGAAACTGAAATCACACGTAGTTGTAAAGGAGGATTTTTGATATTTGTTGTATGTCGAAAATTCTTTAGGGGATACATCCGTTAAAGTATTAACAGATATAACATTATTTAAAAAAACAAATAATAATAGTATTTGAAAAACTTTCAAAAAACTATCCATCTTTTGTTTTTTCGATACCATCAATATTTTAAAAAATAAAAAGCAAAAAAAAAATTTTGTTTTTAGACTTTTTTTTTTTTTTTTTTTGTTTGTATTATTTTTAAGTGTTTTTTTTCAAAAATTTTCGTTTTTTTGAGACACTATTTTTCTATTTATTTGAAATAAATAATTATACATATTAGATTATTTTAGGAACATAGTTGACTTAAATAACTAGTTTTAAATAATTAATGTCTTTAAAGGAAATGATAATATTCTTAGAGCCTATTAATTCAAATATTATTAAAAATGTTGAAATAATTGCAAAAAAAAGAAAAAAAATAAAATTAAAAAGATATTTATTTTTTTCAAAACCACAAACTGCTTTTTTTTTTTAATTTTTTTTTTTTAATTTTTTTTTTTTTTTTTGCCATTGTTTTTTTCCTTTTTTTTTTTTAAAACACAATTGTAATAATGAGTTATTAATAAAATGGAATTTAATTTTAATTCAAATTATCCAATTTTGGAAGGAGAAAGATTAATTTTAAAAAGAATTACAAAAGAACATGTTGATTCATTATTCATAATTAGATCAGATCCAAAATCTATGAATTATGTACCAAGACCATTAGCAAAAACAAAAGAGGATGTTATAGAATGGATTGAACAAAGTGATAAATTAACAGAATCAAATGATTTAGTAAACTTTGGTGTATTTTTAAAAGAGAGTCCAAACGTAGCAATAGGTATAATGGGTTTCGTTAGAATGAATAAATCAAATTATCGTGGTGAAATTGGTTACGTTGCACATTCTATTCATCATAGAAAAGGTTATACTTTTGAATCTTTAAAATTACTCATAGATTTTGGTTTTAATGTCATGAATTTTCATACTATTGGTATGTTTTTTTTTATTTTTTAAAATTTATTTATTTCATTTCATTTTTTTTTTTTTATAATTAACATACTCACACACAATTTAAATAAAATAGAGGCATGTATTGAACCTTCAAATGAGCCATCAATAAATTTAGTAGAAAAAGCAGGTTTTAATTTAGAAGCTCAGTTTAAAGAAAACTTTTTTAATCCAATTTTAAAAGAATTTAAAGATACAAATGTTTATTGTAAAATTAATCCAAATCATATAAAAAAAGAATAATTTAAATGAAATAAATAAAATAAAATAGAATAAAAAAATTATATATGTAAAATTAAAAATAAAAAAATAATAACTAAAGAATAAACATTACTATGTGACATTAATTTAATGTTCACATTCAAATTTTATACATAAAAGAAAGTCCTGAAATTAAAAGAAAAAAAAAAAAAAAAACTTAATTAACCACAGAAAAAAAAACAAATACAATTCTTTATTTTTAAAGAATAATTTTAATTAGTTAAAATATTGGTAAATATATAATAAATAATTTTTTATTTTTTTTTATTTTTTCCTATTTAAATAAAAAAAATAAAAAAACAATGTAATAAATAAAAAAATAAATAGTAAAGAAAAAAAAAAAAAAGAATTAAAAAACTATGAAATTAGCATTATCAATAATTTTAATAACTTGTTTATTAATTAATTATTCAAATTGTTTAAATAATGGAAGTAGCAAATGTTTTAAATTGGGTGAAGCATGTAAACATTCAGTATCTATTGATGTTTCATGTGGTGAACATTTAGCTTGTTTACCATTAGATGAAAATAATGAATCTTCAAAATATGTTTGTAAACCTAGATTAAAATTGGGTGAAAAATGTAATAACGAAGTAAGTGATGTTTGTGAAAGAGGGTTAAATTGTCTTCCATCTGTTTGGGATGATATAAATTCGAATTATACTTGTATTGAAGCTGGTTTTGCTGGTGAAGGTGAAGATTGTGATTCTAACTATACTTGTATTGGAACTGGTTATTTAAATTTAAAATGTGTCGATTCAAAATGTAAAATTCAAGAATTTGAAGGTAATGATAATATTACATGTGAAGGATTTTATAATTGTCCAGGTCCTTTTACATGTGCTTCAGTTGATTGTGAGAATAGAGAAGATAATTGTTTAACCAAGTGCGTACCATTGAAACAATTGGGAAGTTATTGTGACCAAAGCTCAGAGTGTTTATATGGTGGTATATGTTCAATTGAAAATACTTGTATTTCTAGATATTCAAAGAAACTTGATGAAAATTGTTTATATAACAGTGAATGTGATTTTGGTTTAAGAGTATGTAAAAAATTATATATGATTTTAAATTGTATATAATATATATATTAATAATTCAATTATTAATAATAATTATAGTGTGAAACAACAATTTATCATTATTTTCCAAATGGTACATTTGATTATTTAGATGAAATTAATAAATGTGTTCCATTGGTTTATTCGAATACAACAAATTGTATGGAAGAAGGATGTTTAAGCCAAATTGAATTTTGTAATGGTGCAACTAATACTTGTTATCCTAAAAAGAAATATACCAATGATTGTAAAGAAGCAGAGAAGGAAAGAGATTTATGCTATGCTTCAAATAATTGTTTCTTTTCAAGTGATTACTCTGATTTTATTTTTTCTGATTCATCATTTTCAAATGAACATTCATGCCAAATGAAACATTGTAAACAACAAACAATCAATTATTTTAAACAATGCCAAAATTCATACACTTTTTGTGATTAAAAAATTCAAAATCCTTTTTAAAATATAAAATAAAATCAAAACAATTTCATATATTAAAAAATCTTTAAATTTTAATAATAGTTTATATGAAAAAAAAATAAAAAAATAAAAAAAAGTATAGATTTTAATTTTTTTATAAAAAAATACGATAAAAGGAATTTAAAAAAATATAAGGTGCTAATAATCCACAAAAGGAGTATGAGTTTTGACATGGTAATCGCTAATTGTTTCTTTTTTAATTTATTCTTAAGAATTCAATAAAAAAGTGTAAACTTTTCTTTGAAAAAATAAATTTTCAAACAGATTAATTATCTGTTTGTATTATTAAATTCTTCAAAAAAAATTATCTTGTTTTTCAAGAAAAATAACCACACTTTTTTTAAAAACTAAAAAAAAATTTTATTATACAATATATAGTAAAAATTATTATAATTAATTTCTTAAAAAACAAAGATTAAAAATAATTATTTAAAAAGAAATTTTTTTTTTTATTATTATTCATTTAAAAAATATTAAAAAAATAAAAAAAAAAAAAAGAAAAGAAAAAAAGAGAAAAACTATGAAATTATTTTCATTAATATTAACTATTGGTTTATTAATAAATTCTTCACAATGTTTAAACAATGGTAATAATAAGTGTTTTAAATTGGGTGAAGCATGTAAGTATTCTGGTGATTTTGGTGTTTCATGTGGTGAACATTTAGCATGCTTACCAATAGATGATGATGATGAATCTTCAGAACACATTTGTAAAGAAAAATTAAAATTGGGTGAAAAATGTAAACAATATAATCCAATTGAAGTATGTGAAAGTGGATTAGAATGTCATCCTACAATTATAGATGATTTTTCCTCAAATTATACTTGTATTGAATCTGGTTTTGCTGGTGAAGGTGAAAATTGTTATTCTGATTATAATTGTGTTGGATTTGGAATTTTAAATTTAAAATGCATTGATTCGAAATGTAAATTTGAACCAACTGAAAAAAATCAAAGTATAGAATGTTCTTCATTTTTCACTTGTCCAGGTTTAAAAAAATGTAACAATTCAAAATGTGAACCATTATCATCATTAGGTGATAAATGTGAAAGTGACTATGATTGTTTCATTGGTGGTACTTGTTCAGTTGAAGAAAAAATATGTGTTGAAAGATATTCAAAGAAATTAGGTGAATCTTGTCTATATGAAAGTGACACTGAATGTGAGTTTGGTTTAAAAGTAAGTAAAAAAACACTTTTTTATTTTTATTATACTAAAAAAACAAAATAATATTAATAAAAAAAAAAAAAAAAAAAAAAAAAAAGTGTGATTTAGAAACCCATTTTTTCAAAAATGGTACATTTGATTACCAAGAAAGTAAATGTGTTCCATTGGTTTATTCAAATACAACTAATTGTATTGAAGATGGGTGTTTGGTGCATGAGTTTTGTAATGGTGCAACCAATACTTGTAATTCAATAAAGAAATATACAAATGATTGTAAAGAAGCTGAAAAGGAAAGAAATTTATGTTACACTTCAAATAACTGTATGTTCTCCAATGAATATTATGATCATCCATTTTTGAATGAAAATTCATGTTTAATGAAAAAATGTGGAATGGAAACATTAAACTATTTGAATAAATGCAAAAACACATTTACCTTTTGTGATTAATTAATTACAAAAAAAAAATATCTTCTGAAACTTTATTTAATAAATATTCTTTCACAAATTAAAAAAATAATAACTTATTTAGTTTATATAAATATATAAAGTGAGAATTTATAATATCTATGTATTTAATTGTGTAAAATAAATAGAAATCAAAAAAAAATAAAAATAAAAATAAATAAAAAAAAATAAAATCTGCAAAACGAAAGTTTTTTTTTTAATTTTTAATTTTTTTTATTTTTTTTATTTTTTTTTTTATTTTTTTATTATTTTTATTTTTTTATTTTTTTTTTAATTGTTTGAAGTAATAATGAATAGATTAGCTAATATATCACAAATTAGAAAATCATTAATTGAAGGAAAATTAAAAGTAAATGATTTAATTCAAAATAAATTTAAAGAGATTAATAAAGGATCAGTGAATCATTTGAATACATTCATTTCATTTGAAGATGATAAATCATTGGATAGACAAATTAGAGAATCACAAGAGAGATATGATAAAGGTACCAATAAGAGATTGGATGGTATACCTATTGGTGTAAAAGATAATTTCTCAAGTAAATCTTTGAAAACCACATGTGGATCAAAAATTTTAGAGAATTATATACCAAGTTTTGATTCAACTGTTGTTAAGCTTTTAAAAGAAGAAGGTGCAATCATAATTGGTAAAACTAATATGGATGAATTTTCAATGGGCTCTTCTTCTACATCTGGTAATTTTGGTAGTGTTATTAATCCATGGAGTAAACCATCATTAAATAATAGTGAAAAAGAATTATATGTTGCAGGTGGATCATCAGGTGGATCTGCAGCAGCTGTTGCATCAAATTATTGTGTTGCATCAATTGGTTCAGATACTGGTGGTTCAATTAGACAACCATCATCCTATTGTGGTGTTGTTGGTTTTAAACCATCTTATGGTTTAATTTCACGTTTTGGTTTAATTTCATATGCTTCATCACTAGATACACCTGGTGTTTTAACTAATAATGTAGAAGATGCTGCTGAATTATTAGATGTTTTAATTAAAAAAGATCAAGAAAATGATTCAACTTCTTTAGAATTTATAAATAATAATAAAAATAATAATAATAATAATGAAAAGAGGAATATTTTAAAAGAATTTAATGAAAAATTAAAATTTAAAAATATTAAAGATTTAGTATTTGGTATACCAAAAGATTATTTAATAAAAGAATTGGATGAAGATATACTTAACCTTTGGAAAGAAGTAGTTGAAGAAATTGAAAAGAGAGGTGGTAAAGTTATACCAGTTAGTTTACCACATACTCGTTATGCATTACCAGCTTATTATTTATTAGCAACCTCTGAAGCAAGCTCAAACCTTTCAAGATTTGATGGTGTTAGATATGGCTATAGATATGAATCAGGTGAAAATACTAATGGTAGTAGTGGTGGTGATGGTAGTAATGAAACAATTAAAGTTGGTATGGGTTTAAAAGATATGTATACAAAAACTAGAACTAATGGATTTGGTGAAGAAGTTAAAAAAAGAATTATTCTTGGTACAATGGCATTATCTAGATCATCATATGATAACTTTTATACAAAAGCTCAAAAAATTAGAAGATTAGTATCTGATGATTTTAAACAAGTTTTTGAAGGTGAAGAGAAAGTTGATATTTTAATCACTCCAACTGCACCATCTCCAGCATTCAAACAAAATGAAAAAATGGATCCGATTGAAGTATATATAAATGATATTATGACAATCCCTTCAAATTTAGCAGGTTTGCCAGCTTGTTCAATACCGTTAAAACTTTCAAAATCAAATTTACCAATATCTGTCCAATTAATCTCTAATCGTTTAACTGATGATAATTTATTATTTGCTGCTCATACAATTATGAATTTCGATAATTTTAAAGATTTTAATTCTCAAATACCAAATTATTTAAAATAAACAAATAAATAAATAAAAAAATTTACTTTTATTTATACATAGTTTTTTTATTTATTATTAAAAATTAAATCTTTTAAATAATTTGTTTTATATTTAATCCACCATTTATATTTAAATAAAATTAAAATAAAAGTAATTATAATGATAACACCAATTATTGAACAAACTATTAAAATTATTAAATCATTTCTTGATAAATGGTCAGATGGTGATGATTGTGAATAACTAAATAAATTTTTAAGTGGTGGATCACTACAAATTATTGAATTGTCATTTGAATTACCACCTAATAGAAATTGAAAATTTGGATCGATCAATGCTTTCTTTTTAAAATTTGGTATATTAATAGCAACTTGTAATGAGATTTCCTTTGAATTGACTCCTTTTACTAATGAATTTGGTATTATTGAATTTGAGATTAAAATATTTTTACCATCTATTATACCATTTTTTATAAATTCACCAACCATTGAAATACTATTAACCCTTAAAACAATCCATGATAAATTAGATTCATTTAAATTTGTAAATCCATAAGAATTGGAAATACATGTTGTTTTTGTTTTATCTTTTGTTGTTGTACCATTAAATTCAATTGATGTATTTAATATAACCTGAAGAATATTTAAAGGTGAACTAAATTGATAATTAGTAATTTCAATTGAAAATTTCATTGTATTTGGTTCCAAATTCATAGTTGTTCCTGCAAAATCTACAATTGATTTTGAATTTGATGGGAATTTAGATATTATTAATTTAATTTCACCACCAATACTTTGGTGATCATAACTTGGAAAATTATTTAAATACATTATTGACGTTGTATTATATTGATTAAATGATGAATTTTGATAGTTTTTAAAAACTTTCCATTTTAATAACGAAAAATCATATTCATTTACAATTTCATTTGAAACATTAATTTCAATAACTTTAAAAAATGAAATATCTGCATTAGCACTTTCATCTTCATTACCTTTAATCCATTGATAAGTTGATGGTTTATTTTCATTGAATGAATAATTATAATTTGCTAATTTATTTGATGAACAATCGACACCAAACCAATTATTAAAACATTCGCAACCAATATCTGTACAAATTCCATTACCACTACAAACATTATTATTATTATTATTATTATTATTATTATTATTATTATTATTATTATTATTAGAATTTCTTAATCCCTTTATATCTTTTGATGATAAATTACATGGTTTAATTAATTGTCTATAGCCAGTTGGATAAATTATTAAAGGATGATTTATAAATTGATTAAAATCATTAATTTCAATTGTTAATGATAGTCCTTGTGTATTAACTGGTGGTAAATCAAATAGTAATTGATTTGATAAAATTTTAATTGGCATTAAATCAAAACAATAATTATTATCACCATCTAATGATTTAAAATGACCAATTATATAATCAGATTTTAAATTCATGCCATGTATAATTAAATCACCACCATTAATTGAAAATGTTTTTTCATCATATCCAAATATTATTGGTTCATTATTTCCAACAGTACCACTACCACCACTATTTATATCATCCCAATTGTCATTAAAATTAATTTGAAAGGGAAATGATAAATTTGATAAATCAATTGAAGAATAACCGCGATAATTGAACAATGTATCAATTAAACCATAGATTGAAACTGTTAATCCCATAGTAGCATAATCAATTGGTATTAATGCTTCAACTCTATATTCAATAAAACTTGAATTTATTTCTTTAACTATCTCTGATTGAAATTCTAATGGTAATTTTCTGTTTTCACCTAAAATATATATTATTGGATTTGAACCTCTTTTATAAATTTCACTATCATTATCTAAAACTTTAAATCTGAATAAAATTTTACCATCAATACCTAATATTTTTGGTTCAAAATTAAATTCATACAATATTGGAGGTTCAACATCATTATTATTATTATTATTACATTGTATTGATAATCTATTGTTTAATATTAAATCTAATTCTTCGAATGGTGGTATTTTAAAATCATTATTATTATTATTATTATATTTATTAAAAGAAGTCATCCAACCACTTTTATCCCAAAGTTTAATTGATGTAATTTCAAAAACTTGAGAAACTTTACAATCACTAATATTAATTGGTAATGTTAGAATAAAGTTTGATTTATGATATCCATCATTTGTTGTTGTTGAGGTGTTTGTTAAATTTAAATAATTAATTATAAATTTGTATGGTATTGGGTCAATATTTGAGGATATAATAATTTCACCATTACTAAAACCATTGTAATGATCAATAATTGTAAGATCGAAGAAATTTATACCAATTGATATTGAAGATATTAAAGGACCTAAATAATCACCCCTTTCACTATCTTTTATTGATAGTAATGGTTCATTATCTTTTGAGAATTTTGATTTCAAAAAATGATTATCCCAAGATTGATATTGGAAAATGAAATCAACTTCACCACTAAATGAATTCATTGGTACTGTGAAATTTACAATGAATAAACCTGATACACCATCGAAATAACCACTGAATATACTATCTAAATTAATTGGTTTTATAATACCTAATTGTGGATAAATTAATGAAAATTTTGGTATCCAAGTTATATCTATATAAATACTAGATATCAATAATGATACTTGAACATCTGATTTAGAACAATCAATTCTATTTGGTAAAAATTTTAATGAATCTATAGTTTGAATTTGAATGTCTGGGAAAATTGGTGGTATTATATTACCATCTTCATTATAACAATCATCATATTTAAATGTTTGTTCATTACCATTAAAATCCATTATTCTAATAAATGGAAATTTTGATAATAATGGGTCATACAATAATGAATTAAATTGAAAAACACCTTGATAAATGCCATTCAATTTATTACCATTAATTAAATCATGAGGATAACTTAATAATAATTGATTTGCAATTTCAATTTCATAAAAACCTGAATTGTCATCACTTGCATTAATTGTAACTATTAATGATTCTGAATTTGATGTTGTATTAATATTAATCTTTATTAATTTTGGTGGTGTATTATCAATTATTAAAGGTTGTTGTTGATCTTTATTTTTCAATGGATAGCCAATTTCACCACAATAAAATGTTGGTTCAATTATTGAGAGTAATTGATTACTAAATAAATGATCAACCTTAAATGTATAATTTGAAATACTATTACCATGATGAAAACCAAATGGATAAGGATAATACCATGTTTGATAATTATTATTATTATTATTATTATTAATATTTGTCTTTAATTTCATTGATAAAGGTGAACTTGATTTTATTGTACCACTAAATGTTGAAAGTGATAATTTATTATTAAATTTGGTGTTTTTATTATTTTCTATTGAAATATTTGAAATTTTATTTTTAATTAAAATATTGAATAAGTAATTATTATTATTATTATTTTTAAAAAGTATATTAGTTTTATTTTCAATATTATTTGAAATCAATATACCAATTGATAAATTTGCTTTCAAATTACCAATTAATGGTATAACTTTATTACTATCGTTATTATTATTAGTACTTCCTATAATGTAAAGTGGTGATTCTATTTTATTATTAATACCAATTATTGTTATAATATTAGTTGATATATTATCTATATTTTCTATTAATATTGATTTACTTGTATAATTATTATTATTATTGTTATTGCTATTGTTATTGTTATTGTTGTTATTATATTTATTAATTGGAAATTGTAAATTAAAATTTAAAGATCTATTAAAGCTGTCTGTCATTGTAATTGTTAAGTTCTTTGTTATATCTAACCATGATCTTTCAATATTAATTGAACAATCATAATATCCAGGTTGAGAAAAAATAGATTTAAATGATGAATATTCATCATTTTCAAACATTTTCCTCTCCACTGTTGCATATGATCTATCAATATTTTGAAGCTTAGTTACTAATAGTTTATTTGATGTGTTTATTATAGTTGGTGATGTTTTTGAATTTTTTAATTCACTTCCTCTTATAAATGATGGTGATGTTGTTGTTGTTGTTGTTGTTGTTGTTGTTGTTGTTGTTGTTGTTTTTGTTGTTGACGATGTTGTTGTTGATGTTGATGTTTTTAATTGTGAAATTGAATCATTTTTATTTATTAAAAAACTAATAATATCAAATTTATCATTTACTACTAATGAAAATAAAACTGAATTCGAATAGATATCATATCTTAAATTTAATATATTCTCTATTTTCATTGGATCTATATTATTTTTATCTAATGGATTACATTGTACTGAATCTGTTAATGTAATATTAATTTCTTTATTTTTTACTATAATTGGTTGGGTAAAATTTTGTATTTGTTTTATAATTGGTAAATTAATTTTTACCCTATAAAGATAATTGCTATTATTATAATTAATATATATTGGTTCATATGTTTTATTATTAATTATTATGTTATAATTATTATTTTCATTGTCAATAGTTTCATTCACATTCTCTTGGAATTTGAATAATAAAATTACTGTTATTGAGCATCCATCTAAAGAATTTTGAATAATTTGTAACGGATCTTTATTATAAAAATATGATTTTATAAATTCTCCTTTGTTAATTAAAAAAAAAAAAAAGAAAAAAAAAAAAATAGAAAAAAAAAAATAAAAAATTAAAAAATTAATATTTTTTATTTTTTTCAAAAGAGTTGATTGTTTTTACATAATTGGTAAACATTGGGGAAATAACTACCATTTAAAATATTTATAAGTAATATAGATATGAAAAATAAAGACAAAATTATAGATTTATTTGAATTCATTTTTTTTTTTATATATTGCCACCTTAAATTTTTTTTTTAAAAAAAAATATAAATTAAAGAAAAAAAAAAAAAAAAAAGGTTTTTTTTATTATATAAAATAAAAAAATAAATACAAATTAAAATAAAAATAAAATTAACTATATTAACACACATGTATGTATTATCTTGATCTCTACATCATTGTAAAATAACCTCTGTAGTGTGCTAGGGGTTTTAATATGGTGAGTATTTTGGTTGGTGTGGTGGTAAAAAAAAAAAATAAAAAAATAAAAAATAAAAAAAAATAAAAAAATGCTGGTATTAACTTAAAAAGGAATAAATAACCCTAAAAATAATTAATTTTTTTTTTTTAATATGTAAAAAAATAAAAAAATTAATATAAACAATAATGGTAGGATGTAAATTGAATACTATATCCCAATTTATTAATAAGTTTATTTTATAATATATTTAATATTATTTTTTTTTTTTTTTTTTTTTTTTTTTTTTTTTTCCAAAAAAATTATTTTCTTTTTAGTTTTTATAATAATTTAATAGTTCAACATAAGGATCACCAGTTAAATTTAATAATTTTGCAAATGCAGGTTCAGTTTTTAAACCTTTTTCTTTTAAATTTATAATTTCATTTTTAAATGAAATACCTTTTTCTTGAAGGATTTGATATTCAATAATCATATGTCTATATGCATTTTGTTGTTTTGTTGGTATATTTTGGCAAAATATTTCAAATTGGAATTCATCGATTTCAAATTCAGAGAAAATAGTTTCATCACCATTTACAACATGATTTTTTTTTATTTTAAAACCTTTATAATTTGAAAAGTTTTTCTCTATAATTGTAATTAATTTTTCTTTATTATTATTATTATTATTATTATTATTATTATTATTATTATTATTATTATTATTATTATTATTATTATTATCACACCAACAACAACAGATATCAAGATCTGAACCTTTAATATTAATTTCAATAGGTATTGTGCCTGCTAAAATTGGTTGAAAACCTTCTAAAACCTCTAAGATTTTATTTTCTTTTAATATTTTATATGACCTTTTTTGAACTTCATTTGATCTCTCTTCATTTAAATACTCTATATCATTAAATTTATTAATATTCATTGCTTTTTTTGAAAGCCGAAAAAAAAAAAAATTAATTTTGAAATAATACGTGGTCTTTTTTTTTATTTTTTTATTTTTTTTTTTTAATTTAATTTTTTTTGCAATTTTTGAAAAAAATTAAAAAATCTCAATCAAAACTAAAATCTGCAAAGTCCTTATTTAAAATTTAAATCAAAAAAAAATAAAAAAAAAATAAAAATAAAAAAAAATTAAAAAAAAAAATAAAAAAAAAAATTAAGTACCAAGAGGGCTCTCAAAATGATTTTAAAACAAACCAACAAAATCACCCCACAACGAAAATGAGTACGAAATTATTTATAATATTTATTTTAATTTTTATATTTCATTCAAGCTATTCTATTCAAATCGAACCAAAAAATTGTAAGTATATTATTTTTTTTTTATTTTATTATTTTCTATTTTTTTATTTTTTTTTATTTTATTTAATTTTTTTTTTTTATTTTCTTAATTTTTTTTTTGGCTAATTTTTATTTTTATTTTAAAAATTTTCAAAAAAAAAAAAAAAATTAGATAAATGTTTAGATGCATTATTTATTAAAATAGGAAATGTACCATTGTATAATGTTAATACTACAACTCAACAAAGAAACTACTGTGGCACAAATGGAAAAAATATTATAACATGTGTCAATGGAAATATTGAAGAAATTACAATAAGACATGTTCCAGCAAAAAAGAACATTTCACTTTTAGCTTCTGATCTTATTTGTTTTAAATCTTTAAAATCAATGTAACATTAAAATTTATTATTATTATTATTATTATTATTATTATTATTATTATTATTATTATTATTATTATTATTATTATTATTATTATTATTATTATTATTATTATTATTATTATTATTATTATTATTATTATTATTATTATTATTATTATTATTATTATTATTATTATTATTATTATTATTATTATTATTATTATTATTATTAATTCTAATTTTTTTATTTTTTTTATTGTTATTAATAAAAAATAGAGTTGTTCTTGATTACAATGTCGAAAATAATTTCCTATATGGTCCATTTCCAATAAAACTTGATAGTATTCGTTTAGATAATGGTAGTTTATCATCACTATTTAATTATGTTAATGTTTCAATAGGTTTTAATGATACAATAATAAAGAATCAAATTGGCGAACTTATTATAAATGGTGGAGTTTCAAACTCTAACAATGTTACTATATACCTTTCAACGATTTCACATTTTTCAAATTTATATTTCTACATTGAAAATGGTGCAGTAATAAAAAATAATACAAACATTAATTTTGTAAATGATTTAAATGAAACAAAGAAATCATCATTCAAAGAATTTACAACCTATTGTTCAAATGTACCATCATTTGCATACAACAATGCTACTATAGGTTATGTGTAAGTTTTTTTTTATCTTTAATAAATAATAGTTATAATAATCAATTATTAATAAAAATTTTACTGTTGATGATTATTTTTTTTTTTATTATATTATAAAGGGAACTTACGTATTTACCAAACTTTGATTATGAATCAGTTTCAAATTATTCAACATTTTCAGATGTTGTTTCACTTGTAATTTATTCATGGGATCAGCAATTTTACCCCTTTCCATTAGGTCTTTCTAATATACCACCTGGTAATCAGTTAACTTCTTTGTATGTTTACAGTATTATTATTATTATTATTATTATTATTATTATTATTATTATTATTATTATTATTATTATTATTATTATTATTATTATTATTATTATTATTATTATTATTATTATTATTATTATTATTATTATTATTATTATTATTATTATTATTATTATTATTATTATTATTATTATTATTATTATTATTATTATTATTATTATTATTATTATTATTATTATTATTATTATTATTATTATTATTATTATTATTATTATTATTATTATTATTTTTATTATTATTATTATTATTTTTATTAACATCCAAAAATTAAATTAAATTTTATTATTATTATTATTATTATTATTATTATTATTATTATTATTATTATTATTATTATTATTATTATTATTATTATTATTATTATTATTATTATTATTATTATTATTATTATTATTATTATTATTATTATTATTATTATTATTATTATTATTATTATTATTATTATTATTATTATTATTATTATTATTATTATTAACATAGAATCATTTATCATTTAATTGATAAACCACCATACTTTATCGATTTATCAAATTTAGATTCAAATATTAGTAGAGGTTTATACACTGAAAATGAATTGTATGTAGTAACAAACAAACGAAAAAAAATAAAAAATAATGAAAAAACTAACTATTTATTTTTTCAAAAAAAAAAAAGAGAAATTAATAATGCAGGAAATCTTTTTAATATAGATGGAAAACTCCCTTTCTCTTCATTACATAAATATTTAAGCTCTTTGTAATTATTAAATAACTCTTTTTTTTTTTTTTTTTTTTTTCAATCAACTAATATTTTTTTTTTTTTTAGTATCCTTGAATATGGAAATTTTACGGAATTTCCAGATTTTGAAAGTATTTTTGACGAAAATATCGGTTATATACGCTTTAGCAATAATATAATTACAGGTAATATCACAAAAACATTGGAATGGCCAAGAAGAACCATTACACTTTTTTTAACCAACAATCAATTAAAGGGAACGATCGATGAAAGTTGGTGTAAATTTAATCTTGATATTAGTGGTAACTCTTTAAGTGGTGATGCACCATCATGTATGGTATGTCACACAAAAACTAATTCAATGTCAATTGCTGGTAATAATTTCGATAATATGTCTATAAAACCACCATGTACATCAGTGATTTTAAATTTATGGTATGATAATACAACGAACCTATTGTTTATCTATGGTCAAGACATTGGATTTGCTAGAGCAGATTTTAAAATAACACCAAATCAATGGAATTCCTATTGTAATCTTTTAGATGAAAAAACATTTAAAGATGTTAGAAACCATTTGTTTTGTTTAAAGTATACTGGAACTGGTAAATCTCCCTTAGGATTCAATATCACCTATCCAAATATGCCAAATTCTTCATTGAAAACATTTGAATTAACCGCTTACAATATGTATTTACCATCAATTGATAGGGTATCAAAAGATTCAACCAATCTCTATACAATCACTGGTAAATACTTTGGCTACAATCGTACAGTTATCAATGTTTTGATTGGTTCTGAAAATTGTGATATAGTTTCTTGTAATTTTAATGAAATTAAATGTATATTGGTATTAAATAGTGGTGTTATTAGTAGTATTAGTAGTGATAATGAATATAATATATTATTATCAGTGCAAGTAATGAATGTTACATCCAATTTCAATTTGACTAAATGTCCAAATGATTGTAGTGGTTGGGGTACTTGTGATTTTAATGTAGGTGTATGTTCATGCAATTCAACTAGAGTATTCGATGATTGTAGTGGCATCAAATGCATTGATGATTGTACGTTAATAAATTCACAATGTAATAATACAATTGGTAATTGTGAATGTGTTCAGGGATGGGAAGGTAGTGATTGTAGTATTCAATCGAAATGTCCAAATGATTGTAGTGGTGAAGCAGGTGGTACTTGTAATCATATTACTAAAACATGTCTATGTAATTCTGATAGAACATTTGACGATTGTAGCGGATTAAAATGTAGTTTAGATTGTTTAAATGATTCACAATGTAATAATACAATTGGTAAATGTGAATGTATTCTGGGATGGGAAGGTAGTGATTGTAGTATTCAATCAAAATGCCCAAATGATTGTAGTGGTGATGTTGGTGGTAGTTGCAATCATATTACTAAAACATGTTTATGTAATTCTGATAGAACATTTGACGATTGTAGCGGATTAAAATGTAGTTTAGATTGTTTAAATGATTCACAATGTAATAATACAATTGGTAAATGTGAATGTGCTCTGGGATGGGAAGGTAGCGATTGTAGTGTTCAATCAAAATGTCCAAATGACTGCAGTGGTCAAGGTACTTGTAATCCAATTACTAAAATATGTTCATGTAAAGATGGATGGAAAGGTGATGATTGTAGTATTCAATTGAAATGTCCAAATAATTGCAGTGGTGATGCAGGCATTTGTAATTACAAAACAATGGAATGTTTATGTGACACTGATAGATTATTTGATGATTGTAGCGGATTGAAATGTATTATAAACTGTAATAATAACTCAATATGCGATAATAAAACGGGTAGATGTAAATGTGTGTTAGGTTGGATAGGTGATAAATGTGATGCTCTAGAAAAATCATCATCAGAGTCACCAAATGGATCATCATCATCATCATCATCATCATCATCATCATCATCATCATCAAAATCAGAGTCACCACATGTATCATCAAATAAAATCAAAATAATTCTTCTATGTACTATATTACCATCCATTGCAATGGTAAGTATAATAGTAATCACCCTTAAAAAATTTCAAACCAAAAAATACATAAATGATTTCAAATATCACATAAAATTAAAATAAAATATAAATCCTATTCACACACAAACCACCCCTTTTTTTATATTTTTATTTTTATTTTTATTTTTATTTTTATTTTTATTTTTTTTTATTTTTGTTTTTGTTGTCATTATTTTTAATTTTTTTTATTTCTCTTTTTTTTTTTGTTTTGTTTTTATTTTTACTAATTAAAATGGAATCGTCTAAAATAAAAACATCCACATCAACAATAAAGGGTATAATATTTGACCTTGATGATACACTATATGATCAACTTTTACCATTTAAAGAATCAATTAATAAAATCAAATTTCTGTCAGAAAAGAATATCAATATGGAGGATGCATTCAAACAATTTAGGTATCATAGTGACAAAGTTTTTGAAAAGACAGTTAATGGTGAAATGAGTATACTTGAAATGTATAATTATAGGTTTATTAAAATGTTAATAGACCAAGATGTAATAAAAGAAGAATATCACTATGATAATAATAATAATAATAATAATAATGAATTAGTAAATGAATATCAATCAAATTATTTAAAAGAATTAAAAGAAATTAAATTAATAAATGAATTTGAACAATTATTATTAAAATTAAATGAAATACAAGAAAATAATCAAGAGATTAAAATTGGTATAATTACAAATGGACCATCAGAACATCAATTTGAAAAAATTAAATCATTACAATTATTTAAATATATTAAACCAGAGTATTCAATAATATCAGGATCAATTGGTATTGAAAAACCAAATCCAGAGATATTTAAACTATTAGCTAATAGATTTAATATACCATATGATCAATGTATTTATATAGGTGATTCATTTTCAAATGATATCATACCCTCAACTAATCTTGGTATGAAATCAGTTTGGTTTAATCATCGTAATCGTACCATACCATCAAATTCAACTATAAAACCAACATTTGAAATTAATTCCCCAAATGAATTAATAAATATAATTTTAAATTTATTATAATATTCTTAAACTATTATTATTACTTTTATTATTATTATTATTATTATTATTATTATTATTATTATTATTATTATTATTATTATTATTATTATTATTATTATTATTATTATTATTATTATTATTATTATTATTATTATTATTATTATTATTATTATTATTATTATTATTATTATTATTATTATTATTATTATTATTATTATTATTATTATTATTATTATTATTATTATTATTATTATTATTATTAAATTTTGTTGTTGTTATTGTTGTTGTAAATATTGCTCTATTTTTGGTTTTGATAGAGTTAAAAGTTGTTTATACATTTCTTTTTTAAATGGTACAGGTAAAGTTTGATCATTATCATTGTTGGGTTGTTCTTCTTGATTTAAAAATTCATCAAAGTTAAACCATTTACATTCATCAAATTCTGGTTTTTCTTCGAATCCAAAATCAATCAATGATATTAAATCCTTTGGTAAAAAGAATAAATGCCAATGAATCATTTGACCATTATGATTAAAAACTTTTCCAATTGCTTTTGTAAATGAATTTCTGTACTCATAAAGATAAGATAATGGTTCTTCTATTTTTGATACAAATCTTAATTTATCATCTGCTACCTCTAAACCAATCTCCTCTTTAATCTCTCTTAAAACTGCTATATAGTAATCTTCATCTCTTCCTGATTCGACACCACCTTGTGGGAATTGCCACTATTATTATATATAATATATTATTATATATTATTATTATATATTATATATCACCAATTGAAATTAAATTGATTGCAGAAACAACTTTTCATTTTTTTGAAAAAAAAAAAAAAGAAAAAAAAAAGAAATAAAAAATAAAAAAAAGAAATTACCTTTCCAACAGCAGTTTTCTTTTTAGATGCTCTTTTACAAACTAACACTTGACCTTTCTCATTAAAAACCAATGCACCAACACAACTTCTGTATTTAATGCTACTCATAGTAATACTTTATTTTTTTTTTTATTTATTTTTTTTTTTTTTGAAAGGAATTGTGATTTTTTTTTTTTTTTTTTCATATTTTTTTTTTTTAAAGTTAAATTTAAAAAAATCTTCTTAATTATTTCTAATTAAATCACAATAAACACGTTGACTTTTTTTTTTTTTTTTTTCAAAGAATTAAACACAAATATAAAAAGTTTGGTGGAATTTGATAAATTTTTTTTATTTTTTTTCATAAAATTATATTTTTTTTTAATTAATTTAATTTTTTCCCACAAAACCAATAAATAAATAAATAAATAAATAAATAAATAAATAAATAAAATGTTTTTGGGGAGGTTTGGGAAGGTTTTGCGAGTAGCAGTACCAAACACTACTAAAATTTTATCATCACTATGCATTAACCACTTTATTACTGCCATGGAGTTTTTCAAAACCCAGACTTTCTACCATTGATATTTGAATAATCAAATATATGTTACTACAGAGGGTATTGTTTATTTTATTTTTGTGGTAGCACACCACAAACATAGAAATCATTTTTAAAAATGAGAGGTATATTCATATGGTAAATCTTTCTGTTGTATTGGTTATAGCATCAGATAGAGGTTCCTCATATTGTAATGGTTGTTCAGAATCTTCAATTTATTTTGGTGAAAATTTTGAGACATTTATGGATAAACACAATTTGAAAAAAAATAGTATATCAACTAAACCAAATAATAATATTGATATTGTTGAAAAATTGTTCTATCCTTTGAAAAACTTTTAAAATTTTAAAATTGGTGACGAATCTAAACAATAATGGATCTAATTTTCAGTCCATTTATTTTTTTTTCAAATTTTTTATTTTTATTTATTTATTTTTCATTTTATTTTATTTTATTTATTTTTCATTTCATTTTATTTTATTTTATTTTATTTTATTATTTTATTTTATTTTCACTAAAAGTTTTCGTAAACCCATTCAGATTCAAAGTTTTAATAAATGAAAAAAAAAAAAAATAATAAAAAAAATAAAAAATATAAAAAAAAAAGTAAAAACCTCTAATTTGTGATCAAAAAAGCTTTTTGTTAAAAGTAGGTTGATTTTATTTTATTTTATTTTTTTTCGGTGGTTTTAACGAAAATAAAATAAAAAAATATTAAAAAAAAAAAAGATATTTTCGAAAAAGTAAACGAAATCCGCCAAGCATTTTATTTTTTTTATTTTTTTTTTTTTTTATTTTTTTTTTTTTCATATCTTTTTTGTTTTAAAATTAAAAGTTTTTTTTTTTTTTTTTTTTTTCACAGACATATTACAAATATAAAAAATGAAATCCATTTTATCATTTTTTATTTTCTTTTTTGCAATTTCTTTTGTTTCTGTAAGTGTTTTTTTTTAAAACAAAAAAAGAGTTGATAAAAAAGTTTTCTAATTTTGGGGAAAAAAAAAAAAAAAAAAAAAAAAAATTAATTAATGGCAGTCAGAAGTTTTTAACTCTGCAGTACCATTAGGAACAACAGTTCAAAATAAACTCATTTCACAAAATATTCCAAGTATTTCATTTCCAAATGGAAATATTCAAATTAGTGGATTTCAAGCAGTTTTTTTAAATGATTCATCAGACACTCAATTTTTAAGATCATCAATTAAAATTATTTCAGTTGATATTAGTGTTAGTAAACCAGCACAAAGAAAGATTTTTTCATTCACTCTTTCAAATATTTTTGAACCATTAGTATTACCATCACCATATGTTATCAATATTCCAACTGGTTCAACTGCAAGTATGTCAGTTTCATTCATGACCACCAATACTGAAGCACGTAATGTTTCATTGAAATACTATATTAAATATGAAAATGTTAGCACTGGTTATACTCCAGTTTCAAGATCATCAATGGCAGCTTCACCAAATGGCGCTCCATTCAATGTTACTAAAGGTACTGGTAAATTCATGCAATCGAATAATTATGTTTGGCAAACTGATGTTTCTATTGTTTCATTACTCGCAACAGCATCACAAGGTGTTATTAACATGGCTTTCGTTAATAATGCCACTGGTGCAGTTATTTGTAATTCAGTTGGTCATTATGTCAATGATCTCCTCTACACAATGTCACCATGCTCAACTGTTTCACCACTCACCAAAGGTAGTACTTATACTGTTTTAGCAGTTTACAATAATACTATCCCAATCAATGGTGTATTCGCTTCATTTGGTATCTACACAACTTTCCCAAAGGCTTCAACAACTGGTAGCACTACAACCACCACTGGTCCATCAACTACTCATACCACATCAACCACCGGTCCAGCATCAACTACTCACGCCGCTTCATCCACCACTGGTCCATCAACTACTCATACCGCTTCAACCACTGGTCCATCAACTACTGGTCCACGTCCATTAACTTCAACTACTCACGCTGCCTCAACTACTGGTCCATCAACAACCCATGCTGCTTCAACAACTGGTCCATCAACAACTCATGCCGCTTCAACAACTGGTGGTAAATCAAGTGGTGGTGGTAGTGGTGGTGGCGGTAGTGGTGGTAAAACATCAACAACCGGACATCAAACTTCTGGTCACCATTCAGGTTCCTCCCACAGTGGTTCAGAAAGTGATTCAGAATCAAGTAGTAAAGGCTCCTCTCACAGTGGCTCAGAAAGTGGATCAGAAAGTGGATCAGAAAGTGGTTCAGAAAGTGGATCAGAAAGTGGTTCAGAAAGTGGTTCACAAGCAAGTGGTTCACAATCAAATTCAAACTCTGAATTCACAACAACCGGTTCAATGTCTGGTAGTCAACAAACATCTGGTAGTCATCAAACTTCTGGTAGTCAACAAACCTCTGGCCAAACCTCTGATAGTCAATCAGGTACAAGCGGTCAAACCTCTGGTCAAACCTCTGACAGTCAATCAGGTACAAGCGGTCAAACCTCTGGTGGTAGTTTCCAAACCTCTGGTTCTAGTGGTAGCAATCCAACATCAGGTCAATCAACTGGCACCCCAACATCAGGTCAATCAACTGGTGGTCAAACCTCTGGTCAAACTTCTGGTCAAACTTCTGGTCAATCAACTGGCGGTTCAACAACCTACAGTGGTATGGCTGAATTCAGAACTCAATTCGAATATAAACACTCAAATAATAGAAAAATCGAAATCTATTAAAATTAATAAATTTGTGTAAGAATATACACACAAATACAGACGTTAAAAAAAAAAAAAAAAAAAAAAAAAAAAAACGATAATAAAATAAATTTGTAAATAAAAGAGGTATATAAATTTTAAAAAAACATCTTTTTTTTTTTTTTATTTTTATTATAATAAATTATTTTTAATAATCATTGTTATAATTGTAATAATTAAAAATATATAGTGTAAAAAAAAAAAAAAAAAAAAAAAAAAAGGATTAAATTTTGAAAGGAAATTTTTTTTTATTTATTTTTTATTATCCAATTATTCTTTTTTACTTTAAAAAATAATAATTTTATTTATATATATATAGAGTTTATTAATATAATTTATTTAGCAATAATAACATCACAAGCAGCGTGATTCATAGCATAGTTTGAAACAGAATTAATGAAAATCTTTTTCAATGTATTCATTCCTCTAGTTCCAAGTATTAAAATATCAATAGAGTAATCTGAAATTGCTTGTTCTAACCCAATCCCTACATCTTGTGATCTTAACATAATTCTTTCATTTTTTATCTATTTTTTTTTTTTTTTCCCAATTTAAAAAATTAGAATTATTAGTACTTTTTTCCAATTTAAAAAATTTTTAAAAAATAAAAAAAAATTACTTACACCTTTTTCAGTACATAATTGTTCATATCTTTCCAAAAGTTCCTCACCTTTTTCAATAGATTGTTTTGGTTTTGATATAGTTACAATATGCATATGATCTCCAGGTTTATATAAATTTTCTGCCAATTCAAATGCTTTATGTGATTGTTCACTTCCATCTAATGACACTAAATATTTCATTTTTTTTTTTTTTTTTTTTTTTTTTTGAATCTTATTAAATTATTATTTTATAGGCAGATTTTTTTTAGTTGGTGGAGCTTTTTTTTCTTTTTTTGTCTGGTTTTATATTTTTATTTTCTCTTCTTTCACAACTTGGTTATTTTAAGGAAAATTTTAAACTGATTATTATTATTATTTTATATTTTATATTTTATATTTTTTTTTTTTTGAAAAAACACAACAAAATATTTTTATTATTTTTTCCCTTTTTTAATATTCAAAAATGATTTTTAAACTTTTTCTTTTTTTCTTTTTTTAAATCCCTTTAAATTTGAAAAAAATATTTTCTTTTTTTTTTCTTTTTTTTTTTTTTTTTTAAAAAATGGTTTTTTTCCCAAAATAGAAAAATAGATTTGTTTGGATTTTTTTTTTTTTTTAAAATTTATTTTTTTATTTTTTTTTAATATTTTTTTTTATTTTTAATTTTTAATTTTTTAAAAAGTTTTTTTTCAAATAATTTTCTTAATAGATCTAAGGTTTAAAATGATGGTTTACCAAAAAAAAAAAAAAAAAAGATAAAAAAAAAAAAAGAAAAAAAAAAAAAAATTAAAGAAAAAAAAATCTACTCTTTTTAAAAAATTATTTATTTCCAAATGTCAATTGACAAATAAAAAATTTTAGATAAAATAGTGTCTATTGATAAAATGGACCAATATTAATTTTAAATTTCAACTATAATCCATTTTTCTATTTATAAAAATAACGACACAATAGTTATACAATGATCTTGGAGAGGAAGAGATAGTTTTTTTTTTTTTTAGAATTACTTTTTTAAGATTAACTTTTTTTACCTTTTATTTTAATGTTTTTTTTTTACTACAAAACATGTCACATATATAATTTTTTTTTTTTTAAATATTAATTCTAAAATGGGTGTTAAAAATAACTAATTTAAATAATAATAAATTTAGAAAAAAAAAAAAAAAAAAAAAAAACAAAAAAACTATCTCTTCCTCTCATTGATTTTATCTATATAAAGGAAAAAAAAAAAAACAAAAATTATAAATATGTTTATTTGTAAAGCTCTAAATTCATTTTTCTTTAGGTTTTTTTTTTTTTTTTTTTTCTAAATTTTATTTACATTATTATTCGCCTACAGTTAAAACTAAACGTTTATGACCAATTGTTTCAGTGACAGCATTTAGAGGGACAATGGTAGTAAATTGACTATTCATTGAATAGTCTTTAATTTGAATAGAATTAAAAGTCATATATAGAAGATGAGATGGTTCGTCACCTCTATATTTTTTAAACATTGCTTCACCAATTTCTTTTTCATCTAAATTTGTACGCCAAATTGAAAGGTCGTCCAATTTTGCAACGATTTTCTTACAACCAATTTTAATATCACCTGTTGATAATTGTAAATTTAAAAAGCTAGTGGTTGTGGAATCTAGTAAACCATCTACAAATATTTTAATTGTGGACAAAGTTGAACCAGTGGTTTCAGTAGATGTTGGTTGTATTGTTTTTATTGTTCTTGTTTTTGTTGTTGTTGAGCCTGACTCAAAACTATCATTTTCACTAATATCATCTTGTTCTGAATCTGAGAAACTATTAAATCCACCACCACCACCACCACTACTACCATGACCACTTTGAGTATTAGAATTTAAATTTGAAGGGCCAACTGAAATTGCAATATGCCTCCATTCATTATTAGCTATTGGAGTGTCAGTAAGGAAGCATTTACCATTGATACAAAATCTAAGATAATATCTCTTCCAAATTTGAGTGACAGAGACTACTAAGCCATGTTCATCCATTGTAATTATTGGTTTTTCATCTCGTATATCATCTAAAATTAACCAAAACATTAATGTAAACTTTTCATTAAATGGTGGCACATATTTTAAATCTTGTTTAACTGATATGCATGTTTCTTTATTAATATCTAATACTCTTAATTCTTTTGAATCTTCATATGGTTCACCGAATAAACTTCTAAACCCACTTTGGTTATTTAACTGTTTTTTTTTTTTTTTTTTTTTTTTTTTTAATTTATTGAAAACAAAATAAAATATTAATAAATCCATAAAAATATTATGTATTTATAAATAAAATAATACAATATTAAAATAAATTACTTTTTTCTTTTGAGCATCAATATATTGACATAATCTACAATCAGAACCATAAAATATACAACGATTATATTTCTCAATAAAACTTTGAGGTAATGGTTGTTTCTTCCATTGAAAATATTCTTCATAGGCAGTTTTATTCTTTGAAAGATATAGAATATAATCTACTAAATCTTTTGGTGATTTGAAATCATCTGTTTTAATAATACTCTTCTTTGGTACCCACTCATCAATATTTGGTGATCCCATATAAATTGGTATACTTCCGCTCCTATCAAATAAATATAAAAAAAAAAAGTATTAATATATATATATATATATAATAATACTATATAAAAAAGAGATATTTAAAAATTTACATACAATAATGAAGTATAAACTTTTTCAGTAACATAATCAGTGATATTATTATTTTCAAAAGCTAAAGAGAATTTATATTTCGAAAGTACCAATTCTTTAATACGTAATGAATCACCAAGATCTTCGAATACTGCATGAGGAAAATCTTTTTTATTTAATTTTTTATTATTTAAACATTCCCCCATTGCATCGACTTGAGTATATTTCATCATTTCTTTAATGTAACTAGTACGATAGATAGCGCCACCACTATCACAATTGGTTGACATGAATCCAACGAATCCCTTTTTCTCCTCAAATTTAGCAGGATCTTTAAGAAAATTATTGATACTACCATTTTCACCTGATCCCCAACTACAAGCGAATGTCACTTGTACTTGATCTTCACCACGAAAGGTATTGTTGATATCAATATGTTTTTGGTAACCTGGATGCATTGATATTGGGAAATACTTTTCATGTTCATATCCAAAGTTTATATAGTATTGGCCAACCTCTTTTTGAGGGAATTGTGGTGGTTGCTTTAGAAATGTATATGACCAACTTGCAAATGGTTGTGCCTCAAATAAAATTGCATCTGCATCTGCATGTTGTTGTTGTTGTGATAGAAATACACAATCAATTGGGCATTTCTCTTTTATGACATGTTGTCCCAAGTAATTAGGCATCTTCCAATCATCAATACCTTGTCCGCTCCATGTTCCACCACTCCATAATAAAATTTGAATTCCATCAACCAAAACAACAATATCTTCATTTAAAATTAGCAACAATAATAATAATAATGAAAATAATAATCTTTTAATAATTTTCATTATAATGATATCTAATCTATTGTATTTATTATATAAAAATATTTATTTATTTATTTATCTATTTATATAATTACTATTATTATTATTATTATTATTATTATTATTTCCTTTTTTTTTTTTTTTTTTTATTGCTCAAATATTTATATTCATATAAATATAATTAATGTCGCTTTGTGTTTAATTGATTACATGAATATTTGTGTGGTGGGGTATTTTTTTTTAATTTTCAATTTTTTTTTTTAAAAAAAAAAAAAAAATTTATAAAATAAATTAAATTAAAGAGTACACTGTGATATTAATTCAAAAATAGTTAATTAATTAAAACAATATTGTTTTAAAAATAAAATTTTGAAAAAAATAAAAAAAAATTTTTATTTTTTTATTTTTTTTTTCATTTAAATTTTAAAAAAATTTAAAAAAAAATTTTTAAAAAAAAAAAAAGAAAATTAAAGGATTATTTGTTTTTCAGAAATAATGACTCTCTAAATTTGTATTTTATTTACTTCAAATTAATACCACCTTCCAATTTTATGATTTTTTTTTTTTTTTTTTTTTTTTTTATGAGTTACAATTTTATACTCGAATATAGTTTTTTTCATAATTTTTTTTTTTTTCAAATAATCGATGGTTGATTTCTTTTTGGAAGTTTTTTTTTTTTTTTTTATGAAAAGTTTCTCCCAAACTATTTTTTCTAACTTTCAGAAAGGTTAGACCCAAACAGCCAAGATTTCTTTAAATTTAATTTAAAAAAAAAAAAAAAAAAATAAAAAATCAGGTAGTTTAAAAATAGTTTTTCAGTAATTAAATTTTATTAATATTATTAAATATAAATTTTTTTGTTTTTTTTTTTCTTATTTTTTTATTCATTTTTTTGTTTTTTTTTTTTTTTCAACTACAAATTTTTTTTTTTTTTTTTTTGATAATCTTTTTTCATTGTACACATATTTTCAAAACTTTTTCAATCGAAGAAAAAAAATAATAAAAAAAAAAAAAAAAAATTATTTTAACACATAAAAAAAATAAAAAAATAAAAAAATATATATTTGTATGTTAATTGTAGATAATTAGTAGATGTTCGAAAAAAATTAAATTAAAAAAAATAAAGCTTTTTTTTTACTTGTTGTGCTAAATAAAAAAAAAATAAAAAAATGGAACCATTTGATAGGATTGTAAATAAAATATTAAAAAAGAAAACAAAAAGTTCCCCAAAAACTGTGTATATAAATATAAATAATAATAATATTAATAATAATAATAATAATGTAAATAATAATGTAAATAATAATGTAAATAAAAGCTGTAAAAAAAAATCAAATTGGATCTCCACAACAAAATATTCAATAGTTTCATTTATTCCAAAAAATTTATTTGAACAAGTAAGAAAGAATAATAGTTTTTTTTATTAATTTTATTATATTTCCTCTTTTTTTTTTTTTTTTTTTTTTTTGTTCTTTGTATTAATTTTTTTTTTTTTTTTTTTTAATCATAATTCATTGAATGATTAGTTTAGGAAATTTACAAATTTATATTTCTTAGGAATTTTAATTCTCTCATGGTTACCTGTTAGTCCTTTAACACCTGGACCTTCTTCAATTAATTTAGGAATAGTTCTTTTAATTAATGCAATTAAAGAAGGTTATGAAGATTTTGTATGTATTAAATTATTAATAATTTTTCTTTTTTAAAAATAATTAATTTAATTAACTAAATCAATTATAAAAATAAAAGAGACGTTATCAAAGTGATAAAAGAACAAATTTTCAAAAATGTAAAGTTTTGGAAATTAACAATGATAATAATAATTTAATTTCAAAATTTTGGAAGGATTTAAAAGAGGGAGATATTGTATTGATTGAAAATGGAAATTGTTTTCCAGCAGATTTAATACTTTTAGCAAGTTCAGGAGAATCATCACCAGGTCAATGTTTTATCGAAACTTCAAATTTAGATGGAGAATCAAATTTAAAATATAAACAAGCATTATTAGATATAAATAATAAAATAATCGAAAAACAACAACAACAACAACAACAACAACAAAAACAATTAATAGATAACTGTAATATTAGTAATATAAAATTTAATGAAAAGTCAATAATTGAATGTGAAGGTGCAAATTTAAATTTAAATAAATTTGATGGTTCTATTCAATTATTTAATGGTGATGATTATAAAACTGAGAAATTACCATTAACAATCGAACAATTATTAATTAGAGGTACAAGATTAATGAATACAAATCATATTTATGGATTAGTTGTTTATGTTGGACATGAAACAAAGTATATGTTAAATACAATGTCAACACCAACTAAAAGATCAAAATTAGAGAAAACCATGGAGAAGATTTTACTTTATTTATTTGGTGCTCAATTATTGTTATGCTTATTCTCAACTTTTATGGGTCTACGCTTTGATTTAAAATTTCAAAAAGGATCATGGTATCTAGAAATTCCAACCAATTTCTCAATGACAACATTCACACGTTATTTTACATTTTTAATTTTATTTTCAACAATGATACCAATATCTCTTTATGTTACAATGGAAATAATTAGGTTCTTACAAGTTTTATCAATTAATAAAGATAAGAAAATGTGTTTTAGAAATTCTTTAGAAACTTTTAAAATTTTACAACAACAACAACAACAACAACAACAACAACAACAACAACAACAACAACAACAACAACAACAACTACAACAACAATTATCACCAAAAGAAATTGAAGAAACATTTGCTGAAGCAAGAACATCTAATTTAAATGAAGAGTTGGGTCAAGTTGAATATATATTCTCTGATAAAACTGGTACTTTAACAAAGAATGAAATGGTTTTTAAAATTTGTTCAATTAATGGTAATATTTATGGTGAATTACCAAATGATAATGATAGTATTAAATCAACTACATCAATTAATGAAATTGATGATATCGTTGAAAATTCATCATTAGAAGAAATTCAACAACACCAAGAAGAACAACAATTTGAAAAAACCATTGATTTATCAATTAAAGAGAATTTAGAATTTATAATAATTTTAGCAGTTTGTAATACAGTTTTACCAACTATAGTTGAAGAAGAAAATGAAATTTTTAATCACAATCAGTTGAAAACAATAGACATTGGTTGCGATATTATTAAAAACAATAATGATTTTAAAATTAATTATTCATCATCATCGCCTGATGAAACTGCATTAGTTGAAGCTGCTTACAATCTTGGTATTAAATTATATTCAAAAACTCCAAATTCAATTACAGTTTACATTGGTGTTACTGGTGAATTTAAAACTTTTAAAATTTTAAATATTATCGAGTTTACAAGTGATAGAAAAAGAATGTCAATCATTCTACAAGATCAAGATTTAAATCAAATCATTTTATATTCAAAAGGTGCTGATTCTTCAATTTTACCTTTATTAGATAATAATGAAAATAATAATAATATTGATGAAATTAATTTAGGAATCAATAGCGATATTACTAATAATAATAATAATAATAATAATAATAATAATAATAATAATAATAATAATAATAATAATAATAATAATAATAATAATAATAATAATAATAATAATAATAATAATAATAATAATAATAATAATAATAATAATAATAATAATAATAATAATAATAATAATAATAATAATAATAATAATAATAATAATAATAATAATAATAATAATAATAATAATAATAATAATAATAATAATAATAATAATAATAATAATAATAATAATAATAATAATAATAATAATAATAATAATAATAATAATAATAATAATAATAATAATAATAATAATAATAATAATAAGATTAATAATAATGAGGATGAAAATGAAATTTTATTAAAAAAAAGTAAAGAAAGTTTAAAATTATTTTCAAGCAATGGATTAAGAACATTATGTATAACAAAGAGATTATTAAGTGATGATGAATATTTACAATGGAGCAGATTATATAAAGAGGCTAGTTTATCAATGATTGAAAGAGATATTAAAATGGAGATGGTATCGAAACAGATTGAAACCAAATTAATATTATTAGGCATTACAGCTATTGAAGATAAATTACAAGATAATGTATCAACAACCATTTCAACACTTATTAAAGCTGGTATGAAAATATATATTTTAACAGGTGATAAAGTTGAAACTGCCATAACAATAGGTTTATCATGTTCATTATTAAAAGGTTTACAATTGTTAATTTTAAATGATTTTAAATCTATTGATTCGTTATTATTAAAAATTAATTCATTTATTGAAAAAATTGAAGAAAAATCATCATCATCATCATCATCACATACTAGTAAAAAAGATGAAGAAGAAGAAGAAGTTGAAAATGAAGAATTTGGATTAATTATTGATGGTAGTACATTAACGATTTTATTAATGTCAAAAGAATGTGAAGATAAATTTTATAAATTAACAACATTATGTAAATCAATTGTATGTTGTAGAGTTACACCATTTCAAAAGAGTGAAGTTGTTAGATTAGTAAAAGATAGAACAAACTCAATTACATTGGCTATTGGTGATGGTGCAAATGATGTTTCGATGATCCAGAAAGCTCATATTGGTATTGGTATTTCAAGTGGTAAAGAAGGTAGACAAGCTGTGTTAGCATCTGATTTTTCAATAGCACAATTTGAATACCTCTCAAGATTACTATTAGTACATGGCAGATATAACTATAAACGATTATCATTAGTTATCTGTTATTTCTTTTTTAAGAATCTTTCAAGTTGTTTACTACAATTTTGGTTTGCCATTAACAATCAATTCTCTGGTACTACATATTATGATTCTATTAATTCAATGTTATTTAATTTATCATTCACTTCATTACCAATTATAGTTGTGGGTGTATTAGAAAGAGATTTAAGACCATCAATTTTACTTAAATTTCCACAATTATATAAAGATTGTCAAAATGGTAAATCATTTAATCATAAAGTATTTTGGAGTTGGATCATTCTCTCTATGTATTGTTCTGCAGTGGTTTATTTCTTGAGTATTTTCATTTTCGATGAAAATCATAGTACTCATAGAGATGGAAGAATGGGTGGTTTAAGAAATCAATCATCATTTGCATTTTCAGCTTTAGTATTCGTTATAAACTTTAAATTGATAATGTTGGTTAAAAGATGGACTTTCCTAACATATCTTTCTTTTGGTATCACTTTTAGTTTCTTCTTTGTAGTTCAATTGGTCTATAGTTCAATTCATATTATCTTTGGTTATCGTGGTGATTATTATCATACTTTCTTTCAGGTTTTAAAAGCTCCAACATTTTATAACTCTTTAATCATAGTTTTATTTGTTAGTTTATTACCTCCTTTCACAATTCAATTCATTAAAAGAAACTATTTCCCAAATTCACTTGATATCGTTCAAGAAATTCAAAAATTTAATTTGTATAATAATAATAATAATAATAATAAAAATAATAATAAAGTTTAAAAAAAAAAATTGATAACTACCTACCAAAAATCATTAAAAAAAAAATAATATTAAATTTTTTTTTATTTTTTAATTTTATTTTTTATCTATTCATTGTTTTTTTTTTTTTTTTTTTAACAATGAATAGATAAAAAATAAAATTAAAAAATAAAAAAAAAATATAAAGAATATTTTTTCTATTTTTTTCTTTTTTTCTTTTTTTTTTTTTTTTGAAAACAACAATTGTTTATAATAATTTCTAAAATGAATCAATCAAATTAAATTATTAATAAATAATTAATTAGAAAAAAAAAAATAAAAAAAAAAAAAATCAACTGATAGAGATTTTAACTCATTGGGTAGTGTACGTTAAAAATATTTTTTTATCGTTTAAGTAAATCAATTGATTTTTTTCAATTAATTTTTTTTTTTCATTTTTTTTTTTTTTTTTTTTTTTTTTTAATATATTTTTCTATTTTCTAATAGACATCACTTATCCATACCTTTAAGGAGCACTAAATCAAAAAATCTTTTTTTTTTTTTTTTTTTTTTTTTGTTAAATTTTATATTTAAAAGGTTTGTATGTGATTTAGAATTTTTTTTTTATATGTTGATTGGTTGTTAATGGAATCAATTTTTTTTTTTATTTTTTTATTTTTTATTTTTTTCATTTCCTATGTGAGATCTGATATTTGCAGATTTTTTTTTCAAATAATTTCTTTTTGAAAAAATTCCAACAACCAATCAAAACCTTTCGTACGACCTATTAATCAATTTTTTTTTATAAGATATGTAGCTCAGAGCACGAGATTTTTGAAAAAGTGTACGAAAAACCATGAGAAACCGATAAATATAAAACCTTCAAAGGCGAAAAAAAAAAAAAAAACCTAAAAAAAAAAAAAAAAAAAAGAAGAGAACATTCCAAACCATTATTTTTTTAAAAAAATTAGTAAACATTATTTTTTAATTTTTTTTTAAAAGCTCATATTATTTTATATTTATTTGTATTTTTAGATAAAAAAAAAAAAAAAAAAATTAAAATAAAAAAAAAAAAAGATAAAAAAAAAAAAAATGAAAGTGAAATCACTTTTAACAATAATATTTATATTATTATGTATTATAGTAAAAAATAGTAATGGTGAAGAACAATTTAAAAAATTTAAATTAATTACATTGTTAGCGGCACATGTTCAAGATTTAGGTTTTAATAATATGGTAAATAGAGGTCATGTTGAAGTTTCCAAAGCTATGAATTTAGAAGATTCTCAAACCTATATAGTGGTTGGTTATAATGATACAATGAGAGTATTAGCACCACTTGTAGCCATAGGTGATGTTGATTTTGTTATTTGTTCTAGTCAGGATCACGCTCAAGCTTGTAAAGAATTAGCAACGAAATACCTTGGCTCTTCTATAAAAACTCAATTTTTAGTTAGAGGTAGTGGTGCCACTACAGCCAACTTAATAACCTGCTCTTATAATTATGCAAGTGCAAATTATATAAGTGGTTATTTTGCAGGTTTATTTACAAAAACCAATAAAATTGGATTTTTATCACCTGGTGCCATTGATAATAATAATGATTCATTTGTTTATGCATTTTGGTATGGAGCTAAAAGAGCAAACCCAAAAATATCATTTTATTATTATAACATTGGAAATTATTTAAATCCAGATAAAACAGTTGCTGCCACTCAAGATTTACTTGCCATGGGATGTGATATGGTTGCAGATACATTAAATGATTTTTCAACAGGAAATACTTTGATTGCAAATAATCGTAGAACTGCCATGGGTACAAGTGGATTCCCACAAAGAGATGTTTACGGTGAAGAAGTTATATATAGTTATAATTATAATTGGACAAAATTATTTTATCCAATCGCACAAAGTGTATATTCTGGTAATACAAATAATTCATATTGGTATGGTGATTTCAATTTAAATGATACACTTAGTTTCTTTGGCCTTTCCTTTAGTTTTACTGTGCCAAATGATATTTTATTAAAATTTCAAAATGAATTAAATTTTTTAAAGAGTACACCAAGATTAACTCATCCATACTTTTGTAATGATATGATGTATACATATGCAAAAAAATATAATTTAACTATGTCAACAAACGATCCAACTCATTGTTTAAGTAGTGGTGCTTTTACAAAAATTAACGCTCCTTTCCCTGGTATGACTTGGTTAGGAAATTATGAAATTAGATTGACTGAAGTAAATATAATATTTTAATAATTATTTCTTTTTTTTTATTTATAAAAAATTATATTAAGTTTTTTTTTCAATAAAAATATAAATAATAATGTAAAGGTAAGACAACCAAGATCGATTCAAATAGGTATTTCGGCAGTTTCAAGCTTTTTTATACTCTTAGTATTGACAATGATGTTTTTAGTTGTAAAATATAGAGAAAACCCATCTATACGTTCGGCTAGTCCAATTTTTTTGAACTTCATTCTATTCGGTGCTATAATTATTTATATTGGTATAATATTATGGAGTAGTACAATTAGTTCTGCCTCTTGCAATGCTCAATTTTGGTTGGTTACTATTGGTTTTACAACATTAATTGGTAGTTTAGTAGTTAAAAATTTTAGAATTTGGTTAATTTTTGATAATCCGGAATTAAAATTAGTTACAATTACAAATCTTCAGTTAGTACCATGGGTTGGTGTTTGTTTGGTTATTAATATAATGTTAATGAGTATTCTTAGTAGTGTTGGTAATTTAACAATGATAGATGCACAGGGTATTGACTCTTTAGGTAAATATGAGTTCATTAAAGTTTGTAAAATGAATAGTTCTGGTGCATCAACTCTCTATACAATTCTTGCTTATTTTGCAGCTTTACTTTTAATTGGTGTTTTTGTTTCTTGGAAAATCCGTATCGTTGATATCTTGGAATTCAATGAATCAAAAGCAATTGCTAATACTCTTTATGCCATTAGTTTTTGTCTTTTTGTAATTGTACCTTTAATGATTTCACCACAAGATAAACAATCTGAAAAGATTATTTTATGTATTGCAGGTTTATTCATTGTTACCGCCGCTGTGATGATTATTTTTATCCCAAAGTTTTATAGAGTTTATTACTATGGTTCTGGAGGTACAAGTGATATGTTTTATAAAAAGAAGAAACAATCTCCGGTTGCAACTGCTCGTGCAGAAAGTGGAAGTAAAGGTTCAAGTGGTGCTGGTAGTGGTGCAGGAAGTGGCGTAAAAACAAATAAAAGAGGTAACTTAGTTTCCGGTGATTTTTCAGATGATACCGAATCATCATTATCAGAACCTAATAAACCTGTAAAAGTTGTTGAAGGTGCTGTGTTAGCTGAATTTACCGATGATACAATATCTGACTTAGATACTGAAACAAATAATGATCAACCTATTGAAATAATCTCAGAAAATTGTCAAATTCAAAATAATAATAATATAAATGAGGATAATGGAAATCAAGGAATACAAGAAAATAACATAGAAAACCAAACCAATAATTAATGATGATATAAACAATAAAATTATTGACAGTATCATTATGTATATAGAAAATTTAAAAATCTAAAAACTATCTAGACAACACAATAAAAAAGAAAAAAAAATAAATAATTATTATTTTGTGAAAGTTAATAAAAAAATTTTTTATTTAATTATTAAAATTATTATTTATTACATTTAAAAATTAAATGTTCTAAAGAGTACTTGATGGTAAAACATCATTTAAATTTGTATAGAAACCATTCACCGGTTGAACATTTTTGTTTGTGGCTTGGATAAAAATATTAAATTTCCAGAATACGTTATAAACTTTAGCACCACCACGATTAAAAGATTCACTACCATCCAAAGCAAAGTTTACAGCTTTAATAAAGAGATGAGTTTGATCGAAATAATATTGAGTACCATTACCACTTCTAACTTCAGCAGCAGAATTTGCTAATGTATAATTGTGGTTGAATCTATTACTATACAAATATGCACATTTAATAGTGAATTGTGTGTTTGCTGGATAAGGAATAGCAATGAATAAATAATTTTTATAGATAACTTGAGCAAGCCAAATATTGATATAGGTTGGTGTACCAGTTGAAAACCATAAATACCAACCCATATTAGAGACACCTGTAATACCAGCATTTCTTGTTATATTTGTTGATCTTCTATTAGTGATACCAGAACCAAATAAGGAAGCAGTGCCAACATATGAATTGTCTGGCATATTGGTATATCCATCCTCAATTAAACCTGGAACGAGAACTGAAATGGAAGCAATTTCTTTATCACCTTTATCACATACCCAACATAACCAATCATTACTATAGGTACATGTATTATCAAATTGCCACCAATTTTGATGTGAACCAACCAATGTTGGATAACCTACTTTTCTACCTGGAACCAAAGAAGAATCCCAATCAATGAAATTAAAGTATCTACTACTACCAGTTTCAACAACACTATGGCCAATAACTTGAGGATTTGAAACATTGGTTAATGTAATTGATTTTGTTGCTGAGATACCTTGAGGTTTGAATACATCACTATGTGTCATTGAAATGATTACTCTATTATCGGATTCTGGATCTATTCTAGATGGATTTTTAAAAAAGTTTCTAAAGTTTACGTCTGATACAATGGTTTGGACGTATGTATCATAGAATTGGAAACCTTGTCTGGTGCTACCTTGATATGAAACAATATTACCTGATTGTCCATTAACAATTGCATTTGATAACCATGCTTTACCAAACAATGTTGCTGGTCTAATTGAGTCATGGCTTTCATATCCAACAACCTCAACTCTTTCACCCCAATGATTAATACCTCTATTGGAAAGATAAATTTTTGTATTATTAAATCTCATCCACATTTGATTTCCTTCTTTATTTGTACCATTAAAAAATGTTAATCTTGAAAATCTACCACTATTATAGGTTAATAGCTGAGTTGCTTCATTAAATGTAAGATTTCCACCAACATAAATTGATCCACCTTCTGAAAAATAATAACCGCTACTGTGTGCTGTATTACCTGTAAATTCTTTTAATGGGAATTGAGATGGTACTATTGGAATTGTTCTATGATTACCAATTGGTTTATCTCTAAGTTTTTTTTTTAAAAAAAAAAATATTAGTTATTTAAAAATAAAGGAACAATAACACTAAAGGGTGAAAAACATACAAATTTGGGAAAGCAAAACCACTCCAACCTCCACTAGCAGCATTACCAACCAAAGAATTATATGCATTTGTTATGTAATAACATCCAGCAGCTATATTTTTAAAAAAATGTTAATACAACTATTAAATTTTTAATTTTTTTTTATAAAATAGTACAAAAAACACATACCAGAATCTGCAGGTTGAGTTAAAGAATCAGATTGTTGGAAAACTTCACCAGTTTGGCTTGGTCCTTGTGCTGGTTTTCCAATTGGGTGAACGTATGAAGCAAAATTGAACCAAAGGTTATTATCAACTTCAACACCATCTTCTAAATAATAGCAATGACCACGGACGTCAAAAGCAACATTACGAACAAGACTAACATTATTTGTTCCATGAATTGTATAACAACGATAATAACTATTGGTTACTGAGCAATCAGAGATGTAAGAATTTTTAACTGTGCCTGCTAAATGGTAATGAAGTGGATATCTATTGAGTGAGAAGAAAGATAAATAATATTATTAATTATGTTTAAAGAGATTTTTATAATATATATTGATGGTTGATATTAGTTTAAATATGTACCTTGCTTTGATATTAGTTTGACCCATACGAATCAAACGAATACCAGAGAATTGACCCTCGCCATTTACTAATACATGGCCACCAAATGATTCAGAATTAGTTTGTTCTTCACCATCACCATCACCTCTAAATACAATTCTTCTTGAAAGGAGTGCAACTTCGGCTTGATATTCTTGACCACCATAATGATAGAATTTAAGTGGTTGAGTAAATTGAATAACCTTACCTTGAACTGCTGCAATCGTCATAACTTCATTTTGGTTATTGATTTCATCTTTATAGACACTAGTTGTAACTAAAACTTGCTGACCAACTTCCCAATTAATTGAATCTTGAACATAGACTACATAATCACCACTATAATTAAATAAAAAACATTAATGTCAGTGATGTTATATATTATTATATAATATATATATATATATATATAGAATTATTTATGTAAAACTTTACCTCCAAGCAGTTGCAGATAATTTTGTCCAAGTATTATGATATTGTTTACCTTGAACACTAATAAAACCACCAGAAGCAACAGCAATACCCTTTGAACCGAAATATTGAGCGATTGTATCAGAAGTAGTCTTATTACCATGGAAAATGATATTAATATTGGCATTATATCTACAAGTACTAGTACCCATAGTTAATTTACCTTGGACGTAGATATCTTGAACATGCATTGTCATCGATGAATCACTAAATACCAACTCACTGGTTGCAGGAATTGTAATCTTTTTATAAGTTTCAGTTTGTGAGATTGAACATGGTGAAATCAATACTCTTTTACCCTCTGGTAAAACAATATTTGATGAAGGTAATGGAACAAAGCCTCCTGACCAAGTGGATGGATTATGCCAATGTACTAAATCGGTCTGTTTATATGTACAGGTTGAAATATCTTGTGGATCCAATGCAACTGATGGTCTTGGTAAATTTACTAGTTCAGAGTCTTTTGATAAGAGAGTTGGAGTTGTAATTGATTTGGATGGAATTGTTATTTTCATATTTTTAATGAAAAGAGTTGATGGATCTGGGCCAGTAAGAGTGGTACGATTAATTTGAAGAGCAAAAATTGCATTGCCAATATCTTGAGTTGGTGAAAAGGTTATATTAGTTTTGATGAAACTGGTATTGGATGTGAAATCACCATTAAAAGTCTTTAAATATAATGGTTGCTTTGAAGGATATTGGAAATATTGTGATGAACCATTTGGATCATAGATAGATTGTGGATCAAAGAAATAGATTGTCATATTTGAGATTGTGTTAAAGGATCCCAATTTTTGACCCAACATAAACTCCAAACTAAATACATAGGTTAGTCCAGATTTTAAAGTTGGTGAACCTTCTGTTGAAACTAAAATATTACTATCTGGAGCCCATGAAGTAAAATTTACAGTGAATGAATTTTCAACGCCAGTTGGACCATTGAATATACTTTGTGCTTTACTAACAAAACCCCATTGCCCCATAAAAACTAAATTTGATTTTCCATAGTTAATATCAGTGCTGGGTTGGGTGGTGAAAATTGATGGAGAATTTGTTGCTGGTCCACTTTGTGCTGGAGTAACTCTCCAACTGTTATCCATTGGACATGTTATTTCAATATTTCTAACAATAGTACTATTACTGGCTGTGATGGAAACTTTTGCTGTTGAACCCCCATTACAAGTACCAGTGGTTTTTTCACCAGAGACTGTTGTTGTACAACCTGGTTCCAATAATGAACTTGGTGAATCAATCGATATCGAACCAGAATAACCATTTAAAAATTGTAAATCAACATTTTTAGTTGTTTTTATATCAGCAATTGTATTTGTTGATAATTCTAAATTTTTGATTTTAATATCCTTGGTGGAACAAATTTTTAATGATGAAAACACAATCAACTTATTAATTGTTAACGAATGATCTTTTACCATTGAGCAACCATCGATATCAAGTGAACTTGTAATTAATCCAGCGATATTTGAAGAACCAGTATTTAATTTTAATTTAAATGATTCAAATTGGAAACTTGATGGCACTTTAACATCAATTCTAACCGATACATCTGATAATGATATTGATTGAATACCATTAATCATAAATGATAAACTAATAATACTAATGACTAATAATACAATCGATGATTTCTTTGTTGTAAAAAATAATACAATCGATAATAAACTTGCAATTATCATTGAAATCAAATTGAATCCAACCAATTTATTACTTGAAGATAATTCGGTATAGTCTCCAAAAGTAACTGTACTTTTATCTTCGGATACAAAAACAATATCATTAATGTTTGTAGTAGCATCACCTTTAATAGATGTAATAACTATTTTTGGTGTTTTAATTGTATCATCTAAAACATAATTAATATTGGTCTAAAAAAAATAAAAAAAAAGTATAATTATAAATTAATAAAAAAAATTATCATACAGAAAAAAAAAAAAAAAAAAAAAAAAAACGATTATCAAAACACTTACATCAACAACACTTGCATCAATTGCAAAATTTTTATTTGAGATTTCAATCTCTCCTAATAATTGTTCGGATTTAACTATTACAAAACATAACAAAATGAAAAAAATAAATATTTTGAAAAATTTCATTTTTTTTTTTTTTTTTTTTTTTTTTTTTTTTGATTTCAAAAAAAAAAAAAAATAAAAAAATAAATAAAAAAATAAATAAATAAATAAATAAATAAATAAATAGAATTTGGTTTTAAAAAAAAAAAAAAAAAAAAAAAATTTATCGCAAAGTGATCATAAAAAAAAAAAAAAAAAAAAAAAAATTAAAAAACAAAAAAAAAAAAAATACAATAGATATTTTTTGTTTCTAATAAAATTTTTTTAAAGATATTTATTTTTCCCACATTTTACAATAATCTAAACAGATATTTTTTGAAATCGGAGTTACCAATTTTTTTATATTTTTTCTAATTTTTTTTTTTTTTTTTTAATAGCAACCAAACAAATAAAAGATATATATTTTAAATGTAATTACTTTTTTATTAAAATGGTACAATCATTTTCACCCGAGTGGTGCATGGATGGACCAAACTTAATTTTAACTTTAACAAAAAAACTGATAAAAATATCAGAATGAAAAAAAAAAAAAAAAAAAAAACTTTAGGTGAATAAAATTTTTTTTTCTTTTTTTTTTTTTATAAAAAATTTCCACCACCAAAGATATTATTTGTTATAATTTTTTTTTTTTTTTTTTTTTTTTATTAAAAATGTTTAATGAAAAAAATGAAATATTATTTTGGAAAGTTTTTAAAAATAAATTTTTACGTCATGTCATTTTTAAGAACTTAACTACAATGATATTAGAATATGATACCATTGATAAATATTACTTGGGCAATAGAGTACCATTGAAAAGGATTAAATCAATGTCATTTTATATAAAGAGAAAGGCATGGGAATTACTAAAGGATAGAATTGTTAATGGTAATGGGAATAACATTGAAAAAGGAGAAGAAGAAGATTATTTAATAATAAGAAAAAAAGATATTGAATGGTTATTATCATCATCTTCAGATAAAAAACAAAATTTAATTGAAATATTGAAAATTTTATATGAAAATAAAAAAGAACAAATGAATCAAGTGGATCTTATATTCGAATCAGTTAAACATAAGAACCTATTATCAGTTAAATTATTTAGCGAGCAATTTAAAGATATTAAGACTACCAAAAATTCAATGGATTTAGCAATTGAAAACAATGATACTCAAATGATTATATACTTAGGTAATAATAGGAACGAGGGTTTCACATTTGAAAAAGCATTTAATAAATCAAATAAATTAAGTACACAAAAGATGTTATTAGAGAATTTAATAATATTTTCACCAGAGTTAAAAGGTAGTTCATTTATTGATTTTCAAACATTTATTCATTGTCCAAATGAAATTCAAATTGAAATGTTGAAAATGAAAATCATTAAAAAAGAGACAATAGAAAATATCGACAGATTATTAATGACAAATTCTCATTCTCAATTAAAATCAAATTTAATTGATTATATCGAACAACATTATAGTGAAAATGAGATTGAACAATACTTTAAATTTGATTCAATAAAAGAGATTTATATCTATAGGTTAATAAAATCATTTAAGGATGTAAAAGATTTAGATTTAGATTTAATTATAAAGAAATTAATTGAAAAGAAATTAAATTCAAATGAATTTTCAAGTTTTATCCTTAAAAACTATAAAGTTGAACCATTGTTACAAAGTATTTTTAAATTTAATCAATCATTTAAATCATTGGTATGGTTTACACAATACTTTGATCCAAGTGTTGATGGTATTGATTGGATTGGTGATTTTAAACAATTATCAATAAATCTTTCAAAGGAAGAAAAGTTAGATTTCTTAACCATTTATAAAGATAACAAAAAACCATTGGATTTCATCATTGAAAATATTATTTATCCCATTAAAGATTTTAAAGATTTCATTGAATGTAAAGATTGGTATGATAGATTTGGTGTCAATACAAATAAAGGAGCTTTAATTTTAAAAAGTTTTTATGAAAATTCAATAATTAAAACTGCAGATCATCAATCATTGAAGCAATTGATAAAAATCATGGAGAATGATAGAAATGTTGAAATGATATGGATTAATTTCGGCAAAGAAAATCAAGACTATAGTAATTATTTTATAGATTGCAAAGATGAAGAAAGAATTTTCACATTTTTAACGATAATGGCCGCTGATATTAACCTTATTGGTGATAATATTAATAATAATTTCATTTTTCATCTTCAAAAGATATTAAATAGTGATTTATCATTTATTAAAACATTTTCAATCTTTAAAAAATTCAATATCTTTGTTACAAAGGTAACAATTAATTCTTTGGTAACTTCAAATCTTAATAATTTACCGGTTTTAACTGGTTTAATTAAAGAATATAATCATCATTTTGGCTCAAATTTAATATCTGATCTGTTTAATTACTTTGTTGAAATTGGAAGTGTTGAAATGTTGGATCTTTTATTGAATAATTGTTTTGAATATTTCTTATATTTCAAGTATAAAGTTATGACTACTAATTTGGATATTATCAAATGGTTTATAGAGAAAAGGCCATCATTTTCAAGATTAAATTTCTCTGATCTCTTTGGTTTATTAATTCAAGATTTATCAAATGAGAACAGTAAAATAACATTTCCAACAATTGAATTTATTTTTAATTTCCTTTTAGATAATCACATTTATCAATTACCACCAAAAAAATTAAAAGGTAATGATGGTGATTTCATTTCTTATAATTCAATAAAGTTAATTAAAGATCTCTACTGTGAATTTATCGAAAAATCAGCAAAAAACAATGAAAATAATTACATTGAAAAGATCAATACATGTGTTGAAATTTTTGATTTAATTTACAAAAATCATCAACTATTCTATTGGGACAACGATTTATTTTCATCACCCCCAACATTCATCAATATTGATGAAACATCTTTATTTTTATTAAAAGATAAATCCCTTTTATCAAAAAATATTAAAAATCAAGATAAAAACCCAATCCCAAAAAATTCTATTTTCGCTAATAATAATAATAATAATAATAATAATAATAATAATAATAATAATAATAATAATAATAATAATAATAATAATAATAATAATAATAATAATAATAATAATAATAATAATAATAATAATAATAATAATAATAATAATAATAATAATAATAATAATAATAATAATAATAATAATAATAACCTTCCAGTTTTACCAACAAAGACATTGGGAGGAAAAAAAATCAAATCAAAAAAAATTAAAATTATTGAAGAATGTTTTACTCATTCAGATATTGACAATTTGATTGGGTATGGGTTTGTAAGAGAAGCTATTGATATTTATAAATCAAAAGGATTAAAATCAATAGTGAGTTTAACCAATTTTCAACTTAAAAAAATCATTAAATACTATGGTTTGGAATTCTTTGTTCATTTAAATTTATCTCC
>CM069766.1:310000-337500 GCA_036169595.1 Dictyostelium firmibasis | reverse complement strand
AATACAGGGTTATCAACAAAAGGTTGAGGCGGTGGTTGATTAATCGAATGATGACTTGTACCATTATTATTACTTTGATTTATATGTTGTTGCAATAATGAAGATGGTTGTTGTTGTTGTTGCTGTTGTTGTTGTTGTGGTGGTAGTGGTTGGATATATGATTGATTTACAGGTGGTGGTTGTTGTTGGGGTGATTGATCCGAAACCGTAGCAACCTCATTACCATTATTGTTAATATTATTTCTATTGTTATTATGGGGAGTGCCAGGTGAGGTTAAACCATTATTTATCATATTATTTGTCATTGGAGAATTTACGACACCAGGTGATGCCATATTATTATATTTAATACCATTGATTTTATTATGTAATGGGGTGGATGGTGATCCAATTTGTTGCATTGCTGGTTGTTGAATTGCCAAGTGTGGCTGTATTATAATTGGGTGTGGCGGTAATGGTGGTTGTGGTAATTGATTTGTTGGTATTATTGTTCCTGTTGGGTTTGAATTATTTAATGGTGAATTAGGTTGGATTTGTGTTTTTGTTGTGCTAGTCGCAGTTGTAGTTGTTGGTTGTATATTTGTACTATTATTGTTATTATTTACATTACCATTTGTAGTGGTATTATTATTTGGATCTATTGTTAAAGAACTGTTATTATTATTACTATTGTTTTTATTACTATGGAAATGATAATTATTAATATAATTAGCTGTTGAAGTTTTAAAATTTGGTAAACCTCTTAAACCCGCAAAAATTAAATCATCAAAGCGTATACTTGTTGAACTAATATTATCATCACCACCGCCTATATTAAATTTATCAAATAGTGATGTTTTTAATGTTTTTTGTGGTGATATTAACGAAAACTTTACATTTTTCTATAAAATAATAATAATAATAATTGTGTTAATATAAAAAAAATTGGAAAAAAAAGGATAAAATATTCCATTACCTTTAGACAATCATTAATATGACCTAAACAATCAGTGATTCCGCATAATTTACAAGAAGTTTTTCTTGGACTATTATTTGTAATTAGGATGAAACATTTTTCATGTATTATGGTTTGTGAACAACTTGCTAATTTCAATGCTTTACAAATTCCTTCTGATATAGCTCCACCGGTTGAAAAACCACCACCATTAAATTTTGTTGTGGCCATTAAGGTTAAAATAGTTTTCAAATCTTTTGTTAATGGCGTACTTGACGCTATAAAATCACTATAAGGTGGATAATCCCTAAATAATACCAATCCATATGTGAAATTAAAATTCTATATAAAAGTAAGATATATTAATATATAATCTAAAAGAATTTAAAATATTTTTAAAAAAAAAAAAAAAAAAAGGAAAATTGGATGATTATTATTCATTATTATTATTAATCATTTCATTACTTTTGATTCATTTTTTAAATATAAAGCTAAAGGATCTAAATAATCATTTTGGATTATAGGAAAAGAGTGAGCCATCATTGCAGAAGAGTCTAATATGAATATAATTTGTTTATTTGGTTTTTCATCTCCAATTGGTAATGGTCTAATAGTTTGAGTATTATTTATAGCTTCATTTTGATTCGATATTGCCATTGGTAAAATGGATAGATTATATTGGGGCATAACCTGTTCTATATTTACTATTGGTTGGGGTTGAATAATAGGTCTCTCGTTATTGTTATTGTTATTATTATTATTCATATTTATAATCATTGGTTCAGGTGCTGAAATTTGTTGATTTTCTGGTTGAAAATGTAATTGAGGTTGTTGGTGTGGGAATGTCGATATCTCGCCTGTAAATTGAACTGGTATATTGTTTATAAGTGCTGTATTTGTTGTTGCCATTGTCGACTCTGGTAATATCATATGATTTGGTTGTGATTGTTGTTGTTGTTGTTGTTGTTGTTGTTGTTGTTGTTGTTGTTGTTGTTGTTGTTGTTGTTGTTGTTGTTGTTGTTGTTGTTGTTGTTGTTGTTGTTGTTGTTGTTGTTGTTGTTGTTGAAAATGACTATTATTTCCTTGGTTTATTGTCAGCATCTTTAAAATATATATTTATGTGTGGATGGAGATGAGAGAATGTGTGGGGTGGGGTTTTAAATTTTAAAATTTTTTTTATGAATTCTGTTTGTCTATAAAATTATTAATTTAAAGTATTAATAAAAAAATAATTTAAAAAATAAAATTAAATTAAAAAAACACTACATTTGTAAAAAAAATAAAAAAAAATAAAAAAAATAAAAAAAAAAAATAAAAAAAACCTTATATGTGTAAGTTTTTTTATTTTTTTTTTCTTGTTTTTTTTTTTATTTTTGTTTGTTTTTTTTATTTTTTTTATTTTTTTTATTTTTTGTTTTTAATAATAATTAACTTACATCTATATGGTTTTATATATATATCATAAACAAACTATTCCATAAATTATTTAATTTTATTATGTTTTTGTTTATATTTACAAAAATTTCATATGAAAAAAAAAAAAAAAAAAAGCTATAACAAAAAAAAAAGGCTTAAATTAATTAAAATTTGAAATTAGTTTGCGACTATATAAATATATGTGTATATAAATATATAAATGTAAATGTAAAAGGCAATATTATTTTTTTTTTTTTTTTTTTTTTTTTTTTTTTTTAAAAAAAAAAAAATGTTTGTTTTGTGGGGATATCTGGATTCTTTGGTTTTATATAAAAAAACTTTTTTTTTGTTTGCAATATGAAAAAAAATTCAAAAAAAAAAATAAAAAAAAAAATAAAAAAAATAAAAAAATAAAAAAATAAAAAATAAATTAAATAAAAAAAAAAAAAAAAAAAAAAAAAAAAAAGGTTATTCAAAATTAAAAATAAACCTATTTAATTTTGATTGGTAAAAGCATAAATGAATTGAATAAATAGATATATTATTTTTTATTTTTTTTATTTTTTTTTGAGGAAATAAATGAATAAACAAATGGATAAATAAAAAAAAAAAAAAATAAAATAAAAAAAAAAGAGATTTATTGTATATATATATAAATTTTTTTTTAAAATGAAAATTAATTTTTGGCACATATTTTTTTTTTTTTTTTTTTTTTTTTTTTTTTTTTAATGTAAATATAGTTAAAATTAAAAAATAAAAATAAAAATAAAATAAAAATGAAAAAAAAAAATACAATTTTAAAATAGATTTGTGCGTGTGTGTGTGAATTTTGGTGGACTTTGATAGTGGCAAATACCAAGAGTATTGAAATAGTAGTACATACATAAAAAATATAATAAAAAAAAAATAAAAGATAAAAAAAAAAAGATAGAGTTAATTATTATTATTTCTATTTTTTTTTTTTTTTTTTTTTTTCAGTGATGGTTAAATAAATAAAAAGAATGAGGTTATTGGTGTATTTAAAAATGTAAATTGTTTTTTTTTTTTATTGGTTCATGCGTGTATGTTTATTGATGTTGATAAAAATGAAATTATGTTGTGTTTGGTGTAACTCATTTAATTTGAGAAAAAAAAAAAAAAAAAAAAAATACACAAGAAAAAAAAAAAAAATTAAAAAAAAATAAAATTTTTTTTAAAATCAATATCTCTGATACTCAAGATTTTTCGAAATTATAATTCTATTTTTATCGTTTGGTGTATTTTTCGTCATAAACATTTAAATTCTCTATTATAATTTATTATTTATTATATTAATATTTGCCAAAAAAAAAAAAATAATAAAAAAATAAAAAAAATAAAGCAAAGGGTGAAACTATTTATGTTACTTTTATATACAATTTTATTAATTTTTTCCTTCTTCTATTACTTTTCATCAGATTTAAACCTCCACTCACTTCTGCACATCGGACCTGTTTTTATTATTTTTATTTTTTTTTTTGAAGAATTATCGATTATTATTATTTACTTTTATTATTTGTTATATCTTTAATTTTATGAAGAAAGATCTATATTTACATTGCTGTAGTTCATTTGCATTTAACCATTTCAAAATACAATGCATATGAAAAGCATGATTACAAACACCCCAAACAGGTGGACAATCATCACCAGGTATTTTACAATCAACACAACAACCATCAAAAGCCATTCTACAAATACCACAGCATTCTTCATTTACATCCCAATGCCATGCTGATACAGTGTTCCATCTAAAAAAAATAAATAATAAATAAATAGTTTTTATTGTTGTTATTATTGATCATCATTGAAATAAATTTTAATATTTCTGTTATTTACCCTTATATTCATATTTATTTTAATGAATTTTTTTTATTTATGTATGTACGTTAGTATTAAGAGTATTAAATCATTTTATAGTTGTAAAAATTATTTAGACACAAACTTTTTATGGTCACCTTCATTTAAAATCTTTCAACAAATTCTCAATATTTTCAAAAAAAAAATTCAAAAAATTTAAAATTCAAAAATTTTAAATTAAAGCACAAAAAAAAAAAAAAAAAAAAAAAAAAAAAAAAAAAAGTCGGATATTTTGGATACACACGATGAATATTTGGATTGGATTTTCATTCATTGTTTTAATTTGTAGTTTTAAAAACAACAATAAAAAATGAATCTTATCCTTAATTTTATGATAATTTTAATATTTATTTATTTTTAATAATATAATTATACAATTTTGATTTTATTTTTAATTATTTTTAGTTTTCTTTTGTCTTTTTTTTTAAAAATTTATTTTGTTTTTTATTTTTATATGTAAACTATATTTAATTTTTTTTTTAATTTCTTTTTTTTTTTTTTTTATAAAACTTCACTTAATAATCTTTTAGCTTTTAATAAAACATCATCTTGAGATTGTTTTGGTGGTTTACCGGATTCATATTGAGAGGCCAACCATTTATAACTTTTACTGAGTACTAATTCCAAATCATCTTCATCATCTGGATCAGATACATTGTTTAATTTAACAAAGGAAATGGCTAAACAAGTTGCCCAAACCTCTGGATGGGTGGCAATAACGCAACTATCACTTGAGTCAACCTCTTCCAAGATATTTAAAGAGATACCTAAAATACCAGCTAATTTCTTATCCAATTGCCAATAACCATCAGCAGATTGTAATAATAAGAGATGTTCAATGAGATCTGGTTGTTCATTCAAAGCGGATTCATTGCTACCTTCAACTGCTTTCTCATGTGAGAGATATGGGAAATGAGTTTGGTAGAATTCTTCCAAATAGGCAACCTTTCTATTCTTGAGGGCGAATAATTTCAAGATGTCAAGACCTTTGGTGTTTTCATAGATTTCAACCAAACGATCCTTATCAGAGACTTTAACGATGGAATTAAAAGTATTTACAATCATCTCTTCGGCCTTGTCACTATCAACCAAGTGAGCGTATGCCTCCTCTAAGTAATTCAATGGGAATATCTCGGATTCTATACAAATACCCACGATTGTTGCAACAAATACACAAGAGAATGGAAGATCAATTTCAATGTCTTCGATGGTATCGATAATGTCTTTGAGACCCTCTTTGATATGCTCGGCATTGAATAGTTGAGCAGTTAAAATACCACCAAACAATTCGGTGATTAATTGTTTCTCCTTTTCTTTTCTTTCCAATGATTTCATGATGAAAATGTTGAATTGTTTACCCAAAACAGTTGGTTCATTAATTTCTTTTATACATTCGATGGCTTCATCGATATCATGGGTTTCAAGGTATTCATCCAAAGTCATAGAAATATTGTCTTCAATCTTTTCGAAATCAATCTTTGGTTTAACTGGTTCAACTGGTGCTGGTGGTTGAGCTGGTTGTTTATTACGGTTATCTGATCTTGATGGTGCTGATTGGCCACCACGTGAATCATTACCACGGTTACCAAATACTGATGGTGGTTGTGGTGAGGATGGTTGGTAGTCATCATCCTCTAAAGCACTAAATACATTTGATCTGCTTGGAACAGAGGTGGATGAGGAAGATTGATCATCTTTTCTACCAAATCCTTGACCTGGACGGTATGGTGATGAATTACCACTATCTCTACGATCATCCCTTCTACCACCAAATAAGCTTGAGCTTGATGAACCGAAACCTGAATCTTTCTTACCACTTGGAGATTGTTTGCCGCCGCTACGATCACCACGTCCTTTATCTCTATTACCACCTTTTCCACCAACAGTTTCCCAACCATCTTTACTACTCTTACCACCGAATGCACCTCTTGGTGCATCTCCTCTACCGCCACTACCACCACCTCTACGATCGTCTCTTGAGTCTCTACCTCTACGATCATCGCCACCTCTACGTGAATCGTTTTCTCTCTTTGCTGGACCACCATGTTTGGCAATGAAACGTTCTTCTTTATCAGTTTCTTCTTTTTTGGTTTTGGTTTGAGTGGAGTTCTTTGGTTGCCATTTGTTTGCTCTTAAATCGATGAGATCCAATAAAATGAAACGACCTCTAGCGGTAACGACTGGATTGTTTGAGATATTAATGACTCTGGTGAAGAATAAATCGGTGTTGGTCTTGTCAACTTCATCGAGTTTCTTACCAATGGTATTGAGAATTTTAACTAATGGCTCAATGGACTCTTCGTCCAATTTCTCTTCACATTTGGTAATCAATTGTACAACGATAGCCTTGGCAACCTTTTCACCAAGAACACCATGTTTATAAAGTTCACCAATGAATTTAATATTACCCAATACTCTTCTTTTGATAATAAACTCTTGTTCTTCGAGATCCTCTTTACTTAAGCCTTCGAATTTAGATTTATCAACAACGGTACTAAACTCGGTTTGACAATTGTCGAGAATGGCACGTTTGAGGGAAAGTTCTGCAAACTTTGGGAATGCAGTATCCAAGTGACCAGCAAGAATTGCGTAAACTGCGGAATATTTTTGATCGATAATTGCTTTCTCAAAGAGGATTTTGGAGATAGACTTGAGGGCCTCTTCATCTGGTACCTTTAATTCATCGATGTTTTTAATCAAGGAACTATAGGTGTCCATGGTGATTCTATTGAGATTGAATTTGAATTTCTTTAACAACTCTTGATGAGTACCTTGAACATCTTGTGAGAATACTTTCTTAATAACGATTGGAGTTGATGGCTCTGCATCACGATCTCTACCACCTCTACCACCACGATCACCTCTCTTCTTACCAAAGTGTGGTTTATTTGAACCATTTCCAGATGATGGACTTAATCCTTGTGGTCCATTTGAAAAGATTGGTGTTGTCTTTAATGAATCTGGTGCTTTAGTATTTGAGTCTTTGAATGATAATAAGAAATCATTATTATAAACACGACGTGCTCCTGATGATAATATAACTGCTTGAGTTGGTAAAATATTTGTAACTGCTGGTTTTTTAATTGGTGTTGAAACAATATTAATATTATTATTATTAGAAGTAATATTAGATTCAGTGTTTGATTGTGTTGTTGTGGTAGATGGTGATGCAACTGCTGGAGTTGGTTCAGTTGGTTCATTAGTATGGAAACTAAAGTTTGCAAGTGTTGATGCAATTGAATTTACTGTTGGTTTGGTTGTTGCCTCTATTGGTTTAGTTTGTTCAACTGGTTTTGATTGCTCAACTGGTTTTGGTTGCTCAACTGGTTTTGATTGTTCAACTGGTTTTGATTGTTCGACTGGCTTTTGTTCAGCTGGCTTTGGTTGTTCAATTGGTTTTGATTGTTCAACTGGTTTGGTTTCAGCTGCAACGACTGGTTTGGTTTCGGTGACAATAGCTGGTTTGGCTTCGGTGACAACACTTGGTTTGGTTTCAACAACGGGTGCTGATTTATTTGGTGTTGTTTGTTTGGTTGGTTGTTTAACTGGAGTTACAGCAGCGGCTTGTTGAGTAGCGGCTTGTTGAGCAGCAGCAGCGGCAGCAGCAGCTTGAGCAAAGGTTGGCTTTGTTGGTGTGGTTGACTCTGGTACAACAATTGGTTTTTGTTCAACAACTGGCTTAGTTTCTGTGACTGTTGGTTTTTGTTCAACAGCGGCAGCAACAGCAGCTGGTTTATTCGATTGTTGTTGTTTATTATCCTTTGCGTTTTGTTTTGATTGTTTATCAGCTTTTGGTTTAACTGTTTCGACTGATTTAACTGGCTCAACTGGTTTGGAGGCTTGTTCAGCAGCAGCTTTAGCTTCAGCGATAGCTTTTTGTTCAGCAGCAGCTTTTTGTTCAGCAGCAGCTTTAGCCTCTGCGATTTTAATCATTTCGAAAAGTGTTGGTTTTGCAGCTGGTTTTTGTGTCTCTTCAACAGTTGGTTTAATTGGTTCAGTAACAACTGGTTTAGTTGGCTCAACTGGTTTAGTTGGTTCAACTGGTTTAGTTGGCTCGATTGGTTTAGTTGGCTCAACTGGTTTAATTGGTTCAACCGGTTTAGTTGGTTCAACAACAGTAGTTGGTTTAGCATCGGTAGTTGGTAGTGGTGTTGTTGTTGGAGCTGGTGTTGCTACTTTAATTGGTGATGGAACAAATGGAGCAGCTTTAGCACTTAATGTATTTTTTGGTACAAATTCTGGAGAACTAACTTTGAGACCAGATTTTGATAAGGGTGTAAGTGGAGTTTTTAATGGTGTTTTTAATGGAGTTGATTGTGCTGTTGGTTGGTTTTGTTGTTGTTGTTGTTGTTGTTGATTATTTAAATTAATATTACGATCATGATTTGGTGAAGATGGGTTATAGAAAGGAATACCACTTCCAGATAAAGTAGTTGGGATACCACTAGCGGAACCTCTTAATGAAATCATGGCACTTTCACCTTGATGACCTTTGAATCTATCATTTGATTTGAACAAACCATTATCATTTGATTTGGCATCATGACTGATTGTTAAATTATGTAAATTAATGTTATTATTTAAAACTGGTGGTTGTTCTTCTACGATTGGTTCTGGTTGTTTCTCTTCAACGACAAAATTTTCTTCAACTGCTGTTGTGGTAGTTGAAGATGTTGAGTCTTCTTGTTCTGATTGTTTATTATTTAATAATTCATTAAATTGATCAGGTTGTTCAACGGAACAAAAAGAGGTATAATTTGAAGCTAAACCATATTTAATACCGAGATCAATGATTTTTTGACGAATTGGATCAATATCTTTTGGATCAACTAAATTGTTTTCATAGATTTGATCTTGAAGATCTTGAATCAAAGTGTAGGCGGCTAAACTATGAACAAGGTTGCCCTTTTTAGTCTCCTCACTCTTAATTGTTACTGGGAAAGATACTGGACCAGTTGGACCATTTGCAATTAATTTAACTGTGGTACCATCGATCTTTTCATCCTTTCCGAGGATATTATAAATTGTTAAACGATCACCGAAAAACAATGTACGTAAATCTCTTGGTGCTTGACTCTTGCTTGATAATGATCCCCAATCAACTTTAATGTTTGACATTGCTGGTTGTAATGCTCTCTTCAATTGACGCATAACTTTACTTTCGATAGTTTCATTTTCAATTACTAATTCTGCAACACCTGAACCTGCATTTGCAATATATTCAACCTAAAAAAAAAAAAAAATCGATAAGGGAAGGAGATAAAATGTAAAAAAAAAATCGAGAAAAAAAAAAACCGAAAAAAAAAACCGAAAATGTTAATTATTTTTGTTTAAGTTCACAATAAAAGAAGATTTTTTTTAAAAAAAAACTTACAAGTTGACGTGAAACAAATTCACCCATACCAATTGGGAAAACTGAAGTATTATGAGCATTTTGACGAACTAAATCAACGATTGGACCAAGGTTATTAACACGACCATCGGTTAAGAGGAAAATTTTTCTTGGACGAGAGGCACCAATGGAATAGATATCTTTTAATGGCTCTAAGAGATTAGTTTCACCGTGACTAATGGCTTTGAGCGATTCAACGTAGGCAGTGGCAGCTTTAAGGTTCTCATCATTGTATTTGACGGATTGGGCAAACAATTTACGATGAGAAGAGGCGAAACTGATAATATTGAAATAGGTATCTTTTGAGAGGGAGTGAAGGAAACGATGAAGTGCTTTCTTTGCATGTTTCATATTGTAACCTTCCATTGATTCGGATACATCAACCAAAAAGATCAATTCACTCTCGACAACAGGTGTACAATCAGAGGCAGCGATAGCGGCAGACGACAATTGAGGATAGAAAGCGATCATAAGGGCACGACTACCATTTTCATTCTCTTCAATGAAACCATATGGTTCATGTGGATTATCTAATTTAATCAATACTACCAAATCAGATTGATTAACGACATCGATTGAACGTGAATCCTTATATGTTACCTTACCGTTCTCTCCTTTGTACTCGACATCGATCAAACCTGAATGTGATGGTGAAATAATCTCGGAGATTTTTGATGGCATCTCTAAATTCATTTCGATCAATAAACCTTGTTTTTGATTAACTTGAATAGATGATGATGATAATGATAATTTATTGGAAGATGTTGAATGTGTTAAACCACCTGTATTTGATCCTACTATATTATTATTATTATTTTGTGTATTATTTATATTTGTATTTGGTGTTGTTGTTTGTGTTATTGTATTTACAGATTGTGTTTGAGTTGTTGGTGTATTTGTTATATTTTCATTATCTAAAGTTTCAAAGAATTGACTTGATCTAATTGTAGTTAGAGAAGTTGGGAACTCCATTAAGAGATAGTCACCTTGAGTGGACATTTCAGTGGAGTAGGTGATGATAATTTCCAACTCTTTATATTGCGAGAGGTTGTTAACTTTACAGAGAAAGAAATCCTCTTCAATGTGTGGATCGGAATTGTTGAATTCAGCCTCTTTGACAATGTCATCGGTACTAATTTGGTTCTTTTCAAATAATCTCATTGCATCGGTTTGACTAACGACTTGGGAGGTGATCTTCTTACCATCGAGATTGATTTCGAAACCACATAGAACACCCATCGATGTGTTTAAAAATGCCTTAAAGGTTGCGTCCTCCTCCTTACTATTGTTCATCTTATTCATTGTGGCGAAATACTTGTTAATGTTTGAATAGGTTTTGGTAAAGACGATTTGTGCTGCCAAATCTACAACTTTGGCGTTGATCGATATAAATGATGGAAGTATTTGTTCTCCATTTTTAGTCCATAATCCTGAATACATGATTTTGTTTTTATTTTATTTTCTTCTTGTAATAGATACTGTTGTTGTTGTTGTTGATGTTGTGTTTTATATTGTGTGTGTATGTGTGAATTGTGTTGTGTGAATTGTATGTGTTTAGAATTTACGTAAAATTTTTAATGAAAAAAAAAAATTATAAAAAAATTACGAAAATATTTATTTAATGATTAAATATAGTATTTAAATTATATTTAATTTGAATGCTAGTTTTATATGTAGATATATATATATAGAAATATGAAATGAAATAAATAAAAAAGAATAATAAAAAAAGAGTATATATAAAAAACAAACAAATATATATATAAAAAATTATATATATAGTCGCACAGAAACGTAGAGCGTTGAAAAAAAAAAATAAAAAAATAAAAAAAAAATTTATTATGACCACTCGCTTCAAAAAAAAACGAAAAAAAAAAAAAATTTTAAAAAAAAAAAAAAATTAAAAAAAATTTAAATTTTTTTGTATGGAAATTTTAGATCAAATTATTTCTTCAAAGTCGAAAATAATCTTGTTATTTTTATCTTTTTATTTTTTTTTATTTTTTTTTATTTTTTGTTAAAGCAACAATTATTATAACATTCAATATTTGCTATATATTAAGTTAACTTCCCAATTAAAAAAAAAAAAAAAAAAAAAAAACTAATAATCAAAAAAAAAAAAAAAAAAAAAAAAAAGAGAACAAACAAATAAATAAAAAGAAAAAAAAAAAAAAAAGTTTTTTTAAAATATATAGACAATTGCCTATTTTAAATATATATTAAAAAAAAAAGGAAAAAAAAAATGAAAGTTCAAAAAAAAAAAAAAATATTGTAATGTCCCCCATTTCCATTATTATTTTTTTTTATTATTTTTTTATTTTTTATTTTTTTTTTTTTTTTTAATTTGGTAAAAACTTATTTTGGTGGGGGTGTGTAAAACTGCTATTTATAGAAAAAAAGATTTTTTCATTTTTATTTGAAACAAATCCCAATCACACCCTTTTTTTTTTTTAAAAATTTTTTTTTTATTTTTTTTATTTTGTTTTTTATTTTTTTCAATTAATAAAAAAAACAAAAAAAAAAAAAAACAAATTAATAATAAATTTAAAAGAAGAAATAAATGGATAGTGAAGGTGATAGAATATATAAGTTATATAAATCTATATTTAATAACATTTATTTAACTAAATTAATATACAAATTTGTTATTGAGATTAATAGACAAATAAGTGACGGCAACCCAAAAAATGAATCCTTTTCTCAATATTTTAATTATGAACAATCATCATTTGATTGGATAATATCAAACCATCATTTTGAACTTTTAATCTTTAAAATTAACTCTAATTTTAAATTTGAAAATTTTTCATTTTCAACTTTAAAATTATCAATCGACTATTTAACCAATAATTTTAATAATAATAATAATAATAATAATAATAATAATAATAATAATAATAATAATAATAATAATAATAATAATAATAATAATAATAATAATAATAATAATAATAATAATAATAATAATAATAATAATAATAATAATAATAATAATAATAATAATAATAATAATAATAATAATAATAATAATAATAATAATAATAATAATAATAATAATTCATCAAAAGAAATTTTAAATAAATTTTTTGAAACCAATAAAATCACTTTGATGAATAGTAAATTTTCTGATGCCATTACTAAATATAGATACATCAATTTTGTAGAATTTTCAATCTATATTCAAAATATTCAACTTTTAAAATTAGGTTTAGAATATTTAAATTCATTTAATAATGATAAAAACAACAAATATTATTCAAATATCAATGAAAATCTTTTAGAGTTATCATTAAAATTTGGAGATTTAGAAATAATTAAATTTATTAATAAAGAATTCCAAGATATAAAGATAAGTAGTATGATTAATGGATTGCATTATTCATTAGTATCAGAAAATAGAAATAAAGTAGTTGAATACCTTTTGAATGAATTAGATTACAAAGTACCTAGCCCAACTGAAATCACAGGATCATTTAACGATTTTTATAAAAACTTAATGAAATTAGATTTTAAAATTTTTAAAAAACTATTTGAAATGGGATCGCCATTATTACATCTATCATTCAATATTCAAACCTTATTAAACTCATTTACAATTTATCCAACCTCAACAATAGAGTTTGAACAACCAATTGATTTTAATGAAAATAAATTAAATTTCATTAAATGTTTATTTTTCACATTATCAACTACATCACCAACACATAAAAAAAGAGGTACATTATTACTCAAAAAAATTAATTATCTTTTGGATTATAATGAAAATATTCAAGAAAAAAATAGTGATTATGAAATATTAAATGAAAATGATTTACAACAGATTAATTCTTTAAGTATTATTAAAAATAAATTAAATAAAAATATCATTAATGATAATAACAATGATAATAATAATATAATAAATGATGATAATAGTAATAAAGGTGAAAAGAAGAATAAAAATTTTAATAATTTAAAAATTAAATTAAAATCATCAAATAAAAACACAACTACAACAACAACTACATCAACAGCATCAACTCCAACAATGACAACTAAAACAACAACAACAACAACAACAGCAACAACTACCAATGATGATATTAAATTTAATGAAATTGAATATGAAAATTTTAATATAGAAAGAGAAATTAAAAGAGTTTATATCTTTGATTTTTTAAGGATGATTTTTAATGAAAATTTTATTACAAATGAAATGTATTTTAATGAAATCATTGGATTTATAAGTGAATATAAAGAATATCATAAACTTCAGGGATTGTTAGAAAGAAATTCAAGTTATACAATTAGTTCCGTTATTAATAGATCAAAATTTTCAGCGGAATATCAATTAATAGATGGCTTATTTGAATCACATTTCTTTACAAATTACTCATATTATAAATCCAATAAAATCCAAGATATTATAGTTATGAAATTATTTGATCGTAATAATATTCCAATTGAAAAACAAATGAATTACTTGGAATCATTATTTAAATATCAAGTGGATATAGTTTTTACAGTATTTCAATATATAATCGATTCAAAGAATAAACAATTTTCAATTGAAAAGTATGCATTGGAAATTACAAATTATTTAGAGAAATTTTATTTAACTCAACGGAAAAATCGTTCAAATGCGGTCAATGAAAGTTTACAAAATCCATCGATGTATGGTGGAAAAATTGATTATTGTGAAACGAAATTATTAGGTGCTGAAATTATTCTTTCGGTAAATAAAGATTTATTTTATTATTATTATAAGAATAATACCTATAGAAATTTGTTTAGTTGGGATTCATTGAATATCAGTAAAATTGCAATACGTGGTAATGGTGTTGGAAGTGATAATGGTTCCTATGGTAATTGTGATTTGGAGTTAATTCAATTCCTCTATATAAATGATATAGGTCAGCTTATAAGATCATTTGACCTTTGTAAAACTAGAGAAGTAGCACAATTTCTAATTGAAAAATTATATATTAAACCAACTTCACAATCTTTGAAATCATTTTATCAATTGGATGAATGGGATTCAAATTTCTTATTCTATTATGTTGCAAATAAAGTAATCTTTGAAACTGATGAGCCAATCGATTTCTCTATACCTTTTAAATATAAACAACAAAAGTATCTCGAACAATTGATCTTAAATGGGAGTCTATCGATTTCAAGAATAATTCCTTCATATTTTCAACCTAAAATAATCAAATCAATCGATGATGTAGCAGATTTCTTCTCTTCAAAATATAAATTGGATTTCATTATTGAAACTGGTAAATTTAGTTTTATAAAATCTTTTTTTCAAGATTATGAAGATTGTCCAAATCCATTAATAAAATCAAAATATAAATTTGAAATAACTAATAATTCAATTGAAAAATTAAAAGACTCAATATTTGTAAAATCATTTATTGAAAATAAATTAAACCAAATTTAAATAAAAAAAAAAATAAAAAAATTGTATCTAATATTTAATTATTGTTATTGTTATTATTAAAAAATTAAATTGTTTTTTATTTAAATAAAAACAAAGTGATCATTAATGATGATTGTGGTGATGAGGATCATTAATAACAGTATAATGATGTCTTGATCTAATACATTTAATAACAATTACAATAATAATGACTACAAAAAGTACAGAACCACAAACTATGAGAGCGATAGCCCAGTGAGGGAGTCCGAGATTAAATAGTGATTGATAATCAACATTATAGGCATTGATATTCAATTGAACGGTGTATGCACCCTTTGGAATTGGATTATATGATGTTGTTTGTGGTATAACGACAGAAACATATAAATTTTGATTACTAGTAACACCAATTAATGTTTCGGCATCTGAAGAAGAGAGTAATTGAATGTAGGCATGATTTGGTACAGTTGATTGATTAAAACTATAGATATCTGATATACTAATAACTAATAATGATTTTTGAGCATGGGAACCTGTTAATGTGATAGTTGTTAAAGATTGAGATAAAACACTTGAATACCCATCCATATTATTAAATAAATTTGAAATTTCAAATACCATTGAATATCCAGTATGACCATTATAAGCTGAAAATTGTGAAGGTAAGTATTTTGGATCAATAGTTGGATTCACTGTGATTATAGCTGCTGTTGATGATAAGGGTAGGTATGAACCTTTATAATTTGAGTAATTGAATGATGGTTCATTATTTGAATTGAATTCAACATTATAATATAATTGGTTTAACCATGGTTTCATCGATGAAATACTAGTACCATTTAATGTATATGATAAACCTTGTTGATTTGATGATTTATTGTAAGCTGTTAAAGTAGATAATTGTCTTTGATAGGAAAGATCTGACATTGACTCTTGAGGATTTGCTAAAATATGTGATAATCTAATATTGAAAGCATCACCTGATGTACTAATTGTAAATGTATCAAAATGAAGGGATGATGGTGATGGTAATGAAGTTGAGTTATCTACTTTAACGCTGCAATCGAATGATGCATATCCTTGATCACATCTACAGGTACTAGCAACATCACAAAATCCATTTTTTTCACAACCACTTGGACAAGTACTGTTTGTGAATAAATAACTCCTAGTTCCTAATACTGGTACTGGGCTATTACCAATTAGTGATGATGATAATGATTTTGATGGATTTGGAACTGGAATTGGTGTATTAACAACTGCAATTGTTAATGATGTAAAGTTTACACCATTTGAGCCTTGGTAAATATCAGATAGTCTACATGTGATGGTTTCACCAATTGAATCAATCATTAAGCTATCATCACAATCTATTCCATATGAAATATTTGAATTTTCCTCTGGTACATAGAGTGAAATCTTTATTTCATCTGTAGTATTCAAACAAAAAATACCTTTTATCACTAAAACGCTACCCAACACATAAGGGTTAACCTCTGAAACACTATAGATTTTTTGCACACATCCACTCGATGATGATGATGATGATGATGATGATGATACATAAACAAAACAACTAAAAAATATTGACACAAACAAGAGAATTATCTTTTTGACCATTTTGAAAGAAAAAAAGAAAAGTTATGTTTTGGATGAAAAATTTTTTTTTTTTTAAATTTCTTAAAGATTGGTGTCAACCAAATTTTTTTTTTTATAATTTTACTGGTAATTTTACCATTTTTTTAGGTTGGTTTTCATCTCGGAATAAAAAAAATTTAAATATTAAAGTTTTTTTTTTTTTTTTTTATTTTTATTTTTATTTTTATTTTTATTTCAAAGAACTCATTCTATTTTATTCAATCGATTTTTTTATTTATTTTGACTTGTTTGGTCAAAAGAAATTTTTTTTTTTTTTCGGGAAACCCGGGTTTACAATATCATTTTTTGTGAATTCATTTAATTTTCGCAAAAAATGATATCGTAAAAAAAAACTTTATTTTTTTTTTTATTAAAAAAAATAACCAATTTTTTTTTTATTTTTTAAAAAATATCTAAACTTTTTTTTAATATTATTTTTTTATTTTTATTATTTTTTTTTTTTTTTTTTTAAATTATTACACCAAATGATTTTAGAAAGTGAAAGATTATTTTGGAAAGTTTTTAAAAATAAATATTTATTAGGCTTAATATTAGAAAATGTAAAGTGTATGAAGTTATCGTTTTATGAAGATAGAAAATTTTATTTAGGTAATAGAATACCATTTAAATATATAAGATCACTTTCATGGATATCAAGAAAAAATCAATGGGCTCTATTAAAAGATAAATTAAAAAACCAAGAATTCATTATTATAAAGAGATCAGGTATTTGTAAATTTTTAGAGTTTTGTAAAGATAATGATGACAATGATGAAATCATAAGGTTGTTATATGAAAAGAAAAAAGATCAGTTAAATCAAGTGGATTTAATATTAGAATCAGTTATCAACAATAATTTTAAAGCATTAAAAATTTTTACAAAGGAATTTGATTTGAAAACAAATCATGAACCAATGAATACAATAATTAATAAGTTATCAATAAATTATAATAAAAATAATATAGAAATATTAGAATTTTTAATAACTGAAAGAAATGAAGGTTGTTCAAAAGATCTTGATATATTTTCGTCTGTAAAAAATCATGAATTCATTGAATATCTTTCAGATAATATTTATAGAATTTTTAAATGTAATAATAATAATAATAATAATAATAATAATAATAATAATAATAATAATAATAATAATAATAATAATAATAATAATAATAATAATAATAATAATAATAATAATAATAATAATAATAATAATAATAATAATAATAATAATAATAATAATAATAATAATAATAATAATAATAATAATAATAATAATAATAATAATAATAATAATAATAATAATAATAATAATAATAATAATAATAATAATAATAATAATAATAATAATAGTAATATCAGTAACAATGGTGGTTTTAAATTGATGAGATTTAGTAAATTTATAGAGATTTCACATATATGCTCAACACAATTACAAAAAAAATTAATTGATAAAAAATTAATAGCACGTGAAGATTTAAAAATGATAAACGATTTATTTTTAGCAAAATTTATTTATAAAAGTGATTTTAATTCATTACCAAATTCATTTTATCATTATTTTGATAGTTATTATGGTGATGGTGATGACAAATTTAGTAAAAAAGAATTATTCAAACATTATGCAATTTCTTTTTGTTTATTCAAAAGACTCTTTGACAATTGTTCTATTAATAGAAAATTAGAATCTTCATTTAATATTGTTGAATTCTTTGAAGTTTCAATTGGTTCATTCTCTTTAAACAATTTTTGGAACTTTGATTTTAAAAAATTGAATTTAACTCTAAAAGAGAAATTTGAAATTTTAACTATTTTTAAAGATTTTCAAGTAAATAACTCAAACCCATTAGAGAAGAAATCAAATTATTTAGAACAAATAATAATTGCCCTATACCCTTTTCAAGTGTCATCATCATCATCACAAGTAACAATTGAAGAGGTTTTTGGATTTTATAATGAATTAAAGGTTAATTATAATATTAAAAGTTTAAATAAGATAATTCAAAGCTATTATCATTTAAATATTATTAAAGATGGGAATTTAAATTTATTAAATTCATTTTTAGATAAATTTAAAGATGAAATTAAAAATTCAAATTTCTTTTTAGATAATAATAAACTTTTAATCAACCAAGATTATTTTATAAATTGTAAAGATCATAAAACAATTTTACTATTTTTAGATAGATTGTTAGAAATTAAAGAATTTATAAGTAGTAATATAATTTATTCAAAATCATTCCTTCAATCTTTAAAATCATCATTATTATCAATTAATAAAGAAGTTTATTTAATTTCATTATTAAAATTAAAGCAAACTTTTATTTCTTCTTCTTCCTTTTCTTCTTCTTCTTCCTACACAACACAAACTTTTACAAAATCCAAAATTAATGATTTTAGTGATTCAATATTTAATTTATTAACCGATAATATTAATGATAAAATTTTTTTAAAAATGGTAATACAATCTCTTTTAAATTATTTAAGTAATGATATGGTAGTTCAAATTTTAGATAAATTAATTGAAAACGATTTTGAATCATTTTCATTAATATTAAATTCATGGAATGATAATGAATCTTTGAACTATAAAGTTAATGGAAAAACAAAACCAAATTTAATTAAATTATTAATATCATCAAAAGAATGGCATAAACATTTAGACTTTACATATTTAATTGATGAACTAATTATAGAATCAAACAAAAACAATAACAATAACAGTAACAACAATAGCGATAATTGGGATGAGGAATTGGATTTACAATTGTTTGAAGATATAATAAATTTACAAATTAAAAATGAAATGTATCAAACCAAACCAATATCAGATTCTATTGTCGACCAATCTTTAGATTTCATGAATAGTTTGTTTGGTGGTAATGACCAAGAAATTAATTACATATCTTATTGTGCCACAAAATTAGCATTAGATAAAAAATTGTATGAACTATTGGAATTATTTTTTAAACCAAACTATAAAAAATCATTTTATTGGGAAGAAGAATTATTTTCAAGCCCTCCAATTTTACCAAACCCCACCTCTTTAATACAGCAACAACAACATCAACAACAACAACAACAACAACAACAACAACAACAACAACAACAACAACAAGAAGAAAAAATAAAAGAAAATTATAAAGATATTGAAGATTTAAAAATAATAAAAGAGGCTGAAATAAAAACAATTAGTTGTAGTAACGTTGAACTTAAACATATTCAAAGTTTTTATTTTATGGGTGATTTAATTAGATTATTAGAATTGGGAGAAGTTAGAGATACTCTTTACTTTTATAAGAAATTTGGTAAAAATAAATTAAATAGTTTAAGTTTAGACAATTTAAAAAAGATTATTAAATCTTACGAATTGGATATTGTTATTGATTATATATCTATATACCTTTCATTTTTTAAAAGAACTATTACAAATGATTTATTATATTATTCATTAAAGAAAGGAAGAGATGATGTTTACCAATACCTTTACAATTTTAAAAACAACATTATACATATAGACCAAAACTTCTATACCGATTTAGCTAAAAGAGGTGATATACCAATGATTAAATTCTTATTACTTCAAGATACATTCATAAAGCTATTATCAAATAATAATAAAAAAGATATAATCAGTCATTTATACTTCATAGCACATGATTTAGGTAATGATGATCTTTTAATTTGGTTATCTACAAATGATAATCCATTCAACCAATTAGAGTTATAAAAATAAATAGAAATAGAAATTTAAAATGTTTTGTGCAATAAAAAAAAAAAAAAAAAAAAAAAAAAAAAAAAAAAAACCTTAAGATTTTTAAAAATTACCTCAGATTAAAGTTAACCTCTATGTATATTTAAAAAAAAATAAAAAAAAAAATTTTAAATTGTTTGATATAAATTATAATAAATAAATTTTATTTTTTTTTTTTTGACAATAACAAGTTTTTTAAAAAAAATTATTAAGTAGTTTTATGAAAATATACACTACTAACTGAATCGATTGGATTTGATTCGGCTTCTTTGGTATAGAATTGATAGGAAATTTTATTATCACTTGAAATATTAAAATTAATATTCATTGAATTATCACAAGTAGTTTCAGATTTGCTTGGAGCGTTGCCCATTTTTCTTTATAAACTAAAAATTTGTGAAAAAAAAAAAAAAAAATAAAAATTTATTATTAGAAATAAGAAATATTTTATAATTAAAATTTAAGAAATTATAATTACTTTTTTTTTGGTGATTTAGATTAATATTTGATAAATTAATAACTGAAAAAAAAAAAATTCTAATTAATTTATACTAAAAAAAAACATTCAAAATGTTGCAATTTTTTTATCAATTATATTTTTTTTAATAAAAAATAATTATCTTTTAATAACAATTATAATTTTTTTTTTAAAATATTTTTAAAATTTTATATGATTAATAGGTCAGTTAACACACTTTTTTTTAAAAAAAATTAATTTTGTATGATTAAATGTAACTGCTATATGTGGTAAAAAAATATTTTTTTTATAATATACCACCATATACCATATCTACTTTTTTTTCAAGAAAACATTTTTGTGTTTTATAAATTATAAAAAAACAATATAAAAAGTTTTAAAATTCATTGAACCAAATTTATATACCCCAAATTCCCTGTTCAATCAGTCAATCAAAATTAACAATTTCAAAGTTTAATTTATCTGTTAACAATCAAAAAAGAGTTTTTTTTTTTTTTTTTTTTTTTTTTTTTTTTTAAATAATTTTTTTATTTTATTGAAAGAGTTTAATTCCACAATGGGTATTATAGTTAAACTCTCTTTTTTTTTTTAACAATGGCGTTATTAATGATTTCATAATTATATTTTTTTAAAACTTTTTTTAATTGGTTAAAAAAAACAAAAAACACAACTTTACAAATTACATACTACAACACTAAAAATTGTATTTTTTTTTTTTTTTTTTTTTTTTTTTTTTTTTGTATCTGAATTATTAATCTTAATTAATTAGTGAGATTGAGTGTGATTGTTTGTAAATGATAGTGCATTTCTTACTTTTTTACCTTTTATGATTATAATATTAAAAAAAAAAAAATAAAAAATAAAAAAAAAAAACCAACACATAAATATTATAAAAAATAAAGGTGTGTTTTGATTCAATTATTATAACTAACATCAACAATAAAAAAAAAAAAAGAAAAAAAAACACCTCCACACTATCAAAAACCCTAAAATCCAACTCTATTGAATTTATCTGTTTTTGAAAATTTAATTATAAACTAAAAAAACTTTATTATCTAGGTTTTTTTTTTAATATTTTTTTTTATTTTTATTTTATTTTTTATTTTTTTTATTTTTTATTTTTTATTTACTTTTTTTGACTTTGTTTCTATTATTTTCTTATTATTAGTATTTGATTTTTTAATTTCTTTTTCTTCTTCAACTTTTTTAACTTTATCTTGTTGTTGTTTTTCATTTTCTTTTTTTTCTACTTTTTCTACTTTTTCAACTTTTTCCACTTTTTCTACTTTTTCCACTTTATCTTCTTTTTTATTTTCTTCTATTTTATTTTCTACTTTTTTATTTTCTACTTTTTTATTTGAGTTTAATTTTTTATTTGAATTTGATTGTTTATTTTGTGGTTGTTGTTGTTGTTGTTGTTGTTGTTGATTATTATCCAATTCATCGTCGTCAATAACTAATGTTAAAGGTAAACCAGGTTGAGATTTACTACCTTCAGAGAATAAAGTTTTGGCTAAAACAGTACGACCAATAGGGAATTGTTTTTGAACAGATTCAATTTTAGAGGTTGAAAGGTTTTGAGCTTCAACGACACCAAAACTATTATTATAAAAGGAGACGAAAACGAGGAATCTAGTGGTTTTAGTGATAATACCATGAGAGATAGTTCCGACTTGAGTTGTATTTTTATCGGTAATGATTGGATACTCGGAGAAGATTAATGATTTCTTGAGTGTTAATTGAAGACGTTTATTTTCTGGGTCAACATTAATGATACGTACTTTTACGGTTGCGCCAACTTTAAAGAACTCTAATGGATTTGTGATATTTGTATCTGCCATATGATGTTTAGCGACTACACCATGAATAGAAGTTGCCAACTCAACTTCTAAAGAGTCGGTACGAACATATCTAATTACACCTTGTACTACCATACCACAAGATAAATCATTGTAAGAGTAGAATTTCTTCTCCAATTCTCTTGTACGAGCAGTATAAGTAACCATACCATCTAAATGATCTAAATGTTTAACTCTACATTTCTTTTCTAATGGCTCTGATTTTTTGAATTGATTGGATGCTTTTGTTAAATCATTTACACCACTCTCCAACTCTTCAATATGAATATAACCTTTCAATAATAATGGTGCTTTCATTGGATTAGATTGTACGACAGTGGATTCAGTTGAAACGATCATTTCCAATTGTTCAATTCTTTCAATGGTTAATTTACCACTATCAACGTATTGACCTGGTTTAGTGGTACCAAATGGATATGGTTTAAAACCAAGTACATGATTTAATGTTGATAAACCAATTCTCTTGTGAACTTGATCAACAAATAAAATTCTTGCTTTAACACCTTGATTCTCCTTATAGCTTTCAATTGGATTTTGTGAATGTAAAATGAAAATATCACCTGCAAAGAAATCTAAAAATCCCAAATGTAAACCATTACTTAAAACTCTTAAAACTTTGGTTTCAACTAACATACCTGCTTTAATTGATTCCATTGTAATAACTTCTGTACTTTTAACCTAAATTTAATTATTGTTTATTATTAATATTTATTATTATTATTATTATTATTATTATTATTATTATTATTATTATTATTATTATTATTATTATTATTATTATTATTATTATTATTATTATTATTATTATTATTATTATTATTATTATTATTATTATTATTATTATTATTATTATTATTATTATTATTATTATTATTATTATTATTATTATTATTATTATTATTATTATTATTATTATTATTATTATTATTATTATTATTATTATTATTATTATTATTATTATTATTATTATTACTATTATTATTATTATTATTATTATTATTATTATTATTATTATTTTAATTATTTTTTTTTTTAAAACTTACAGTTGAACGAGAAACTAATGGATGAGAAATTGTTAATTTAAAAGTTTTAGTTGATTTATCAATTGATTGAATTACTGATTCAATTGGTTGACCAATGTAAAGTTGATTTTGTTCATCAGATTTTTGATCAGGATAATAGTAACAAGTGTTTTCAAATTCTAAGAAACCATTATAATCTTTTGAACCAAATGAAACGATATAACCTTTATCTTGAATTGATTCGATACAACCATGAATGGTCATTTCTTCTGAAAAAGTATCAATAGATGAACCAACATTAACCAATTCTGGTCTAAGTGTACAATGAAGACCTTCAATAGTATGATGATCAGTTAAACCTACGATTGCACATTTTAAAACTTGACCTTTGTAAAACATTTTTCTAATTTGATCGGATATAATCTTCATCTTTCTAAAGTTTGTTGATTTTTCATTCTCTTCTTCTCTCTTTAATTGTTCTTTCATCCATTCTGTAAATGAATCTGAAATTTCATTAAATTTAACATATCCCTTCAATCCAAATGGTAAACTAATTGTAATATCCATTTCTGTAACTTGTTCAAATGTTGCTAATACTACCATACCAGTATGTAAATCCTTTTATTATTTTAATATAAAAAAAAAAAAAAAAAAAAAAAAAAAAAAAAATTAAAAAATTAATATTATTATATTTGGAAACAAACAAAAATAAAAAAAGAAATAAAAATAAAAATAATAATAAAAGTTTTAAAATAAAATATTTTTTTACTTACTTTTTTAAGTAATCTACATGCAGTTTTTGGAATATTTTTTTTTAAGAAAGGTAATAATTTTCTAGCATCAGCTTCTTCTTTTTTATTTAATTGAGTAGTTGGTTCGTTCATATATTCTTTTAATTCAGATGGTGTAAGCTTATCAATTTTTGAAACTAATTTAGCTTTCTTTTTATTCTTTAAACTGTTGTAGGCAGATGAGAAAAGATTTCTATCTTTTTCCTCTTCTAGTGATACTTTATCATTATCTGAATCTGAATCTGAATCTAAACTTTCATTAATAACTGGTGCTAATTGATTTGAAGTTTTTTGTTTCTTATTGACTTTTTTATCTTTATCTTCATTCTTTACTCTTTTTGGTGTAATTCTTTTTGTACTAACAATTTCTTCATCTTCTAATTTCTCTGAAATAACTTTATGTTGAGTTTTACCTCTAATAAAATCTGTCATTCTTTAAATTTGTCAATTATATTTTTACAAAAATATTGAAATAAAAATAAAATAAAAAAAAAGATAGAGATTCACACAAGAGAGGTAAAAAAAAAAAAAAAATTAAAAATAAAAAAACGAAAAAAAAAAAAAAATGATTCGGTTTTGATTTTTCGTCAAAAAAAAAAAAAAAAAAAAATTAAAAAAAATAAAATTTAAAAAATAAAAAAAAAAAAAAAAAAAAAAAAAATTTATTTTGCATCTGTAAAAAAAAAAAGGAATTGTTTTTGATCTCAATGCCAAATAATAATAATTATTTGATGAGAAAATATTGAAAAAGATTACCATTTATTATTATTTTTTCAAAAGTTTGTGTTGGATTTTTTTTTTTTTTTTTTTTTTTTTTTCGTTTTTTAGATTGATTTAAATAATTTGTTATATATTTTTTTATTTATTTTCAGATTCTCTTGTAAATTCTTCTATTTTTCTAAATGATTTATCAACTAATAAATCAGCACAACCAGTAACAAAACCAATTGTAGTACCCATACAAATTGAAAGTGGAACTACCAAATTACCTCTTTTTCTCATATGAAAAGCACTTAATGCACCAATAGCAGTACCTGCCAATGTTCTATTTAATAAACTACCCTCACCAAATACATTGTTCTTTAATAAATATTCTGTACCTAAAAATGTTGCTGTATATAAACCACATCTATAACTAAATATTAATGATGATCTAAATACCATTATACCTAATGTTTTTCTTTGATTTAATTGAACCTATTTAAAATTCTTGTTAATTATTATATAATTATATTATTTTATATTATTTTATATTATTTTATATTATTTAAATTTAAATTTAAAAGCTCACAGATGAAATCGATAATGGACTATGTACAGATTTCGCAATTGAATCTCTTATATATTTTTTACCTTCACTATAACCATGAAGACCACCCATAACTAAACCAGCGATTGACATTAGAGATGTAAATTTTTGCCAATCATGAAAATCTGGATGTGAGAAAAGTGCATTTGCAGTTGGATATTTTTCGTACCATGGTTCTTTTAATTTTGGTTTACCAAGGTTTACATTTCCTTTTCTATTTAAAACTTCATTAATTTCTTTGATCTCTTTTTCTAATTCAACTCTTCTCTTTTCTAATAATATTTCACTTTCAAGTTTGTCATTATTATGATTACCACTACTATTATTTTCCCTTTTATTTATTATTTCTTGAACATCTTTATCTTCATTTTGATTATTTTTATTTACATTTGTTTCTTTTTTATTGTCATCTTGTCCTTGATTTTTTAATCGCTCTTTTTCATTATTTTCATTTATAACTTTTTGAAATTTTTCATAAATTGCTTGTTTTCTTTCATTTATATCACTCATTATTTTGATATTTTTTTATTTAATTAAATAAAAATTTATAAAGTAAAAAAAAAAAAAAAAAAAAAAAAAAAAAAAAAAAAAAGTTTTTCGTTTTTGATTTTTTTTTTTTTTCTGATTATTTTAGAAACAAAACCTCCACCACAACAAAAAAACATCATTTCTCATTATTACTATTTTTTTTTTTTTTGTGAATATTTCTTATTTTGGTTAAGAGAAAAGACATTGTTTTTTTATTTCATAATAAATATATATTAATATTTATTTTTTAAAACTTTAATTGTATGTTTTTGAGAGGTAATAAAAGAATTTGCAAGAATTTAAATTCAAATCTCCCTTCTAAAATTTTTAATTGAATTCTTTGATTACAAATAATTGAAAATCTTCTATTCTCCAATAGGATTTTATTTTTTAAAATCATATTATGCCAAATTTTAAAAAAATAATAAATAATTTTTTCATTAACTATTATATAATCTTCATCTTTTACTTTTTTTCTATTTGTTTCTCTATTTACTTAGTTTCATCATTTTTTTTGAAAGATTTGAAGAAATTAATTGAAACATATTTTAAATTTTATTTATTTATTTTTTTTTTTTTTGGAGTGAGAAAAATAATAATAAAAAAAGGGTTTACTTGAAATGTGAAGGTTTTTTTCGATTCATTTGGATAATTTTGATTTTTTAAATGATTTTTTATTAAATTATTAATTTCAAGTATACAAACTTTCATTTTAAATATCGTAACACTAAACCAAACAAAAGTTGGTTAAATAAAAAAAATAATAAAACAAATTTTTAAACAATTCTCTGATCACACGCCATATCTAAAAAAAACAATTTGCTCTATTGTAAAAAGCCATGGTGAAAATAAATATACAAACAATTACAATTTGTTTTTTTTTTTTGAGTCCCATAAAATTTTTTAAAAATTTTTTTAAAAAAAAAATGAAAACAGATATTTTTGTTTTATTATTAATTAAAATATAATAAAAAAATAAAATTTATAAAGATATTTTTTTTTTTTATTGATAAGTGTGTTCTGGAATATTGAAATTTTATTTTACTTTTCAAAAGAAAATAAAACCTTTTCGGTTTTTACTTTTGTATCATTACTACTAATG
>CM069766.1:155000-307500 GCA_036169595.1 Dictyostelium firmibasis | reverse complement strand
GATGATTCGGAAGAGTTTGATGATTCGGAGGAGTTTGATGATTCGGAAGAGTTTGATGACTCGGAAGAGTTTGATGATTCGGAAGAGTTTGATGACTCGGAAGAGTTTGATGACTCGGAAGAGTTTGATGATTCGGAGGAGTTTGATGACTCGGAAGAGTTTGATGATGAGTTTGATGATTCAGAAGAGTTTGGTGATTCGGAAGAGTTTGATGAGTTTGATGATGAATTTGATGATTCGGAAGAGTTTGAAGAGTTTGATGATGAGTTTGAAGAATTTGATGAGTTCGAACCTGATGATGAGTTCGAACCTGATGATGAGTTTGAGGATTCCGATGAGTTTAAGGAATTTGAACCTGATGATGAGTTTGAAGAATTTGAAGAATTTGAAGAATTTGAAGATGAGTTTGATGATTCTGAAGAATTTGAAGATGGGTTTAATGAATCTGATGATGAATTCGACGATGAGTTCAATGAATCTGACGATGAATTCGAAGATTCTGATGGTGAGTTTGATGATGAAGTTGATGATGAAGTTGAAACTTCTGATGATGAAATTGGTGATTCCGAAGAATTTGAAGATGAATTAGAAGATGAGTCTAATGAATCTGAAGATTCTGATGAATTTGATGATGAGGTTGAAGTGTCTGATGAAGAATCTTTAATATCACAATTATCACCTATCCAACCTGCCAAACATTTACATTTGCCAACATTATTATCACATGTTGAGTTATTTTTACAATCTATACACTCGAATCCACTACAATCGTTTAATAATCTACCAGAGATACATAAACATTCTAAAGTTGAATGATTACAAATACCTGCATTACTACAATCATTTGGGCATTTTGATTGAATACTACAATCGTCACCTTCCCATCCAAGATTACATTTACATTTTTCTGATGCAAACTCACATTGTGAACCATCATTGTCATAGTTACATTTTGAAATACAAATTTGTGATGAAACATTCATAATTTGTACAAAAACATTGAATCCATTGAAGTTACCATCAATGATATTTTTATCGTCATTGTTTGAAAGTTTACATATAATTTCATTGAAATCACATGATTGAACATCACATGTTTTGTTTGCTATTTGAACATTAATCACCGTTTGATTATATGCGAAATATCTACCAATAATTGTAAGTGTATCATTAGAGTTATTTAAAACATTATTTATTAACGGTAAAAACATATTATAGGCAGCTAATTCAAAGTTTGTTCTTGATCCTGGTGGTAAATTTGGGTATGTAAGATTAAACGTAAATGGATTTGGTTCAATAGTGCTGGTATAGTTTAAACAGAATTGTCTATTTCTAATATCATTAAAACCAGGTACACTGCTACAATAGGGTGAATAATATGAATTTTGTTTTATTTTGAAATTTGCTCTTGCAAAACCAATATCTTGACCATATAATAAAAATAATTTAGTTTGATTATCATAAATTAGATTTAGGATAATTGATGTACATGGTGGCTTTGGATTCATGTTTGTGAAATTATTTCCAGCAATAGTATATAGATCGTTAGGAATGTGACAAACAATACAACTAGGAACTTCACCTCCAATAGAGTTATCACTAATATCAAAATTTATACGACACCAACTTTCATCGATTGAACCACTTAATCTATTACCTTTTAAAGAAACTCGAGCTAAATTTGGAAGTTTATTATGATTTAATGTAGTTTGAATATTTCCTCCAATGTTGTTATATTCCAAAACAATTTCTACTATGTTCTCACTAAAAACATTTTCTAAAATTGGTAACTCTGAAAAACTACCATTTATAAAATAACTATAAAAAGGGATTGTTGGTTAATAATAAATAATATTAACATATAGTAAAATCAATAACAAATCAATATTTACAATAATTCCAAATATTTAGGCAGATGTGAGAATGGGAATTTACCATTAAAATTGAAAAGTTTACCTGGTCTATATATATTTCTATAATAATATAATATTAATTGAGTTTTTTTTTTTTTTTTTTTTTTTTTTTTTTTTTTTTTATAAAATAAACATACACAAAATTGTAATTAGAATTTTCTCTACTAATGATTAAGTCTAAATTTGATAAATCAATTAAATGAGGTGGGCTATCAATTAAATAATTTGTATATCTTTTTTTTAAAAAAATATTAATATAATATATAAAAGTAATTTTTTTTTTTTTTCAAGAAAAAAAACTTACAAATAAGTTAATTGATTGCCTGGTGGGATATTACTAAGGCCTAATGGAAATGGGTGAGTTTGTTTCGAATCCCATGAATGTAAATAAAGATTTTGAACATTTGAATAACTTGAAAAATTTGAAACTGATTCTTTATCAAAACTTGGTAAAAACGTGAGTTCTCTTTGTGAAAAAAAAAAAAAAAAATTACTTTTAAATAATTTTAATTACTCTTTAAAAAATATTTGAGTTTTCTACATACACATAATCAATTGTAGCATTATTATACATTAATGGAGGAATATTTGAGCAATATGTTGTAATTGATTTAAATGAAGATTTTTTATTTTCATTTAAATCATTTACAAACATAAAGTTTGTTACATTTGTAATTACTGAACTTCCATATATAAACTCGATATTTGTAAAATGTGAAATTGTTGAAATGTATACTGTTGTATTAAATGATGCTGCTACACCACCTGAAAGCTTAAAAGTATTGATCTGAGTTCTTTTAATATTATTAAATCCAATACCAAGATCAACATTAAATACTGATAATAAATCACCATTTGATAAAAAAATTCTATCTGTAAGACTTTCAGGGAATGGACCATATAAAAAGTTTCTTTCTATTCTAAAATCTGAAGCACCTCTAAGAAATAAATTAAAAAAATTAAATTTTTATTATTTTTTTTTTTTTTTATTTTTTTATTTTTTTATTTTTTTTTTTACCTACATCGATTTTAAAAGAGGAAAACAATTATAATCATTTGGTGAAAGCAATTTTGTTTCTTTAGGTTTAATATGAGTCACTTGGATGTCTGTCACTCTCCCATTAGAGTCACAATTTATAATATTATTATTCTTTGTTTCACAATAATCATATTGATTGGTTGTACTATTTAATTTATATAAAGACAAATTTGAAATTTTTAAAATTAATTTATTTAAGCAATTGTCTTTATTTTTTTTTTTTTTTTTTTTTTTTTTAAATATAAAATTTTAGTAAAAATAATTTAAAGGTAATTTTAAAAGATGTAATTACAATCATTTTTTTGAATTTGAGAATTGCAAATGAAAATTGATGAGAAAATTAATAAAACAATCAAATATTTCGACACTTTTTTATTGAAAACCTTCATTGATCCAATAGTCTGAAAAAAAAAAAATGATGAAAAAAAAAAAAGTATTTTTAAATTTCTTTTTTTTTTTTTTTTTTTTTCTATTTTAAAACCCACCTGCGATATTTTCTTAAAAAGAGTCGAGTTTTTTGAAAAAAAAAAATGGATTTAAAATTAATTTTTTTAATTTTTTTAATTTTCAAAAAACTTGACTCTTTTTTAGAAAATAATAAAATTGGGTTTTTTTTTACGTAAATCGATACTTTTAAATTGTTGTTTTTAAACAGTTGCCAATTCTCATAAAAAAAAAAAAAAAAAAAAAAAAAAAATTATGGCATGTTATTTAATGGCTTTGTAGATTTTATTTATTCATTTTTTTTTTTTTTGCCCAACCTTTTTTTTATTAAAACAAAGACAGTATTAAAACAAACACAATTGATAATATAGTAATAATTAAACAACAATTGTTGTTTTGATTTGAATTTGATAGTAAATATTCAGAAGAATTATTACAATCATTACCTTCCCATCCTTTAGTACATGTGCATATACCAATTGTAGTATTGCATTGTGAATCATTTAAACAATCTATACTACATTTATAACCACTACAATCGTTTAATGTTCTGTCAGGGTTGCACAAGCATTCTTTTGTTATATAATTACAAGTACCTTGCTCACTACAATCATTTGGACATTTTGATTGAATACTACAATCGTCACCTTCCCATCCAGGATTACATTTACATTTTTCTGATGTAAACTCACATTGTGAACCATCATTGTCATAGTTACATTTTGAAATACAAATTTGTGATGAAACATTCATAATTTGTACAAAAACATTGAATCCATTGAAGTTACCATCAATGATATTTTTATCGTCATTGTTTGAAAGTTTACATATAATTTCATTGAAATCACATGATTGAACATCACATGTTTTGTTTGCTATTTGAACATTAATCACCGTTTGATTATATGCGAAATATCTACCAATAATTGTAAGTGTATCATTAGAGTTATTTAAAACATTATTTATTAACGGTAAAAACATATTATAGGCAGCTAATTCAAAGTTTGTTCTTGATCCTGGTGGTAAATTTGGGTATGTAAGATTAAACGTAAATGGATTTGGTTCAATAGTGCTGGTATAGTTTAAACAGAATTGTCTATTTCTAATATCATTAAAACCAGGTACACTGCTACAATAGGGTGAATAATAATATGAAGTTAATTCTATTTTGAAATTTGCTCTTGCAAAACCAATATCTTGACCATATAATAAAAATAATTTAGTTTGATTATCATAAATTAGATTTAGGATAATTGATGTACAGGGTGGTTTTGGATCCATGTTTGTGAAATTATTTCCAGCAACAATAAAAAGATCGTTAGGAATGTGACAAACAATACAACTAGGAGCTTCACCTCCAATAAAGTTATAACCAATATCAAAATTTATACGACACCAACTTTCATCGATTGAACCACTTAATCTATTACCTTTTAGAGAAATTTGAGCTAAATTTGGAAGTTTATTATGATTTAATGTAGTTTGAATATTTCCTCCAATGTTATTATAATCCATATTTATTACTGATATCTTCTCACTAAAAACATCTTCTAGAATTGGTAGCTCTGAAAAATTACCATTATCAAAAAAACTAAACAATAAAAATAGATTCATTAATAATCAAAATATATGAAAAATTTAAGAAAAAAAAAAGTAAAATATTTTTTTATATTTACAAAATTTCTAAATATTTAGGTAGATGTGAGAATGGGAATTTACCATTAAAATTGAAAATATTACCTGGTTTTTTAATTAGTCTAACGTTTTTAAAATTTGTGGGTTAGTTTATTTTCTTTTTTTTTTTTTTTGATAAAAATAATTAAAATTAAACATACACTGAGTTATGTTGATAAATTCCTCTATCATTGTTTGAATCTAAATTTGATAAATCAATTAAATGAGGTGGACTATCAATTAAATAATTTGTATATCTTTTTTTTAAAAAAATATTAATATGATTATCGAAAAATAAATTACAAAGGTGTGTTTTTTTTATTGTTTCAGAAAAAAAACTTACAAATAAGTTAATTGATTGCCTGGTGGGATATTACTAAGGCCTAATGGAAATGGGCTAACCTGGTTAGGAGCCCATGAATATAAATAAAGTTCTTGAACATTTGAATAACTTGAAAAATTTGAAACTGATTCTTTATCAAAACTTGGTAAAAACGTGAGTTCTCTTTGTGAAAAAAAAAATTTACTTTTAATAATTTTAATTACTCTTTAAAAAATATTTGAGTTTTCTACATACATATAATCAATTGTAGCATTATTATACATTAATGGAGGAATATTTGAGCAATATGTTGTAATTGATTTAAATGAAGATTTTTTATTTTCATTTAAATCATTTACAAACATAAAGTTTGTTACATTTGTAATTACTGAACTTCCATATATAAACTCGATATTTGTAAAATGTGAAATTGTTGAAATGTATACTGTTGTATTAAATGATGCTGCTACACCACCTGAAAGCCTAAATGTATCGATTTGAGTTCTTTTAATATTATTAAATCCAATACCAAGATCAACATTAAATACTGATAATAAATCACCATTTAATAAAAAAATTCTATCTGTAAGACTTTCAGGGAATGGACCATATAAAAAGTTTCTTTCTATTCTAAAATCTAGAGCACCACTAAGTAATAAATAAAAAAAATAAATTAATAATAATAATAATTTTAAAATGAAATTTTTATTATTTTTTTATTTTTTTTATTTATATTTTAATTTTTTTTTTTTTTTTTTTACATCGATTTTAAAAGAGGAAAACAATTATAATCATTTGGTGAAAGTAATTTTGTTTCTTTAGGTTTAACATGAGTCACTTGGATGTCTGTCACTCTCCCATTAGAGTCACAATTTATAATATTATTATTCTTTGTTCCACAATAATCATATTGATTGGTTGTACTATTTAATTTATATAAAGACAAATTTGCAACTTTTAAAATCAATTTATTTAAGCAATTGTCTTTTTTTTTTTTGAAAAAAAAAGGTTAAAATAAAAACATTAAGAAGATTTTAAATTAAATTAAAAATAAATACAATCATCTTTTTGAATTTGACAATCACAACAGAAAATTAATAAAATTATTAAAAAATAAAAGAGGTAACACTTTTTCGTTCCTATAAAAAAATAATGTCTAAGAAACATTTACAGAATTTTTAAATGCTTTAAACTCTGAAAAAAAAAAAAAAAAAATGAAATGAGGATTTTTTTTCGTTTTTGAGTATAAAGCATTTAAAATGTTATGATTTTTTTTTTCGTTTTTGATTTTTTTTTTTTTTTCATTTTGAGTATAAAGCCTTTAAAAATGTTTTTAAAATTTTTTTTATTTTTTTATTTTTTATTTTTACTCTGGTTGAACAAAATCAGCATCAATCTCTCTACAAGAAGTGATAGCGTATAAAAGTTTTTCTCTCATCACATCTAATGAACTATAATTTGGAATTGAGAGAGTAAAGAAACAAGTTTGAGCTTCTGGTAGATATTCATCTTGAATTTGATAATGATCTTCATTTGAGTTATTTCTTTGATCTTCGAAATCGTCATCGTAAAGTCTAGATTCATTTTTAATGAAAGGATAGATTTGAAATTGTACATTACTAGTGAATTCTGAAGGTGAAGGTAATCTTGATCTACCCCAAACAAAACGTAAGAACAGAGTTTGTTCTTCGGATGAAAAAGATTCTAGAATTCTCCAAAACCATGTGACCCTTGGTTCTGATGGGATTAAACCACAATAACGAGTGTGTTTTTTCAAAAGTTTAATATCCAAACCTGGGATACCACAAACACGTTGTTCAATCTCTTGCCAAGTGAAAATATTTAAAATATACAATGGAATGATACTTGAAACACCTTTAACCATTGCATCGATTTGTAATTTAAATTCACCCAATTTATATTGTTCCAATAGTGTTGAATACTCTAATCTATTGTCCCATTCGACTTGAATTGATTTGCCGTCTGGTATCAATTCGACTAAAGAGCCATCAATTGAATGAGCTGTAAAATTTTGATCAATGTAATCTCTAAACACTTCATTTGTAAGTATTGATTCTTCATTTGATGTACCTTCTAATAACTCTAAAAAGTTGGTGACATATTTATCTATGGCTTCTAAATCTTGACGATCGGCTTTAGCACAAACAAATGATTTCCAAACAATCGAAGGCAATGATAGTTCAATACAATTTTTAGTACGAATTGCAATTCCAATTAATTTACCAATATATTCAAATAGTTGTAAAGCCAATGGGGAGTTTGCAGAGGAATTTGGCACTAACTTATCACGATTGAATGCAACATCGCCTTGAGCATTTTGGCATGGTAAAAAAAGGTTCATATCTTTTCCTTGAAGATCAGTTACAATTTGTGTCATACAATCTCTATAAGGTCCTCCTGCATCTCTTGCTCCTTCTCTCTCTAATTTAACTTCCCATGCCCTATCATTATGTCTTAATTTTAGTGGATCCATAAAACATAATTGTCTATATGATTGTAAGAATAAATTTTCATTTTTAAAATTTGATAAATGATTTGTACTAGATAAATTTATAGTTATTAATAGTTGCTGTTGAAGTTGTTGTTGAAGTTGTTGTGATTGTGATTGTGATTGTGATTGTGATTGTGATTGTGATTGTGATTGTGATTGCTGTTGTTGTGATTGTTGTTGTTGAGATGGTAATGGTGGCGTTGGTGGAGCTGGTAATGGTTGATTTCTACTATTTCTACTTGAGGTTGGTGATGATGTTCCACTATTTCTAGCTGAACCTGTTGAAGTAACATTTGTTGAGTTATTAATATTGTTTGTTATTCTAATACTATTACGATTGGATTGTGATTGTGTTCTTAAAGTTGTATTGTTACTATTATTTGATATTGAGTTATTATTTGCTGTAGTATTTGAAAATAATAAAGAGCCATGTCTATTTAAATGAATGATAGGTCTTCTACCTTGTGATCTTGTTTGAGTTAGGAAATTATTTAAAATTTCCAATTTTATATCATTAAATAATAAACCTCTTAATGAACATAGTTTATAAGCTGTTGACCAATCATCTGAAGCACCTTTAAGATCTATATAATTTATAAATTGCTGAATTGAGCTGTTGAAATGTTTTAAGATTGTGAATCTTAAAAAGAGGATATGGTTTCCACTTTGAGTTGAGGAGAATTCCAACAGTAATGGGAATAGAGTCAAATACTCTTGAATTAAACATTGTTCGAACGATAGTTGATTTGGATTTCTTTTTTGTTTATCACAACATGCATTTATAAATTTTACCAACTCTAAATCCATTGAATGATTCCAACAAGAAGTTGAAGTTGAAGATTTTGATAGTAAAGTTGCAATCTCTTTGTCGAATTTCTTACCATTTTCCAATTGTACCTCTTCAGAAAATTGTGGTGTGATTGTGAATTTAAAACCCCATTCAGTTTCTTGGGAGTCTGAATAGAATGACCAAATGAATCTATCGCCTGGTATTATGATTGGAGTTAATGGAAAATCACCAGTATAGAAACCGATATCATCACCACCCGGTGTTGATTTTGAAAACATTAAATAATCAATATAGGTTTGGGTTCTTGATTTTGGATCAAATTCAATCTTTAGAGAAACTGAATCTGGTATGACAATATTGCTTGTAACTCTTGCACCGGTGGGGTATGGATGGGGACTGTCAACAACCTGTACTGGTAATGTCTCAATAAATGCCTCTTTAATGAATTCCTTACTAAATCCTTTTCCTTTAAATAGGTTATCTAATATTTTCGATATCTTCACCATCTTACTAAACCAAAGTTTATGTTCATCTCTAATATTAAATACTGAGTAATTATAGTTATTATTAATACCAACATTCACATTATTAATATTAATAACACTTGATCCATTTGATGATAAACTATCGCTTGATGATCTTATTGTTGTTGTTGTTGTTGTTGTAGAAGAAGTTATATTGATATTATTATTATCTTTATTTAAATTCAATATTGATGACAGTTCTTGTTCTTGATTTTCTTTTTCTTTTTGTTGCTGATTTTTTTGATGTTCTTGGGTTTCTTTTTCTTTTTCTTTTTGTTGTCCTTGGTGTAAATGTAAATTTGCATTTGATAGTATTATATGAGTTTGAATACAAAGTTCAATTAGCTTTTGAAGATATTGTGAATGAATTGGTGAATTATTTGGATGAGTGTTTGTACCTTTTTCTATTTTATAAACTTTAAACATTTCATCCTTTAGGAATTCAATTTTTTGAGAGATCTCTTTTTGAATTTGTAAAGATAATAAATTTGGGTTCTCAACCAATTTCTGAAGTAAACGAGTTAAGAAATTAATTGCTTTTAAACGTCTATCCAATGGCTTGTTTACAGATAGATGTAATAGTAATGAATCGAATAAATTATTTGTAAAGAATGATAGATAATTTTTTAAGAATAATGATATATCCAATTGTAGTACCCAATCGACAATGAAACAAGCAAATTCGAAATTTGGTTGTGGTAAAAGACAAACATCACTAGTTTTCATTCTAATTGGTGTTACAGTGAACTTAAAACCCCATTCCGAACGATTTGAATCTGCAATGAAAATCATCCAAAATTGACATGCATTAATGATTGTCGGAGGGAATGAACTGAATTTACCACTGTAGGATGCAATATGTTGAGTGCAAGATGGATCATAAAAGAATTTCAATATCGCATAGCCAGGTTCAGAGTAGGATTTACTATCGAATGTGATCAATAATGACTGCGCACCTTCAATACGTATGATCTTTTTCAGTCTATAATTTGGTGGATAGGGGTGTGGTGATTCTTCATAATGTTGTATGTGTAAGTATTCACCTGCTGTATCTTTTAGTTGTTGGCAACATTCCTTTGTCAACACTTCAATTAATGAAGCTGATGATTGAGTACTTGGTGTTTTTGATCTAAATGAAGCACTAGAAATACATGCTGAATTTATAATTTGTACCCATTCCGATAAATCTTCTTGGCTTGTAGCTTGAAATAAATGGGTTTTATTAGAGGTTAATGTTATTTGGAAACAATAATCAGGTTTCTTTGAGCCACTTGACATTGATGAAAAACTAATCTTTGTTTGTTTTGCTAATGATACTTGTGTTACTGAAACAATATCTCTTAAATCAACAGTACCAATTGGATGAATTAAATTATTATTATTATTATTATTATTATTATTATTATTATTATTATTATTATTATTATTATTATTATTATTATTATTATTATTATTATTATTATTATTATTATTATTATCATTATTATTATTATTATTATTGCTATTATTATTGTTATTATTACTAGTATTTAAATTATTACCAAAATTAAAACTATTATATTGACCATTTAAACCATAATTGCCGATTTGATGATAATTTAAACTGCCTGTTTGATTTGAAGTTTGTGGTTTATAAAAGAATAAACAATCACTTGATAACACAACATAAATTCTTTTCCATAGTTTTATGATTTTTTGTTGTTTCATCAAGTGACCAGTTTTCAATGGTTCACTTAATAAAAACATTGATTGAGATATAGCTTGCTGTTGTTGTAAATGTTGAATATGGAGTTGTTGTTGTATATGGCTATTATTACTAATCACCGAATTTGTTGTATTTAAATTACTATTATTATTATTATTATTATTCGAACTGTTAGCATTACCACCAATAGTAATATGACTTGGACTATTGAAACTACTTCCCAACATTGTTGTTTGATTAAGGCTATGATGATCTGGTTTATAACTTTTCCATTTAGTTGGTGTTGAACTATTACTACCAGTGAAAGAAGAGGATAGAGATGGTGATATTGGAGTTGGTGGTAATGGTGAAGCATAATTATGATTATGTTTATTTGGTGGTGTTCTATTAATACGTTGTTGTATACCATTTGTATTTTTCATTGGTGTTGAATTTGGTGTTAAATTTTTTGTTGCTGTGGTTGTGGAATTTAAAGAAATTGATGGGACCATACTTGAATTTGTTTTATTATCAATAGTTTCACTTCCATTAATATTATTATTACCAACACCACCACCAACACCTACACCTGTATTTCTAATAATGCTACTATTAGTATTGACATTATTAATATTATTATTATTGTTATTATTGTCTATATTATTATTATTATTATTTATATTATTATCAAATTCTTGTTTTAATAAAATTGATAGTTTTGATTGAAGTGATTTTAAATTTATAAAATCTTTTTGGTTTTTTTGAGAGATATTTAAAATTTTAGTAATGTTATTATTATTATTAGATAAGAGATGATTTGAAGAATCATTTAATAATGTTGTATGAAGAGTTAATTTTAATATATAGATTAAGTTTTTAGCGCCACCAAATGATTGATAAGATATTTTTATTGAAGGTGGTAAACTAACCAACAACGATATTAAAGCTTGCCTGGAATACAAAATTGATAATGCCATCTCTGATGATGTATCTAAATGAATTAATTGAGAATAAGAATATTTTTCAATTGATTGAATTGGATTCTTTAATGATGATATATTTTCTCCTATTGTTGTTGAATTTTGATTTGTAGTTGGATAAATGAAAATTTCATAACAACACCACCAATCAACTAATGTTAAAGTATCATCATCCAAAAATGTAACTAAAACTTGTTTATGCTTTTTATCGATGGATTTAACAATACCAACTTTACCAATGCAACTATCCATTTCATTTATCCAATTTGATCTACGTAAATTCAATTTCTCTCTCTTTGAAATCATAACATGCATTCCTACTTTAATTTCTGACCAAAGAATTTTTTTACCAAGAATTCCATCCTCTGGTAAATCTTCTTCTGCAATAACACCTTGTAAATTTTCTTCCTCATTTTCTTCTTCATATTGTTGTGATGAAGGTTGATTGCTATGATTTCCATGTAATGGTGGTCTTCCACGTGTAGTTTGATTTGAAAAACCAGATGTTTGAGGAGAATCATCATCATTACGATTATTGCTGCTATTCGATAAATTTGGTGGTAATGAAATTTCATCCTCTTCATATGATCCTAAAATTTCGTCAAAATCATCAATAACATCATCATTATCATCTTCAAAATTAATTTCCGATGTTAAATCTTCAAAATCATCATTATTTGCTGTATTTTGTTGTTGTTGTTGTTGCTGTTGTTGCTGTTGTTGCTGTTGTTTTATATGATATTGAAGTGGAATTGTTATTGTACTATTTGATCTTGAATTTGAACCATTATACTGATGACCTAAAGTATGATTTAAAAATGATTTTAAGGTTTTTTCATAGATTTTATCTTTTAACAAAAAAGATAACCTTTCCATTTTTTCGATTTTTGGTTCATTTAGGAATTGAATTGGCCTGCCTAACGCAAATTCAACAAGAATTGGAATTAGTCCATCATCTAATGAAAATTTGGAACAATTTGAGAATTTCAATAATCCATTAAAGATTTTCATAACTCTTGATTTAATGAATAAATAAATGTTTCTTATATTGCTCGATGAATTATTTATACTAACACTATTAACTAAGGGACCATATCCAGCACTATTATTTGACGAAGATGATGCCAAAGATGATGATGTTATTCCTGTCGCTGCCGCTGATGATGTTGACATAGATGATGTTGTATAATTTACTGAAAGTGAAGATGATGATAAATTTGAAGATGAATTTATAATTTCATTTAATAAATTATTTGTCATTCCACCAATACCATTATTGTTATTGTTACTATTAATTGAGGCAGTTGAAATTGAAACATGATTATTTGAACTACTGATTGAATAAGATGGTGGGGTTGTATAAACTCTATTATTAGCACTATTATTTTGAATTGATGGAGAAGGTGGTTTTAAAAATGTTGAAATTGATTGAATAATTGGTATTGGGTTTGAGAAAGAACCGTAATCCATTGGAATCTCTTGGATTGGTTTTAAAGCTATACGATTATGAGTTGTCTTTAATAACTTTTCAACATTACAATCTAACAATACTCTGCATAAATGATTGACAGCGCTATATTCAACAACAGTACCATTTTCAAAACATCCTGATCCAATATCAACCTCAACTCTTGCACCTTGCCAAACACCATCCATATATCCTGATAATAATGATATTGTTGAAAAAATTTGAAATAATGATTGAATATTTTTTGTTATTAATTTATTTGGTGGTTGTTGTTGTTGTTGTTGTTGTTGTTGTTGTTGTTGTTGTTGTTGTTGTTGTTGTTGTTGTTGTTGTTGTTGTTGTTGTTGTGAATTAGTTGTTGATGATGAAATTGATGTAATAGGTGGTGTTGTTACACCCTTAGAACCACTAATATTATTACTTGTAATATTGAAAATATTTGATTGAATAGTTGTGGGTAATAATTTTAAACCATCTAAAATGTATGATTGAAGATGTTGTTTCCATTGTTTGGAGGATTTAAATAGTGAACGTAGAAGATAAACTATTTCATTAACATAGGATAAGGTCATTGTTGGTACATTTCTATCTGAAAGATATTCTAAATGATAAGCTATAATTGGTGTTAAATCATATTGGAATGGTTGTTGACCAAAGTTAGCACCAACTGAACCACCTGATGATATTGCCACAACTGGATAGAAATCACCAATAATATTTTTAAAGGCGGTTCCTAAATATTTACCATTTTTTGTAAAGAAAACTTTACCATCCTTATGATTAAACCCACAACCAATAACATCATTTCTGGTGAATGGTTGTGAATAACATTTCGATTGAATTGATGCCGTTGCAGTTCTACAACAAATTTTATTACCATCTTTACTCGAAAATCCTAAACCAAATCTCCAATCTTTCAAAGATGGTGTTAACTGATCAATATCACTCGATGGAAATAAACCTATGATTACCTCTTTTGTGTCACTCTCTAATTTAACTTCAAAATAAAAGAATGGTGCTGACTCTGGTATCATTATATCGGATTTAATAAATTGCAATCCTTGAATTTCATTATTATTTGATGTGGTTGATATTGAATTTGTTGTTGAGGTTGTTGAAGTAGTTGGGACTGTTGTCACCGTTGTTGAGTTGGTACCATTACCAGTGGATGATGTTGGATTTCCTTCAGCGGATGAAGAAACTACATTATTATTATTAGAGCTATTGTTGTTTCTAGATGAGGAGGAGTTATTTGAAACAAATGTTGCAACTTTTGAGTCGTCAGAAAATTTTATGAATGAAGAAGGTGAAAGTATATCCCAAGCCATTGGGAATTGAGTAGTTTTATCAAAAATTGAAAAGAATGATTGTGGTGATGAATCAACTTTAGTACCATAACTACTTGTACGATATAGATTATAATGTTGATTGTTTGATGAAATGAAATAACGTGGGTCAATATGTTTGGAAATTTCATTCAAATCACTAGAGCATCCCCAAAAACTAACAGCTCCTAGTATTTCTAATAATAATGAAAATATGGATTTTGGTGTTGAAGTAGAAGTGGTGGTTGTAGTATCCATTGGTACCAATAGTTTTAAAGGTGAAATTGAAGGTAAAATTCTTCTAAATATTCTTAAAATTAATTTTCTCTGAGTTTCATCGCCAACTTGTAAGATACAATGAAAAATATTCATAAAAGTTGTTGAACATAGTCTCTGTTTAACATTTTCAAAAGCACTAATTATAAATAACAATGTAAGAGAATCCGATAAATCAACATAAGATTTCTCTGCTCTATAGATTCTACGAGATTTTAAATTATTTGCTGTATTTGGTGATGATACTCCCGATGGTGTTTCATTACCACCACTATTATTATTAACACCATTAACACCTCTACCCCAATATAATCTATTTTGTTCTTTTAAGAATGATAATGATGATTCTAACTGTATTACCATTAAACTAAAAAATGAATCCCTTAATGATTCAAAATTGGTAGATGATGTACTTGGTGAAGAGGTGGTTGTTGTTATAATTTCACTATTATTTGTAATATCAACACAAATTAAACCTAAAAATTTGAAGAGAGCTTTTGCATTTTTTTTTAATTTTTCTCTTTCTAATTTCTCTTCTTCAACAAAGTTTGAATAGATTGATCCACTAACACCTCCTACATTATATGAAGGAGCGGTTTCCATACTTTCAAATAGACTACTTGTACTGTTTGAATGTAAGAAACTTCCAGATGGTGAACTACTACTACCTCCAACACTATTTCTATGATTAGGATAATCACCACCAGTGTTACCGCTATTGGAACTATTATTCCAAATACCACCCCAAATGGTTTCATTTGTCATTAAATTGTGAATTTTATTGAAGATATCAACCTGTGTTAACATTTCAGAATCATCTGGCGAGAAATTCAATGTGAATGCATCCAATGCATAAAGTTTCAATGTTGAATCCGAATTTTGGTCATTTAGTAACAAAGAAACATCCTCCATGAGCAATTTGAAATTCTTTTTAACCTCTTTAATTAAGTTTATACCACAACCATGTAAGAAATCTAAATAATGATAAGGTGGACATCTACGTTTAACTAAACCTGAATTTCTGAGTGCTGGTCCAATGAAACATAATGCCTCTGGTTTCATTGTATGATCTGACGTACATTTCAATATATCTCTCATTGCTTGTAACCCCAATGTTCTCGTATATGCTCTTGATCTTCTAGTTATCATTATATTTTTAATATCTTCAATTTGTAGTGAATTCGATAAAACAAACTTAAACAATATAGAGCTTATCTCCTGTTTAATAGAATGATTAATGCTTCCTTCGTCATATGATTGTAGTTCCAATAAAAACATTGAGTTATCAATGATTTTATCTGCAATTTCTTTATAGATTGACTCTCTGAATTCAGAATGAGTTCTCATATCAACACTTCTTCTCTTTTGTGATTCAGTAATCTCATCATTTGGATGATTTGATAATTGAGATTCTTGATGTTTTTGGATGATGGCAATTCTAATATGTAAAACTGATTTCCAAACATCAACTAATGATTGTGGTGGCTTTAAAATATTTGTTATACTCCCACTACTAATATTAATACTGATACCTTCTTGTTGTTGTTGTTGTTGTTGTTGTTGTTGTTGTTGTTGTTGTTGTTGTTGTTGTTGTTGTTGTTGTTGTTGTTGTTGTTGTTTTTGTTGTTGTTTACATTGAACGATTTCGAATGAAAAATTTAGTGCAACATCTCCTAAACCAAGATGTTTTATTAAAGCAGCTATTACAGCTTGTTGTGCGGATTTAATTGTAGCCTTTCCTTTTAATTTCTCCCCTGTAGTATGCTTCCACATAAAATCTGATAAATGACTTGAAAGTGATTCACCATTTCTTTTTGCCAATGAGTAACAAAATCTTTGAATTGATTTTGAATCTATTGGTGATGTTGATATATTATTATCAATAGTTTGTTTATCATTATTATTATTACTATCATCATGATTATCATTGTTATTGTTTGATAAAACTGTTTTTACGAAATCTTCTTCAATACCACCACTAAATAGTGGTGATTCTAAGAATATTGTATTCTCCAATTCTAAATCAGTTAAATAGTCACCACTAATTAAACAAGAAGAGAATCTACCAGCTAAACAACACATTGTTTTCTCTAGATGTGATGACCAAGGTAATGACGTTTTGTCAGAATTTGGCATATGGCCAATGATATTACAACGATAACCCCAATAATTGGAATAGGTATTATTAATTGCAGAAACTGAACCAGTGATGAATTGAAATACAACAGTATCACCTGGTATTAGAATTCTTCTCTTTGGCCATTTGGTATGAGAGAATTGCTCCAATGGTTCCTTTGAATCGATCGATTCAAAAATTTGTAAAACATCATCCAATGTACTAGTATAACTTCTTTCATCAAAAACCAATGATAAAAACACTGCACCTGGTATCGAAACTGCTTGTCTTGAATTTGTATATGGATGATATGGATGTGGTGATTCTGAAATTCTTGAAGGACCTTCAACAAATGATGATCTTTTTTGTAATGGCTGTCTAATATTTGATATATTATTAGCATTTCCATTGTTATAAACCCCTCCATAATATCCATTATAGCCTGTACCTAAATTGTTGTTATTGAGATGAATATGACTATGATTATGATTAGCCAAATCAGGTCTATTTAATATTTTTGGTAATCTTCTATTAACTTTATCAACAACACCAATCAATAAAACCAATGATGCTAACAATTCCTTGGCCAACCAAATTTTATAACTAAACAAAAATAAGGAATGAATCAATGTTGGTAATAATGCACCAACAACTGAAGATTTAAAATCGGTCAATAGAATGGATTGATTCTTTTGAGAATCCATATCCAATACTCCATTTAATAGCTCTCTACATTTATCCATTAACAATATACTATAGGAAACTAAAGCTTGTGATGGTGCATCCATTTCACCATTACCATTGTATGTGCTATTTTCAACACGAAGTATTAAATCCTTTTGAATTGACAATAGCAATCTCATAGCTGGTGAACTTGTTGGTGGTGGTGATTGACTGCTATACAATGAGAATCCTAAATGTTGAGTTTGTGAATCTTGTCTTGAAATATGTGGTATAATAGTTTGTGGTGGTATTGTTGCTTGTGCTTCAGCTAATAAATGTGTAATAATTGGTACAAATAAATTCATTGAGTCTGTTACACTATTACTATTATTACCATTAATTCCAAAACCACTACTATTATTCTTTTTTGGTTGTCTTGTTAAAGTTTCATTAAACTCATTAATTAACGGTGGTAATGCAAAAAATGATGCATTCGAATGACTTGATAATAATATTAAAACTCTATTTAATAAAATTGAATATCCTTGATCTTTGTTGCTACTATTATTGTTAATGTTATTATTATTCTTTTTTGGTATTGGTTTTAAATTTGAAATTGGAATATTTGAAAAACCACTATGTTGCTGTTGTTCTTGTTGATTTGGTTGGTCATTTAACTTTCTAAATTTAGAAACTTGGTCTAATAGATGAAAAACAAAATTAGCTTTATCCAAAGAAGTTGGGTAAAATAAATCTAAACCAATTGTTAAAACTTCACAAGATTCCTCTCTTATAGTTTCAATGAAATGTATACAACTACTATTATTGTTATTATTATTACAGTCAATGATACCATCAATGACAAAATTTAATAATAATGCTCGAATTTGAAGAAGAAACTTTTGGTTTATACATTTTAATAAATTATCTCTTGAAGAGTCAAATACAGGATTTCTTTCCAAAACTCTAATATTTGAACATAATCTAAATAAATTAACTTTCAATAGTCTTAGACAATAGATTATACAACGTAATGTTTCAATGGTTTTTAAAATGTTACTATTGTGATTACTTCCACTATTATTATTTGTTACGTAGCTATTACCACTACTGTTGGTACTACTTGGAACAACACTACTTGTAAGTTTCAATTGGTTTTTATAATGTTCCAATATATCATACAATTGTGAGAATGTATTAAAATTAACTTCAACACTGAATGGCTCTGTTAATTTATGAATATGTTGATAAACCAATCCTCCCTGATTATGACCAGTATTATCATTACTAATGGATGGCATATATTCAACTGCTAATTTAGATAAAATTGATAATATAGTTGATACAACTTCCTTTGGTTCCATTAATTGCTCATTACTATTATCTTCTTGAATAATCCCATTATTATTATATTGTTGATTAACATTCATTGAAGTTATTAATGATGATTGTGGTAATAGAATTGGTTGTGGTGTTATATTTCCACCATTTGTTGTTGTTGTTGTTGTTGGTATTGGTATTGGAGGTGAAATTGGAGATTGTACAATAGTTGAAGGAAATGAATATTTTGGCCCAAATCCTTCATTACCATATTTACCGATTTCAGACTCTGATGAAGAATAACTCCAAATTACATTATTTAAATAATCATAAAATGAAGCCAAACCAATTGGTTGATTCTCTAAACAATAATTTCCAATTAAACTACCATCAGTTAATGAAAATGCTCTACAAATAAAAGATTTTGAATCATAATTATAATCACTACCAAATGGTGGTGGTAATACAACCATTAAATAATGGCCATTTGTATAAAATGAACCAAATTCCAATATCTTTGGATTTAAAACTGCTGCCAACTCTTCATTATTTTGATTATAGTAATAATAACTTCCATTTCTATCACTTCCATTAAAGTTATTATTACTATTACTATTATCATTACCATTATCATTATTATCTGGATATTTTAATTCAATTCTTTTATAGTGTTGAAATTGATCAAATGGATCATACTTATCAACTACAAATTGTTTATTACTATTATTATGATTTCTTTGCATTGATAATAAATATAAATATCTGCCATCTGTAAATATTGGTGATCTTGTACTATAGTCATTAAAACCATTATTAACATTGTTGTTATTATTACTATTATTGTTATTACTATTATTGTTATTATTATTATTATTATTATTATTATTATTATTATTATTATTATTATTAGTATTATTATTGTTAATATTATTACTACTAATATTATTATTATTATTTGAATTACTTGAATTATTTGTTGTGGTGAAGGATGAGAATGTATGAAAACTATGACGATGTTGTTCTTGACATTCCGGTGTAAATGGAAGTGATAAATTATTAACAGTGTCAATAGAACCACTACCATCTTGATTAATTCTACCAATTTCCTCCAATGTCAACGGATTTAAAACCAATAGAGTTGATTGATCAATAGAAGGTGAACGATAATATAATGAAGAGCCAATGAATGCTAACCAACCTTTTTCCTTTGGATAGAAATCTGCCTTTCTAATATAAACTCTACCTTGATGTGTACCGAAATAACCTGTACCAATCTTTACCAAACCACAATAGTCGTGAATATAAATATATTCACCATCACATGTTATTGTTGCAATATTGGTTGAATTTGATTGATGAGCCGATAAAAATGATAATGAATCGTCGGATATATGGTCATTCCATTGAATAGGCCATGTTGAAAATAATAACTCTCTACTTAATGGTGATAATGGCAAATCAACTTTCCATTGTTCAAATTGCTTTATTAAACTTGTCATTCTTAATCCAATATTATTATTCGGTATTGTTGTAGATGGTGTTGTAATATTATTTTTTGAATTATTTGCTCTATTATTTGATGTTGTTGATGGTGTAGCTGCTGTTGTTGATGATGATGATGATGATGATGATGATGATGATGATGATGATGATGATGATGATGATGATGATGATGATGATGATGATGATGATGATGATGATGATGATGATGATGATGATGATGATGATGATGATGATGAAGGTGTTAAAATTAAATATAAAGAATATAAAATTGAACTTAATGAACCTTGTGATAATGATAAACCAATTAATGATTCCATTGCTTCACGTTTTATTAATGGTGAATTGCTGGAGAGTGCAGATAGTAACCACTTTGATAAACTATCAATACAATCCTGTGGCTCACCTGCCATTGATAATAATGGTAATTCCTTTATCATTGAATTAAATGATTTCAATGTTGGTAATGAGATCTTTTGTTCAAAAACTTGCTCCTGTAATGTTGTTATAAATAATCTGCATGCAATTCTAATTGAAATTGGGGGAATTTGTACTTTTTTAATCCTAGTTTTTGCTTTTGAATGATAAATTGAATCGAATAACTTAATATTTAAAAAAAGAAAAAATTAGTGTGTATTCAATTTAAAATTATGGATAATCAAAGTCATACTTTTTTTCTTGCAATTTCTCTTTTTAATGCCAAATGAATTCTTTTTAAAATACATAATCTTTTTTGTAAAAGTGTTTGATAATATGCAGTGTTTACATTTGATTGTGAATATAAATCTTCGAGGATAAATGATAATGTCTTTTGGTGAGTCTTATAAGGGTCTTCTGGAATTAAATAAACTGGTATACTAGATCGATTTTTATATTCTTCTATGAAATCCGCTATAGATGTTGTTGAACTATTATTATTACTATTATTATATAAACCATTTGGGCCATTACTACTATTGTTATTATTGTTGTTGTTGGTATTATTGTTTAGATTGTTATTGGTCGAATTTGTTGATGATGAATTGTTGTTGATATTGCTGTTGCTGTTACCGCTATTATTTGTTGGTTGTTGTGTTGAGTTTGCTGATTGCGCTGCAGCATTATTATTATTATTATTATTACCGCTATTGCTAGAAGCTCCACCATTGGTAGATGATGTAGTTGTTGATGGTGTGGTAGTGGTGGTTGAGTTTGTGGAATTACCATCTTGTAGTTTTTGCTCCTGTAATTGTTGTTGAAGTGGTAAATTTGATCTATCTTTATATGACGAAAAGAATGATGTCTCCTCAATTTGCTCAATCATTATCAATCTATCTATATCTTTAAAATTTGAAAGTGGTTTTGATTGAAGCATATAATACTTTTCAATTGTAAATGAATCATTGAAAAGGTTTTCCTCTGGTATACCTAACCAAACCTTATCATCAACACTAAATATAAAATATTAATTATTTTTGAGTATACATTTGAAAAAAAATATTAATATTTTTTTCACTTTTTAATTAAAAAAAAATATGTTTTTCAAACTTTTTTAATTAAAAAAAAAAAAAAAAAAAAAAATTTTCAGTGAATGAGTGAAAATTACCTTGTTAATGCTAAAGTTCTTGGTGATAAATCAATTATTTCTTTTCCTTTTATATGAGAATTTCCCATTTTTTACTTTTTTTTTTTTTTTTTTTTTTATAAGAAATACAAAAATAGCAATAAATATCACTATTTACTAATAAATAAATAAATAAATAAATAAATAAATAAATAAATAAATTAATAAATAAATAAATAAATAAATAAACTAATTAATTAAATTAATCAATTAATTAAATGAATGAATAAATGAATAAAAAATTAGACAAATATATTTTTTACAATTGGTTTTTTTTTTTTTTTTATACACAATAAAAAAAAATTTAAGATGAATTAATTAATTAAATAAATAAAATTCAAAAAAAAAAAATAAAAAAAAAATAAAATAAAAAAAACCTGTGTGATTGTGCGAGTCTAAAGTTTTGTTTTTTTTTTTTTTTTTTTTTTTTTTATTACTGAAGCGTTGTGACATATGTTGTTAGGGTGAGTTTGGTGTGTGTTAAAAGTATATTTAAAAAAAAAAAAAAAAATTAATAAATAAAAATAAAAAAAAAATATATAAAAATAATATTCAATTATAATTGAAACATTTATTTATTTATAAAATGTTTATGCAGATGATTATTTTTTTTTTTTTTATTCTTATTTTATTTTTTAAAATGTGGACCCAAACCAAAAATGGGTGTTCGAGTTTGGTGGATTTCTCTTCAAATTATTTGAAAAGAAAAAATAAAAGTGAAAAAAAAATAAAAAAAAAATGAAAAAAAAAAATAAAAATAAAAATAAAAAAAAAAAAATAAAAATAAAAATAAAAAAAAAAATAAAGTATTTTTATCTAAAAAGCCAAACAGTCGTGCGGAGGAGATCAAAAAAAAAAAAAAAAAAAAAAAAAAAAAAATCTAGCAGAATAGGGAGAGATCTCTCATTCATTGATAATAATGTTTTTTTTTTTTTAAATGACAAAAAATATATATTTTTAAACAAATTTTCATTTTATTTATCTATTTATTTATTTATTTATTTGTTTTATTTTATTTTTTTAACGTTGCCAAATAGTGACACCATTCTTTGCATCAGTAATTTTTATGAAATATTTTGGTGGTAATAAACCTGTGTCATTTAAACCTTCAGTTAGTGCAACATTGTTTGCAGATAAATATAATTTTATACCATCTTGAAGTAGTAGAGGAACGTCTATATATATGATCATATTACAACTTCCTCTCATTCCTGAAGTAATTTCTTGACCTTCAATTTTATTAACTAAATGAATATGATTACGATCCATCCTTTTTAAACCTTCACTTAATATAGATTGTAAATGTTTTCTATAAGTTCCATGAAACACTGTACCAACTTGATCAACTGATAAAACTTGAGTCATCTCAACTTGATCAACACTTTCTAATGTATGACCTTGGTTAGCTCTAATATAATAAATACCATCTGATTTCAATTCCATATGAAATCTTTTCTTATCATTCGTATCAACTACCTCTTGTATCTCTTTAATATTTGTATTACTAAATAATTTATTTTTTAATAAATCGTCGACTCTTATAAATCCCTCTGAATTTATCGTTAAACCTTCTTTAGCTGCACCATGTCTTAAAACATATGCTAATGATTTAGATAACGAAACTAATGATTTTGATTTATTAACTGGATTTAAACTTTGAAATGACATATTATTATATTATTTTTATTTTTTAGTAAAACTTAAATTATAGAAAAAAAAAAAAAAAAAAAAAAAAAAAAAAAAAAAAAAAAAAAAATTTTTAAAAAAAATATAAAAACTATTCTTTGTTTTTTCTCAGATAATTGTTTATTTTTTTCATATTTATTTTTTTTTTATTTTTAGTTTTTTTTTATATATTAATTTATATTATTATTATTTTTAATTATTTATTAAAAGGTAATATCCACATGAATATTAAATATTCTAGTAATTAAATGATTTAATTTTTCAAGATTATTTTTTTTTAGAATGTTTACTTTTTTATTTGAGTAATCCGAAATATCTGAGTTTATCAGATATTTTTTTTTTTTTTTTAAATAATTTTAAAAAAAAAAAATCAAAAAAAAATTCATTTTCAACCATTAAAAACAAAAAATACAACTATAACAATAAATTAACAATTAATTAAAAAAAAATAAATAATGAATATCATAATTTGCATTCATCCAAACAATAAAAGAATAGAATTAACTTTTGATGATACTGATACTATAGAATCAATTAAAAATTCAATTAAAATAATGGAAGGTATTAAATTAGAAGAACAAAAAATAGTTTACGATGGAAAAGCATTAAAAGATTCATCAACATTAAAAAGCAATGGTATTAAAGATGGTTCCGTAATCAATGTTTTATTTGTAAAAAGTTCAAATTATTTAAATTATTAAAAAATAATAAAAAAAAAAAATAATAAAAAAAAAAAATAACAATTGGCTTGTTGGCAAATAGTTTCACTATTTTTTTTTTTTTTTTTTGATCATTTATTTATTATTTTTTTTTAACATTTTGGTTTAGTAGCATTTTGGTCATGAGATTTATTTAAGAAATCAATTGATGAATCCATTGCAGCTCTACATGCCTTTGATTGATCAAGACAATTGAGAGCGACAAAATCATGAATCATAGCTTGGAATCTTAAATGAGTGACAGGTACATTTGCTTTACGTAAAAGTCTAGCGAAATTTTCACCTTCATCACAAAGTACATCAGCCTCACCATTTAGGATCATAGTTTCAGGGAAACCAACTACATCTGATTCTTTACACTTAGAAGGACAACAAAATATTTCATTACTATCATTTGGATGGTTAATGTAAGAATCCCAAAACCATTTCATACCACCTTTAGTTAAATAGAAATCATTACCAAATTCTTTATAGGAACTTGAATTCATTTCACCATCAATTGCAGGATAATAGAGTACCATTCTTTTAATAGTTGGACCATTTCTAATTTTTGCCATTAATGCTAAAACTATGGTCATATTTCCACCTGCACTATCACCAACTATTGAAATATTATTAATATCTATATTCCATTTAGTGGCATCTTTTAAAATTTTCAAAAATACAGAATAACATTGTTCATTTTGAATTGGATATTTAACTTCTGGTGGTCTACTGTATTCAGTGAAAATTACTAAAGAATTAGTACGATAACAAATTTCACGAATTAATTTATCATGAGTAATATGATCACCCATAACCCAACCACCACCATGAATGAAGTTTATAACTGGTAATTTGGTGTTATTTGATTCTTTTGCATTTGGTGGTGTTAAAATTCTTACGTTGACAGATCCTAACTCACCACCTAAATCCATTTTAATATCCTCAATATTACATGGATATTTATAAACATCACCAGATTGAATCTTTACAAAGTTATCTCTAGCCTCTTCTGGTTTAAGGTCTTGTATTGGTTTACCTTTCATGGAATCTTCACATAAATTTAATGCATCTCTTTCTAAAATTTTTAAAAATTATTTATTGATATATAATTAATATATATTAAAAATAAAATCAAATATTTATATTTTTACCTAATGAAAAATTTTTACAAGCCATTTTTAAATAAAATTAAATAAAATTTTTTATATTTAAAATATAAAGTGAACTCCTCTTTTTGAAAAAATTAATTAATTAAGTAATTTTTTTTTATTTTTTTTATTTTTTTTGAAATGTGACATGTTCAAACACTAAAAACAAAAAAATAATAATTGAAATGGGTGTGGGGGTATGGAACAGAAAAAAACAATAAAATAAAAAAATAAAAAATAAAAAATAAAAAATAAAAAAAAAAAATTCATAATTAATTTAATAAAAAAAATATAATTAAAAAAAAGATAAAGAAAATTTCTTAAATCCAATTATGTCTCATCGCTCAACCTAAATTTTTGTTAATGTTTTTTTTTTTTTAATAGTATTCACCACTAAAAAAATATTAATAGGAAATAAAAGAAATTAATAAAAATAAATAAAAATAAAATTTTTGTTACTTATGTGCAAGATTCCTATCAATGATAATAAAAGAATTTTAAAATTGTAATATATTATGTATTCTATTATTCTATTGTTCGGGATGATTATAAAAAAGATTTTTTTTACACACAACCAAAAAATAAAAAAAAATTGTTTTCCGAGCTTTTTTTTACTTTTTTTTTTTTTTTGTTCATTTTTATAATTTTTTTTGTTCGAAGAATAGCACTCAAATATAATTTTATTTTAGAATAAAAAATTGACTCACAACATAAATCATATACGATTTTGAGAACCAATGGATTAAAAAAAAAAAAAAGTATTTTTATATTGATCAAAAAAAAAAAAAAAAAAAAAGAATGGATGAATGAATGAATGATTTTTTAAAAAAAAAAAAAAGAAGGAATACTTTTAAAAAAAAAAAGTTCGTTAATTAACAAACGAAAGAATTTTTTTTTTTTTTTTTTTTTTTTTTTTTTTGATCAATATAAAACCAAAGTTTTTTTTTATTTTTTTTTTTAATTTCAAAGTTTTCTATTTTCATAAACAATAAATAAATAAATAAATAAATATATATATTTATAAAATAATGCAATTTCCAACCAATTTATATACCCTTCCAGCAAATTATAAAGGTCCAGGTATTCCATCAGTTACTACAACACCAGATTCATCAAATGTTGAAATACCAAAAACATTCACACCAATCACTATTAAAAATATGACATTAAAAAATAGAACTGTTGTTTCTCCAATGTGTAAGAGTTAATTTTTTTTTTTTTTTTTTTTTAATAATTTCCAATATATTTACCAAATTTTTTTATAGGTATGTATAGTTCAGAAGATGGTTTTATGAATGATTTTCATTTAGGTCATTATACTAGTTATGCCAAAGGTGGTGCATCATTAATTGTTATGGAAGCTGCAGCAACAATAGCAAATGGTAGAATTTCATATGCTGATGCAGGTGTTTATAAAGATGAACATATTGAACCAATGAAAAGAATTACTGATAATATTCATTTATATAATTCAGTATGTTATTATTATAATTTTTATTATTATTATTATTATAAAATGTATTAATTTTTTTTTTTTTTGTTTTTTAAAAAAAGTATGCCGGTATTCAATTAGCACATGCAGGTAGAAAAGCATCATCAAATCCACCATTTTTAGAGAATGCAAGATATTCAATTCCAGAGAGTGAAGATGGTAAAGGTTGGAAAACATATGGACCATCACCAATTGCATTCAATGAAAATATGTCAGTACCAATTGAAATGACATTAGATGATATTAAAGAGGCAATTGATTCATTTAGAGATGCAGCAGTTAGATGTGATAAAGCAGGAATTGATTTCATTGAAATTCATGGTGCTCATGGTTATTTAATTAATCAATTCATTTCACCAACTTCAAATAAACGTACAGATCAATATGGTTGTGGTTCATTTGAAGATAGATGTAGATTCTTATTTGATATTGTAAAAGCTATTCGTTCAGTTTGGCCAACTGAAAAAGCATTAGGTGTACGTTTATCATGTGAAGAATGGTGTGAAGGCGGTTGGACAATTGATGATACAATTAAAATTGCAAAAATATTGGAGACTATGGATGTTGATATCTTTGATTGTTCCTCTGGTGGTAACTCAATGTCACAATCAATAACCATTGGTCCATGTTATCAAGTACCATTGGCTCATGCCGTTAAAAAAGCAACATCTAAATTATTTGTTGCATGCGTTGGTTTAATTAATACTGGTAAAGAAATGGAAGAAATTCTTCAACAAGATCGTGCAGATTTAATCTTTTTAGCAAGACCATTCTTAAGAAATCCTCATTTCACCTATCAAGTAGCTCATGAATTACAAGTTAAAATTGATTTTAATATTCAATATAATAGAGGTAGATTTACAAATACTGCCTATTAAATAATAAATAATAAAATAAAAAAAAAAATGCGCATTTTCTATATTAAAAATAATAGTAATAGAAAGTATTAAAGTTTATTAACGTAATAAAAATAATAATATCATTATTATTAATGATAATTTAACGTTAAAATTTAAAAATGAAGCCGAACTTGTTTTTTGTGATGGTGAAGTTGTTGAAGAGGAAGAATGGGTTGATGTTGATGATGATGATGATATTACAGAAGATGATGTCGATTTCGAGGTTGATGATGATGATGATGTTACAGAAGATGAAGTTGATAAAGTTGAGGGTGGTGGGGTTGGGTTATTATTATAGTTAGGTAATACTGGTAAAATTGAACATTTGAAACCAATAATTTGAGTGCCAGGGTAGAGTATTGTATTATCATTTAAAACTATTGGTGTAGTTTCTTTACTTGGAATATCATTAACTAAACCTTTAATAAATAATGATCCAAACTAATTATAATATTTAAAATTTTAAATTAGTCCTCTATATTTTTTTTTTAAAAAAAGAAAAAAAATTTTAAACATACATATGCAGTTTTAGAGTTTAATAGTTGTTTAATTGCATTTTGATTGATTTCATTATTTGTTGTATTCAATGTAATTGATATATTTGAAGCAATTATAACACCATTGGTATAAATACCAATTATACCACCTAATTTTCCATTACTATAGTAACCTTGATCATTTAAATCCCAATTATTTGATGTTAAAACATTTTCATCAAACCATGATCTATGAACTGGTATTGTAGATATTTCAAATGTAATTTTCATACCATTCTCATCAATAGTAACTAATGATTGTTTACCTTGATTATCAATTAATTCAAAATTAAAATTCTTTTTTTTTTTTTTTTTTTTTTACCCAAATTATATTAATATTTTTTTTTCATTAATTATATATATATATACATTAAATATAAACTTACTTTATTTTCATTTAAACCAATAAATGTTGTATCAATATTTGGGAAAGTAATATCATTTGTTTGATTGAACACAAATTTCGTAAAGAGTGTTACATCACTATCATTAAATTGAAAATATTTTGGAGGGTAATAATAGGATGGATAATAGGTTGTATTATAATCTTCACTAAATGTTGTATCCAATTTAAGACTACCATTCATTGATTTTTTAATGAAATCTATATAATAACTACTTGAATATCCAGTATATTGTTTAATAAAACTATTATCTGAATCAATTTCATAGCAATAGACTTGTGATTTAGATTTATAATATTCATTAATATCACTCCAATTGTCTTCAATTTTTGAAAATGTTTCAATATCTTGCTCGGTTGCATCTGGTGTTAAAATAAATTCCATTACCGTTTGATAATTTATTGTCTAAAGATATAAAGAATTAATAAAAGAAAAAAAAATATTGTTAATTATTATTATTATTAATTAATATTTTATTATTATTAAACTTACTAAAATATTCATTGCATTTCTATAAATTAAACATTTTTTAATAGTATCAGAATCATTAATGGTACCATTATTGTAAACTGTTTTAAAATCATCGAAAATATTTTGAAGATGTTGTTTTTGTTGAGTTGATAATGGATTCACTGGTGAGTTGAATGTAAATGTTGCATTATTTAAAATTTGTAAGAAAGTTTCAGATAAAAGATTTGGTGTAGAAGTTGGAGGAGATGTTGGCTGAATGAATGGACCTTTAACATTTGGAATAATATCAACCAATTTACTAAATTCAATTAAATTTGCACCATTTGTACTATCACTAAAATCAAAAAATTCTTTTGATACCGGAATACCTTGATCAGTAAAACTTATGAAATAATTAATTGGTTCAATATTTGGATTATAAAAAACTAAATCGTTATAAATCTATTTTAAATTTTTAAATTTTTTTTTTTTTTTTTTTTTTTTTTTTTATTAAAAAAAAAAAAAAGAGTGTGAGTTAATATTGATATAAAAAAAAAAAAAAAAAAAAAAATTTTAAAGGAATATACAAACTTTTTGATAAAATAAATTATATGAAGAATATTTTGGTGTGGTAATACCATCAGAAATTGAAATTTTTGTTGAAAAAGTTAATGACAAAAAAAGAGAAAAATAAAATAATATTACTTTATGAGTGATCATTTTTATTATTTTATATGTGTTTTTATATATTTATATTTGTTTTTATGTATTTGTATATATTATTAGTAGAGTTTATTGTAAAGAAAAAAAAAATTAAAAATTAAAAAAAAATAAACTTATATTTATACACAAATTTTTTTTGAGAAACATTTTTTTTTTTATAAAATTTTAGGAAATAAACTAAAGTATTTTATTTCAATGAAAAACTTAATATTTTTCCCTCAGTATTCTAACAACAATCTATGAGTTTATATTGTAGGGGGGAGTCTTTCTAGTTATTTTAATATTAACAATATTTTTTATTTTTTTTATTATTTTTTTTTTTTTTTTTTTTTTTTTTTTTTAATTTTAATTTAATTTAATTTAATTTTTTTTTTTTTTTTTTTTTTTTTTTTTTTTTTAATTAAATTTTTTTTTATTTTCTTATTATTTTAAGAAAAAGTTCTAGGTGATTACAATTTTCTTTATATTATTATTTTTTCAATCAAAATAATAAAAAAAAAAAAAATTAAATAAAAGTATTAACACTAATTCTTCTTTCTCTCTGTTCAATATCAATTTGTCTGAGTTTCTCTTTCTCTTTCTTTGATTTCTCTTTCACTGTCAATAACTTGAGTGATTGGGTGTTAACTCTGTTTGCAATGATAATTGGTTTATTATTTTTTTGTATTTCTGACTCCTTTCTCTCTTTTTTTTTTGTTTTTGTTTTTTTTTTTAATCTCTCTTTTTCTTTGATTTTGAATTTTTAGTTGTCATAATATTTGTTTTTCATTTTCTGATAGATAGGGGTTAATTTTTTCAATTCTTCACTATGAATAAAACCCTCTTTGCCAAACTTTCGTATATCATAATGTTCACATTATTGGTTTTAAGTTGAAAAAAAAAGTTCTTTTACCTCTACCTAAATTTTTACTATTATATTCCTCTAAAAAAAATTTTTTGACCAAAAATAAAGTGTTTGAAGATTAAAATTGAAATACAAAAAAAAAAAAAAAGTAATAAGTATGAGGGGTTAAGAGAAATTTCCAGACACATGCAAAAATAATTTAATTTTAGATCATAAAAAAAATAAAAATTTTAAAAAAAAAAAAATAAAAAATTTATTTTTAAAAAAAAAAAAAAAGAGAAAAATTTGTAGCGGTATGTAAAAAAAAGAGAGAAATTTGTAGTGATATACCCAATGGGGTTTATTTTAACTAAATATAATAATACTATTCACAATAATAAAATCACACACGCATTGGGCCCATACTCCACCACACAGATTCATTACTTCAAATAATGAAAAATAAGTAAAAGTAAAATAATAAGTTTTTTCTTACTCACTGCAAACGAAAATTAATTTTGAATAGCAAATAATTGATCATGCCCTCTCTCTCTCTCTGTCTCTCTCATTATAATTTCCAAAAAGAACTATCTCTCTCTATTTAGCACTAAGTTTAGTGGTAGTTTTTGGAAAATAATAAAAATAAAAAAAATATATCTTTAATAATCAAAAAATAATTCACCATTAAAATCTAAAGGTGAGAGTTAAAAATAAATATACGTTGATTTTAAATTCTTTTTTTTATATTCCAATTCCTAACAAAATCACAATATTATTTTTTTATTTATTACTATTGTTTTTTTTTTTTTGTTTTCATCCTAAATTGAATAAAAAGATTAAAAAATATCCTCCTACTTTTATTTTATAGATTAAATGGATTGATTTTTTTTTTTTTTTTCAAAGATTAGCTAGTTAGCTATTTACTTTTTTTCTAAAGTTCTTTATTGTTTTAAATTTTTTATTTTTCAATGTTCTATATAAATTAATTATAATAATATTATCTTCGTCAATCCTTGAAAAATGGTTTTGTTTATTTTTATCAATATTAAGGCTCAAACGAAAAAGATTGAAGGTAAATTTCCACGAAATTTCTAAACACCAACTTGAAAAAAAAAAATAATAATTATAAAAAAAAAATTAATAATAATAAAATTTAATATTATACAAACTATTTGGTATTAATGCTAAAAACAAAAAAAATCAGCAAACAACGTGAAGAACATTTTCAATCTATCATTTTGAGATAATTTTGAAGGATAATAACTGTCATTTATTTTTATTAATATTTTTTTTTCTTTTTTTTTTTTTTTTTTTTTTTTTTTTTTTTTTTTTTTTTTTTAATTTTTTTTTATTTTTTTTAATTTTTTTTTATTTTTTAAATTTTTTTGAATTTTAACGAATTTTCCCTTTTTTTTTTTTGTCATTATATTATCCTTTAAATCATACTAAAATTAATTTTTTTCTAATTTTTTAAACAAAAAAAAAAAAAAAAAACTAATTATCTTTCTACTATTATATACACATACAATAATATTATTAGATATATAATTTTTTTATTTTATTTTATTTTATTTTATTTTATTTTATTTTATTTTTTTTTATTTATTTCTATATATAAATATATATATTTTCCAAATATACACTCTTCATTATTAATACAAACCATGTCACATTTATCAAGTCAACAACCAAGATTACCAACTCACCCACAATTGGATTTTGATTTTTCAACAAATTCGATCTTAAATCATAACACTAATAATAATAGTAATAATAATAGCAACAGCAATGGAAATAGCAATAGCAACAACAATAACAACAATAATAATAACAGCAGCAATGGAAACAATAGCTCACCCAATTTACCTGCACCTGCAAACATAATGAATATATTGGGCTCGCAACTTGGTGGTAATAATAACCATAATCATAACAACAATAATAATAGCAACAATAATAGCAATAGCAATAGCAATAGCAATAGCAATAGCAATAGTAATAGCAATAGCAATAGCAATAGCAATAACAATAGCAATAATAGCAATAGCAATAATAGCAATAGCAATAGCAATAATAGCAATAGCAATAGCAATAATAGCAATAGCAGTAGCAGTAGTAATAGCAATAATAATAGCAATAGCAACAATAACAATAATACAAACAATAATAGCAATAATAATAACAATAATAATAGTAACAACAACCAAAACAACAACCACAACAATAACAACAGCAACAATAATCACAATAGTAATAATTCATCACCACATGTATATAGCCCATCAACCAACCCACATTTTTCACATGGTTCACCATATAGTAGACCATTGTCACTAACAAAGGATAGAATTCCTTTACACCTACAACATTATATGAATGCACCAGCTGCAACTCCATATGATAGAGAATCTGATCCTGATATCAGAGAAGTAACACCTGCCAATATAACTTTAAGAACAAACAATGATACACATAATACTTCGAATAATCACCATAACAATCATAGCAATAACAACAACAATAACACCAACAATAACAATAATAGTAATAATAATAATAATAGTAATAATAATAATATAAATAATATTAATAATAATAATAGCAATAATAGCAATAATAGTAATAATAATAATAATAATAATAATAATAGTAATAATAATAATAACAACAACGACAATATGAATGATGGATACAATAACAATCAAAATAACGACTATAATAACAATAATAATAATTATAGTGATGGTAGTGATGATGAAGAAAGGTCACCACGTGATGGTAATAATAATAATGGAAATACCATAGCATCAATAACAGGACAAAATACAATTCCATCAGCATCAAATGCATTGGTTACAACAGAGAATAGATCATTAGCAGAAGCAAATCCAACCTATATAGAGATTACAGAGTATTTAAATTTCCCCCAAAGTGAAGCCGCAAAGAAATTAGGTATACCAACTTCAACTTTGAGTAAGAGATGGAAAGAAGCAGCAAGAGGCAGAAAATGGCCATTCAGAAAGATTTCTAAAATCGATAAAGAAATTATGACTCTTCTCCACAATATACCTCCAGGTGAACAAAGTAGTAATCTTCCACCACAAATTGATCAATCTTTAGTTAATTTATTAAAAAAGAGACAAGGAGAATTAAAACCAGTTTTCATCAGAATGTAAATTAACAAGTCAAAAAAAAAAAAAATTGCAATAAAAAAAAAAAATATAAAAAAAAAAAAAAAAAAACAAAAGTCAACCCTAATAAAAATCTAAAAATAAAAATAAAAACATTAACAACAGTCAATCCCTAATAATTTTTTTAACATACCAACACAATATTTATTTATTATTTTTTTTTTATAAAAAATATAAAAATTAAAAGATTAAAAAAACATGGAAAAAATATATATACAAATATTTTATTTAAAAAAAAAAAGAAAGAAAACAAAATAAAAAAATGAAATTAAAAAAAAAAAAAAAAAATTAAATAAAAAAAAAAAATTAAGACCAAAAAATATTTATTGTTTAAGATTAAAACACAAACATCACAAACCTACTCATATCTAAAAATAGCATTTTTTTTAATATTTTTTTTTTTTATTATTTTATTTTTTTGAGTTTTCCTTAATATTTTTCTTTGTCATTTTGATTTAAAAGGAGTTGAGGTGTGTTTTTGAATTTGGTGGTAATAAAAAACATAATTTTATTGAAAATTTATTCAATTATATGGTTTGAGAATCATATTGGATTTTATTCGTCTAAAAGGTTTTAAAAAAATCAATTTTTTATTAAATTTCTTTAATTGTCGTGTGTGGTTGACAAATCCAAATTTAAAAAAAAAAAAAAAAAAAAAAAAAACGTTTATATTGGTTTTTCATTTGAATTTAAATACAAAATAGTTTTTTTTTTTTTTTTTTTCTATTTTTTTTTCTTTTACATAAACAATTTTTTTATTTTTATTTTTTTTTTAAAAAAAATTGGGATTATTATCTGTATAAAAATAAATTAAAAAAAAAAAAAAAAAAAAAAAAAAAAAAAGAATTATGGCGAATAATAATAATAATAATAAAGAATGTAAAAATATTATTGCTTTTTTTTTGTGAATATCAATACAAATGAATTTTTATTTTTTCATGTTTTTAAATTTTTAAATTAAAATTTTTTTTTTTTTTTTTTTTTTTTTTTTGACCATTTCCAACTTCATTGGAGAGTAAAAATAAAAAAAAAAAACAAATAAATAACAGAATTTAGTGATATATATATATATAATGAGTGAAAGATATAGTCATATAATTGAAGTTTTAGGTCAATCAACATTTGATAAAATTCAAACATGTAAAATATTAGTAGTTGGTGCAGGTGGTATTGGTTGTGAATTATTAAAGAATTTGGTGTTAACAGGTTTTAAAAATATTGATATAGTAAGTAAGTTTTTTAGGATATATGTGTATTGTATTGTATTGTGTGTGTGTGTGTATGTGAAATAATTCATGTTTTATATATATATTCATAATTTTTATTTTTAAATTATTTATATTTTTATATATAGATTGATTTAGATACAATCGATATTAGTAATTTAAATAGACAATTTCTATTTAGAAAACAACATATTGGTATGTCAAAGGCAAAGATAGCTAAAGAATCAGTTTTGAAATATAATGAATTAGTTAATATAACGGCACATCATGGTGATGTTAAATCTATAGAGTTTGGTAGTGAATTTTTTAAAAAGTTTGATTTGGTAATGAATGCATTGGATAACATTAGCGCACGTAGACATGTCAATAGATTATGTTTATCAGTTGATGTACCAATGATTGAGAGTGGTTCAGCTGGTTATTTAGGTCAAGTTAGTGTCATTAGAAAAGGTATAACTGAATGTTTCGAATGTCAACCAATAGCAGTACCAAAACAATTTGCAGTATGTACAATTAGAACCAATCCATCTGCACCAATTCATTGTATAGTTTGGGCTAAAATGTTATTCGGTAAATTATTTGGTCCAAAGGATGATGGTGATTCATCATCTTTAACTGATTTAGACAATGATATCATTCATGGAACTGAAGAGTTGGGTAATATTAAAAGAGATGAAAAATTATCAATAGAGAAAGAAAAAGGTTTCAATCGTTGGGTATTTCATAAAATATTTCATACCGATATTGAAACACTCATTCATATGCCTGATTTATGGAAAGATAAACAACCACCAACTTCATTACTTTTAGATGAGATTTTAACCTCAAAACAAGAACAAGACAAGAAAGAGGTGGAGAAGATAGGGGATCAATTAATATTCACATTACCTGATCAAAAGCAATGGTCCTTTAAAGAGAATGTCGAAGTATTTTTAGATTGTTTAGAAAAGTTAAAACAACAACAACTTCAACAAAATGGTAAACCAATGACTTGGGATAAAGATGATGAATTGGCATTGAGCTTTGTTTGTTCAGCATCAAATATTCGTTCAAACATATTCGGTATACCAATGAAGAGTAGATTTGATGTTAAATCAATGGCCGGTAATATCATACCTGCTATTGCAACTACAAATGCTGTAATTGGTGGTCTCATAGTTATAGAAGCAATCAAAATTGTCGATGGTAGATTTGACCAATGTCGTTCAACATATCTCTATCAATTACCATCTGGTAAGAGATTATTGATGCCAGTTGAAATAGAACCTCAGAATCCAAAATGTTTTGTTTGTAATCGTTCCTTCATTACATGTCGTTTAAACACTGAAAAGATTACAATAGGTCAATTCATCGATCAAGTATTAAAGAAAACTTTGGCACTCAATGAACCAATTCTAACAGTTGGTACTGATATTATCTATGAAGGTGGTGATCAAGATCTCTCAAAGGAAGAGATTGAACAACGTTCAAAAATTGAAAAGAAAACTTTGGCAACTCATCGTTTAACAAATGATACCTCTTTAATCGTTGAAGACTATAATCAAGACTTTCAGGTAACAATTAACATTCAACATACTACAGATTTCGATGAAGATGTTAAGAAATTAAAAAAACAAAAACAAAAAGAAATCGATGAAAAAGAAGGTAAAACAACTCTTGAAAAAGAAAAAGAAGAAGATGATAAATTCTTTGAAATTATTGGTAAATCAACAATTCAAACTTCTCAACCAACAACGACAACAACAACCACAACTACAACTTCAACTATAGATACTAATAATAAAGATAGTGTTGTAGAAGATGATGATGATTTTATGTTTATTGAAGATATTCCTTCTGCAACCACAACCACAACCACAACCAATACAAATGCAACAGAATCAACTACCAATAAGAAGAGAAAAGAAATTGATACAGATGAATCTGAAGATTTAGAATCTTCTAAAAAATTAAAATCAAATTTACAAGATTAAAAATAAATTATAAAAAAAAATTCAAACACCCAAATACTTTCTATTTTTAGAAAATACAATGCACATTGTGTTAATATTTTATTTATTTAAAATTTTATTATTTAAAAACCACTTTTATAAATTTATTAATTTGTAAAAATAAAAAAATAAAAAAAAAATAAAAATAAAATAAAATATGAAATAATTAATACTTTTACAAATAATTATATTATTTGAAATTTAATTTTTTTTTAAAAAAAAAAACTCACACACCACTATCAAGAAAATTTTGTTTACTAAATAGTTGTAGCATATAACAAAAAAAAAAAAAAAAAAAAAAAAAAAAGTAACAATTTACACCACTATTACCACCAAAAAAAGAAAAATGGAAAAGAACCCCACCACTTCAAAAATTATTGAACATGGTTTTCATTAATTATTTAACATCCAATTCAATAATATTTAATAAAAAAAAAATAATAAAAAAATTAATTATAATTTTTTAGTTTAAATAAAATTTTTTTATTTAATATTTTTTATTTGTGTTTTTATAATAATATTCATATAATAATATATATATATCATTACATTAAATTAAAATTAATTTAGTAATATACTTTTTTGACCAATAATATCAATAATAATAATAATAATAATAATAATAAAATGAGAATTTTTTCTATACTTTTAATTATTGTCGCTTTATGTGTCTCTTCAAGTTGGGCAACTTTTGCAGCTGAACCAAATGGATTTTTAATTTCTGGTCCAAATTGTGCTTCAGGTTCTAGATTAAATTATACAAGTTCTGGAAATGTTGGTACTTGTAACTCAGTTTGTGGCGGTAGAATTGCAGTTAAGAGTGACCAAAATGGTGGTCCAAAAACTACTTTCAGCTTTTTAGATTATGGTAAAAATGTTACAAATTGTGATGGTCGTGCAAACACTGCAACTTTCAATTGTCCAGCAATGTTAACAAATGGCACTAGTCCATCCTTCACTGTCAGTGCTGGTGACAAGGATTATCATCTTACTTGTGTCTATGTTGTAAACACTCCAGAGCCAGCCGCAGGTAACTCTGCTGATAAAGTTGCTGTTGGTATTGCAATTATCTTTGGTGCTTTAATCTCACTCTTAGCTCTCTAAAGAAAAGAAAAGAAAAGAAAAACAAATCAAAATTAAAACATTAATAAAAAAAAATAAAAAATGTTTTTTTAATTTAAATTTTATTTAATTTTAATATAATTTGAAAATATTGTAAAATCTAAATTATTTATTAAATTAAAATCATGATTTGATAGTGTGATTGTATTTAAATTAGGCAAAGAGTCAATATTAAATTTTGTATTTGTTGATGAAATATCTAAACTTGTTAAAGATTTTGGTAAAGAGTTTGATAAATCATGAGAATAATTACGACCAAGTTTTAAATATTTTAAAGTTATTGGTAGTGTGTTTATGTTAATTGGTTGATTAAAATCTTCAAGTAATTCAAGTGAAGTTAATGATGGTAATGATGAAGTTTGTAAAGGTTGATTATAATAATTGAATTTTAATGATTTTAATGATGATGGGAAAGTGCCTGGTATAATTGGTCCTGTCCAGCCATACATATCCAAATAGGTTAAGGTTGTAGGTAGTGTTTTTAAAGGAATTTGTTGATTAAATCTTGGACCAAATTTTAAAGATTCTAAACTAGTATTTAAATACAATCCAACTTGAATTGGTTGATTATAACTTATACCATATCCTAAAGTTTTTAAATTCTTGGATAATTGATACGGTTCAATGGTTTGATTGAAACTATTGCCAAATTTTATAGTTTTTAAATTTTCAATAGGTAATTGATTATCAATGATTGGCTGATTAAATCTGTAACCAAATTCAATTGATGTAATTGATGAACCTAATGAATTTGGTTCAATAAAACTATTAAATTCTTTTCCGAATATAATTGATGTAACATTTTTTGGAATATCACCATATTTAATAACTTGATTAAAATGATTATCAAATTCTAATTTTGTGACATACTTTGGTATTGAATTAACACCATTACTTAATAAAATTGATTTTTTATTACCATCAGAATCAAATTTATATTTAAAAATTGAATTTGAATTATTTAAAATTGATTTTGGTAAAGACTCATTTTCAATAATACCTTGATAACATTTTGATAAAACTAGATTCGTTAAATTATTTGGTAATTGACCAATTTTAATATCCTGTTGAAATGAATCGCCAAATTCTAAATTTAAAAGATTTTCTAATTTTGTCAACCATTTATAATTGATAATTTTTTTTTTTTGATTGTTTTCATTATGATCATTAGATATTTCTAATGGCTGATTAAAACTTTTACCAAATATTAAACTTTTTAAATTACTATAATTATTATTTCCTTCAAACATATCACAATTAAAAGGTTTATTAAATGAATAACCAAATTTTATATGAGTTACAGACTCTGGTATTGAATTTTCTTTAAAAATTGGATTAAATTTAAATTGAATTTTTTCAACTCCCCATGGTATCATACCTTGTTCAATTGTTTCTTTATTTTCATCATCTTCAATAATAATATCATTTAAGTATATCCTATATCGATATTGTACTAATGATGATATATTTGGAAATGTGATAGTTTTATAATGAATATTGTATAATCTAACTTCTAATAAAATTTTATTCTTCAAAACAATGTTTTTCCAAACTTTTTTAAATAATTCATTGGATTTTTTCTTTTTTGGTTTTATTATTGTAGTGGTATTGTTTAGGTTATTATCATTTTTTAAACTTTCAATTATTTTATTATTATTTTCAATAACAATAAATAAAGAACAATTAATTTTAATAAATTCTTTTTCAATATATTCCATCTTTATTTGATTATCTTTTATTTTAAAATCATATAATGATTCCAATATTAAAAGTTTTTTTTTTAAATATTTAAATTGTTCATTACTTAACCCATTATATTCAACCAAATTTGTTTCTCTATAAGAGGAGAAATTCTTAAATTAATAAACATTTTTTTTTATATATATTGTTTTTAATACATACTCTTTACATAAATTAGAAATTGTATTATATGAAATAAAATGACCTTTCAATGACAATATCAGTATGCAATTTAATAGTTCAAAATCATTTTTAAACCAATAATATAATAATTTTTCCATCTTTAAAACAAATAAATTTAATGAAAAATAAATATACAAAAGTAATTAAAAAATGGTCTCTCTTTTTTTTTTTTATTAAAAAAAAAATTATAAAATTTAATGACAATCAATGTTAAATTTTTTTTTTAACACATATCACAAAATAATCTCCAAATTTGTTTTTATTAAAATTAAAAAAAAAAAAAAAATTAAAGGGGTTTGCTTTTTAAAATTAAAATAATTAAAAAAAAAAAATACATCATTAATTTTACCTTTTAAAGAAATGAATTTCTATTAAATTATTTTTAATTACCATTTGACCAAAAACCCCTTTTACCATTTTTACAAAATCCTTTTTTATTTTTTTTGTCCTTTTTAAGAAAAATCTATCTCTGAATTTTTTTTTTTTTATTATTAAAAAAAAAGTATAAATAAAAAAAAAAAAAAAAAATTCATTACAAATTTATAAGAAATGACAATTGTTAGTAAGTATCAAAATATTATTTTACTATTGCTATTGATTTTATACAATATTAAATTATTCATATTAATATTTGATAAAAAAATAATAATCATTAAATAGGTTGCTTAACGAAATTATCAAACCCAACAGTAGCTTTGAGTAGCTCTACTGGTGTATCCTCAAATAATGGAATTGAAGTAGGATCTGGGGAAAACTCTGTCGCATGGAACAGATGGGATGGTGGTGGTGGTGGTGGAAGATGGGATGGTGGTGGTGGAAGATGGAACGGTGGTGGTGGTGGTGGTGGAAGATGGGATGGTGGTGGTGGTGGCTCAAGTTGGCGTTGGAGAAGATGGTAAAATAATACACCCAGTAATTGCCACAACAATTATAAATTTACATGGAATAACATTATAAAAAAACCATCACACTTAAATATTTACGAAACAATATTATAAAAAAAAAAACAATGAATATTAATTACTAAAATAAATAGATTAAATTTTAAAAAAAAATTCCATTATACATTTATTGTGAAAGTTTAAAAAGAGATTGCAAAATTATTTTTTTACCTCAAAAGAGCAAGGAGAGTATGAATAAAACTGTATGAACAAAAAGACTTGGGAAATCGAGGTCTTTTTTTTTACATTTTATTTTATTTTAAAATTTTTGTTATTGATAATTTTTTTTTTTCTTGATTATAAGAATTTTTTTCTTTTTTAAATAAATAAACAAATTTTTTTTTATTTTTTATTTTTATTTTTTAGAACAGATGTAAAAATAAAAAATAAATATCTTTAAAAAACTAAATTGTAAAAACTTTTCGTTCTTTTTTTTTTTTTTTTTTTTTTTTTTTTTATAAACTACAACAACAAATTCAAATGATGCATAAAAGTTAATTTTGAAAAAATTAATATGGAGGCTTATTTTTTTGTGACACATTTTTTTTTTTTTTCAAAAAAAATAAACATTGAATTTGTTGTGAAAGTTTTCAACAAATTTTAATAAAAAAAAAATAATTGATTATTTCAACGAAAAATAACAAAATGAATAAATAATCAAACTCGAAATTTTAAAAAAAAAAAGAAAAAAATAAAAAGAAAAAAAAAAAGAAGAATAAAAAAATGAAATAATTTTTAAAAAAAGTTTTTAAAATCAATTGTAATTTTTTTTAAAAATCAATTAAAAAAAAATGAAATCAAATAAAGAATTTAAAGAAATTTTTATTATAAGACATGGAGAATCAACATTTAATGAACAATATAATGAATTAGAAGATCCATATTTATTTGATGCAAGATTAACGGAATTTGGGGAGAAACAAGCTAATCAACTATCAAACAATGTCAGAGAATTATTAAAAGATGTTGAATTGGTCATAACTTCACCATTAACAAGAGCATTAGATACAACCAAAATTGGATTACTAAATTTGATTAAAGATAAATCAATCAAATGTTTAGTATCACCAATTCATAGAGAATTATTAACAACAAGTGATGATAATGGTAGAATTAAATCAATTATTGAGAAAGAGTACCCAGAATTTGATTTCTCATTAATTAACGATGAAAGATGGTGGATACCTGAAATTGATGATTTATTTGAAATTAAATCAAATCTATCAATTGATATAAATCAATACTTTAAGAAATCTCCATTTAGAGAATCTGAATCATTGCTTTTAAAACGTATAGAAGAATTTAAAAAGTTTTTATTAACTAGATCAGAATCAATCATTGCTGTAGTGGGTCATGCTGATTTCTTTTATTATCTAACTCAACCTCAAGATTTACCAATGAATAATTGTCAAATCATTAAATTTAATTTATCTTTATCTGATTCAAAAATTTCAAATCCAATTTATTTAACAGATGATAATAATCAAATAATAAATTAATTAATTTAGGGGTTCACGTTATTGTTTTTTATTTTTTTTAATTATTTTTTTTATTATTAATTCATTAAATTCAATCTTTATAACCTCTATCATTATAATGCTTGTGTTGATGATAGAATAGCGGAGTATTACGATAATCGCTTGAAGGCTCAGGAGGGACACCATATAATTCACCATATTTAAAGTTTTGTAATAGTGGTAATGATTTTTCATCAATTTTATATCTTTGAGCTTTACCAAATTCTAAAGTTATTAATGATGTAGGTAATACATTTACTTTGAATTCTTGATTATGGCTATCACCAAATATTAAAGTTTTAAGAGTTGATGGCAATGCACCCTGAGAAATTGGACTATTGAAATTTCTACCAAATATTAATGTTTCAACTGATTCTGGTATAACTCCTGGGATGATTGGTTTATTATAGTTACTACCAAACACAATTGATTTAACAGTGTTTGGTATGGTTCTTACATTAACATATTCATAAAAAACATCATGAAATGAAAGGTTTTTAACTGATGGTGGAATCATTTCTGAAGTGAATTTATTATTTGAAAATTCTAAATCAGTTACAGAATTTGGAATTGAACCAATTGAGAACTTTTGAGTATAATCTTTACCAAATTTTAAAACTTTTATACTATTTGGTAATAAACCAGCTTTACATACAAAATTGTAACTACCAAAATCTAAAGTTGTTACTGATGAAGGAATTGAACCAACTTCTAAAACTGGTGTAACATTTGGTGAAATTTCACTATGAACATTGTTTCCATAATAAAAAATTTCTTGTTGTGTAGTTGGTTTTCTATTTTCAATTGTAATAGAAACAACCGAGTTTGGAATACTACCTGGGATAATATCATGATAGAATTGATCACTAAATGATAAATTGGTTACAGAATTTGGTATTACACCTATAGGAATTGTAGCTTTACCCCAATGTAAATCGGTTACACTATTTGGTATTGATCCTGGCAATAATTGTACATTATACATTCTACCAAATTTAATTTTCTTTATTGTATTTGGTAAATAGCCTGGTGGAATTGGTATACTTAAATTTTCAAAATCTAAATAAGTTACTGTATCTGGGATTTCTTTTGGTAATCTGTCTCCCCATCCACCTACTGAAATGGTTGTGTTTGGTATAGTTTGAGGTTGTGGTTGTGATTGTGGAGATAGTGGTTGTGGTTGTGGAGGTGGAGGTGGAGGTGGTTGTTCGTTAGATGTTGTCGGTAATGAATTAAAATAATTTTTAAAGTCTTTTCTACTGTGTCTACCATCTCTATGGAATCTATTATTATTATTATTATTTTTCTTATTATTATTATTATAATTATTATTATAATTATTATTAGTGTTGTTATGATGACGACGGTTATTTCCATGTCTGTTTGATTTTTTATTTATATTTAAATTTTCTTCATTATTAATTGTATTATCTCTTTTATCTGTATCTTTATTACTATCTAGCTCCATTTTTATTATTTATTTTTATTATTAAAAAAAAAAAATGAAAAAAAAATGAGTTAAATAAAAAAAAATTAAAAAAAAAACAAAAATTTTAAAAAAATATCTACAAATTTTTTTACTCTGTCATCATTTTCTATTATTATAAAAAAAGTGAAAATTTAAAAAAAATCCCAAAATTCCAGTAATTCGATGAACTATAAAAATCTAAAATATCTATATTATAGTTCTCCAATAGGTGTAAGTGGATGTGATTATTCTTTCAATAAAACTTTTTCCGCACTCAAATTTTAAATGTTATCCTGTTTATTTGATAACGTTTTTTTCTATTCTTCAAAAATTCTCAACTTTATTTATAAATATTTTACCAATCTCAAAAAAAAAAAAAAAAAAATTTTAATAACCATAAAAATAAATAAATAAATAAATTCTTTTTTTAAAATTTTTTTTTATTTTTATTATTGCAACTAATTTTTAAAAAATAAACAAAATAAATTAAAGGAAAAATTAAAGAAAATGTAAAAGTGAATATCGTAATTAATAAACCAATTTCATTAAGTGATAAATTCGAACCAATAATATTTGAATCAATGATTACTAAAATTATTAATTGTAATAAATTTAATAAATTATTTAATTTATAGTTTGATGATTTTTTGTGTGGATAAAATACAAATTGCAAATAAGAGAATATGAATTGAATTGTTGAAATTATTAAAAGATAAAATTTATGACTGAATAACATTACAATTGAAATAATTATAATAATGATTGATTTTAAAATTATTATAAAATCCCACCATTTAAATTGATTTTTATATTCAATTGATCTTTTATTATTATTAAATAGTAAATGAGTTGAACCAATTGAAATAATTTTAAATAATTTAATTTTAATATTATTATTGTTATTATTATTATTACTGTAACAATTATTATAAATTAATTTATAAAAAAAACAATTTAATAATAAAATTATTAAAATTATTAATATTAAAATTAATATTATTAAACTTAAAATATAAAAAAAATAATGTGTTTTTGAATTTTTAAATAAAATTGAAATATCAATTAATAAATAATTAATTGAATCGATTTCTTTTGAAATTACCAATGAAAATAAATTGAATAATAATGGTTGAAATAATAATATCATTAAATTGAATAATACTTTTGGATTTCTTTTATAATCATTTTTAAATTGATATTGTAATTCCAAATTATTTTTGATAATTTTTATTTTAATTAAATTTCTTCTAATGATTGGAGTATTTGTAATGATTATAAATGATGAATTTGAATAACCTATTGAAAACACTGATAATATTGAAAGTAATGATAATACTGATTTCCAAATATATGTCATTCTAAAACTACAGGTATCATTAAAAAAATCAAATGAAAATCTAAATAATTGTAATAAATAAATTCCAGGATATGAAATGAAAATAATTGAATTAATTTGAATCATTAAAATTATCGGTATTATTAATGTTGATAAATTATATTTAAATAAAGATATTATTAATCCAAAACATACTAAAAATATAAAGTATGGAATTAATAAAATTGGTTTAAACTCTTTACAACATCTAATTAAATTCTTTCCATCTGATGAACTTTCATAATCATCATCACCATTCTCTGTATCATTATAACATCTTGAACATAAACTACCTCTATATAATTCATTTGGACATTTATTATTTTCAAAACAAATTCCAATTGGACATTCATAAACTTTTAATTTTCCAATACCAATATTATTCATTTTGCTATTACTATCACTACTACCAGTACTAACGTTACTATTATTTTGATTAATTTGATTAATTAAATAATAACCATTAATTGAATGTATATCACCTTCCATACACACTACATTTTCACTACAAACTTCACAGAATCCTTGATAGTTATAAAAACCCATTGGGCATGGGGTACATGAACCACTAACATTATTATAAATTTGATAATCTTTACAAATTGTTCTATTCTTTATAATTCGTACCGATAGGTTTAATTCTAAAATAACTACATCTACTATAAAGTTTTCAACTATTATTGGTGCATTAAAACTATAATCAAAAGTGCCAAAACCACCTTTTATTACAACCTGTTCTTTTTGAACTATAGTGTTTATATAATCAACATCTTTTGAAATTGTTACATTTGATAAATAAACTCTATCTGAAATTAAATTTTTATAGCCATCTTGAATTTTAATTGTTGGTTTAGATATACTTGAATTTGAATTTGGTAATTCAATACTAACAATACTTGGTACTAAAAATAAATAAATAAATTAATAAACTAATTAATAATAATTATTAATAATTAATAAATTTTTACCTGATGCAATAATATCACCATAAATTGCTTTATTTTGGCCAAAATAATTATTTGGAAAAGTAATATTATTAAAAATTTGGAATTGAAGTTCAGTAAAAAAAACACCACCAACAGAAGCTGAATTTAATTGGAAAAAAGATTGTTGTAATTTAGAGAACCATGAAGATTGATCGATATAGGCCACACCACCATAGTAAGAATTTGAATTATTCGTAAAAAGGCCTTGAACACTTGAAAATCTTGATCTATTGAATAAACCAATGGTTCCAGTGACAGAATGAGTTGATTTTATTGAAGAATAATCAATAGAAACATCAGATCGAGAAGAATATATTAAATAAGCTCCATACGATGAAATTTGGTTACCTTCAATGCTTGAATTAGATATAAATTCAATTGAACTCGCTTCTAAATTTGATATTATATGGTCATTGGACTGAATATTAAAAGAGATAATTGAATCTTCAAATGTTGAATAAGTACCAACAAAATGGATTGATGATGAAATTCTACCATTTTTCTCGTTTAAATTTAAAACATTTTCATTGGATATATAATTAAATTGATTGAAATCCAATTGAGAATTATATGCTTCAATAAAACTACCCATGAAAAAATTATTTGATATTGTTATATTTATAAAATTAGCATATGAATCTTGAAAATAAAATAAATAAACAAATGAAATACCTATACTACTATCAATTATTAATGATCCAAATTCTGTTGCTATATCTTTCAAACTTGTAATTAATGTACCTGAATTCCCTTGATATTCAATCTCTTTAAATAAAACATTTGATCCCTTTGAATTGATTAATATTGAAAATGTATTACCAATGAAAGATGTAGCTTTAAATGATAATGAAGAATGATTAGCTAAAAACATAGTACCAAAACTAAACAATCCTTTAAAACTAGATTCATAAATCTCTAATGATGATTTTGATTCTATATAGAATAATTGTGATTGAAAAACTGTTGTATTCATATTCATACGATTGATCTTTATTTTACTCTCATCCTTTATTGTTGCAAATGCCTCCATACCGATTCCAAAATTTGAAAATACATTTTCATTGCCTTTCATATATAATCTTGATTGATTTTCAATCATTAAAAAGCCATTTGTAATACAATAAACTCGGTTGAAATAACAATTTTCAATTATTATTGTTGATCTATTTGTACTTTTAAAAATTTCACCAATCGTTGAATAAAGATTTAAAAATGCACAATTTTCAAATGTTACAGTTGATTTATAATCGACATATGCTACTAATGATGAATTTGAAATTAAACTATTCATTAATTTTATTGATGATTTTGAAATTGAAAATAAATAAACATTACGACTTAATATTGGATTTTTAAAATTACAATCAATACATTCAAATTCTGTATATTCTAAAACTTGGATTAAATTTCCATCATTATTAATTGATTCAATTGATACATTATTAAATTTAATTTTTGAATTTAAAAATTTAAATCCTTGAATATTTAAAAATGTTGAATTTATTAAATTTATAATTATTTTTTCATTGTCATTATTATTATCAATTAAAATTGGAAAACCATTATAATTAAAGTTTAAATTTGAAATTTTTAAATTTGATGGTGTTGATTTAATTTCAATTAATGCAAAATTTTTTTCTGCTCCTTCAGTTATGCCATTAAATTGAAAATCTTTAGTATTAAATGAGTTTAATTCTAATTCGCCTGAATATAATCTAATGAATGTTTTGGCATTAATACCAATACCTAAATTATCATTCATTATTAATTTACTTTGATTTAATGTTATAAATGATTCATAAACACCAATTCCTATAAATGTTACATTGTCCAATGTAATCATTGAATTCTCTTTACCAACTATTATTGATTGAAAAGATTCAATCATATCATTTTTATCAAGTTGAAATTTTGAATTCTTAATTTTAAACACTGTACCATATCCAATTTCAAAAAATATCTTTTTTTCTAAACAAAGTCCAATACATTTTTTTATTACTATATTACAACTACTAATTATAAATTCACTGTTTGTATTATTACTATCATTACTATCATTACTATCATTACTATCATTACTATCATTACCATCATTACTATCATTACTATAACCACTGCCACCAATACTACCACTAATGCTATTACTACTAATACCACTACCACCACTGCCACCACTGCTAATACTACCACTGTTAATACCACTACCACCACTGCCACCACTACCACTACTACCACCACCACTACTACCACTACTACCACTACTACTATCAATAATATTACTGATATGATCACGTTTTATTATATTATCAACATCATATATATTACTAGCTAATTGACCAAGTTTGGAAGTATCAAAAAAACCACCAATAAAATTAGTGTTTGTTAAATTTAATTTCGAAAAACCACTTGCAAAAATGTAAGAGTATTCACATGTTGAAGAATCAATTAAAAATGAATTCATAAAACCATTTGATAATATATATTGGTTGATTATTTTTGAATTATTGATAATTATTAATGTTGAATTAGAAAAGTTTAAAATAGCTGAATAGTTATGATTTTGTTGAATGATTGATTCATTAGTAATCGTTAATGTTGAATTATTTACAACGTTAACTGTAAAATAATTTGAATAAATCGACGAACCAAAATATATTTTTGAATTATTCAATATAAATTCTGATGAATTATTAATTAAAAAATTAATATCAGATGTATCAAATTGATCGTATATTAATTGAATTTCATTTATTATCATTTTACTATTTATTAATTCTAAATTTAAATTTAAAATTTTAACTTCATTATTTTTATTATTATAATCATTATTTTTTGTATTATTATTATCACCACTATTCTCATTTATAAAGTAATTTTGTTGAAATTTAATTTCAATGAAATTGTTTAATTGATATTGCGCGCAATCAACGCATGAATAATTACCAATACCAATATTAACCAAAACTGATTGGTATGATGATGTTGATGATGGTGATGTTTGATTTATTATGTTTATTATTTTACATATACTGAAAAATGGTGAATTTATTGTGCCATCGCCGGTTGTATCATTCCCGTTTTTATTTACATATAAATTGATTTCATTGGTTGTAGGTTGTTGTTGTTGCTGTTGTTGTTGTTGTTGTTGTTGTTGTTGTTGTTGTTGTTGTTGTTGTTGTTTAAATGATTTACTTATTAAAAAGAAATAAAATAATAACAAAAAAACTATTTTTTTTCTCATTACTATATTCACTTATTTACAATATATTTTTCTTTGATGCCATACATATTAATTCCCAAAAAAAAAAAAATAATAAAATAAAAAAAAAACTTTTTTTTTTTTTGGATTAATGGGAAAACTCTAAAATTCACACTAATTCAAAACAGGCATTTAAATGCCCAAAAACAAAAAAAAAAAAAATTTTAGTTTTTTTTTTTTTTTTTTAAAAAAATTCGTTTATATTTTCAAATAATCTCCAAATGGTTGTTAGTAAAAAAAAAGAAATTATACATCTTTTTTCAAAAAAAATAAAAAAATAAAAACTAAATCAATAAAATAATAAAAAATTATTAAATGTTTTGAACCTCTTCTCATTTCGTTTCAAAAAGTGTTTCAGTGATTCCCTTTTGAGATGGTATATACAGATTGTAGATGATAATATATATTTTTTTTTTATTTATAAAAATGGTGGGCAATAAAAAATAATACAATAATAATCAAAATTTTTTCATATTAAATTTTTTTTTTTTTTTTTTTTTTTCCTTATGGGGTAATCATATTTTGATATTATTTTGAAAATTATATTGATCATTTTTATTCTTTTTCAAATAAAAAATTTTATTTTTTATATTTTTATTTTTTATTTTTATTTTTTTTTTTTTTTTTTGGTTTACATTATTTATCGGTTGAACTTAAAATATAAAAAAAATTACTTTACACCAATCAACGAATTCAATTTTTTTTATTTTTTTATTTTTTTTTTTTTTTTTTCAAATACGGACAAAGGTCAGGACATTATTGTTTTCTGAAAGATATTTTAATTTCTAAAAATATTCTTTTTTGTACAAATGGAAGAGGTTTATTTTAAAAAAAAAAATAAAAAATAAAAAAAAATAAAAAAAAAAACAATTTTTTTGATTTTTTGATTTTTTTTTCATTATTTTTTAAAAAAATTGGTTTTTTTTTTTTTTTTTTTTTGGGGTGTTAAAAATAATATTATTTGGAAAAAAAAAAAAATAAAAAAATAAAAAAATAAATATACACAAAAAAAAAAAAAAAAAAAAAAAAAATTGTACATTAAAAATTATACATTTGTGTGTGTTTTATATATAATAATAATAATAATAATAATAAAATAAAATGCAAGAAATAATAAAATTTCTAAATGAAGGTATTGCTAAATCAGATAATGTTTTTATATTATCAAGTGTAAATAGAAGCAATAGCGATTTAGGAGAAATGGTTTCAGAGAATTTATTAAAGCAATGTTCGAAATGGAGTGTTGAAGAATTTAAAAAAGCTGTTGAAGAATTCATTACAACAACCCCATTAAAATCATGTAAAATTTTAAGTACAATTAATTCTGTTGTTATATTTATGATCTCAAAAAAATTAAAAGTTAATCGTAAGTCTTTTTTTTTTTTTTTATTTCACTAAATTATCTATTTTTATCGCGTTGGGCCAAAAAAAAAAAAAATTTTGGAGCAAAAAAAAAAATGAAAAATGAAAAAAAAAAAAATTTTGATTTCAACTCTCTAACTTTTTTTTTATAATATTAAAAAAAAAAAAAAAAAAAAAAAAATTTTAAAAAATAGAATTTGAAGAATGGATTAAAAGTAATAATTATATTTTAAGAGCATTATCAACTTGTTTATTTATTAAATACTATATGGAAAATAATGATGATAAAAAAGTAATAGAATTATATGAAACATTAATTACATTAGAAACATCAGATCAAGTTAAACTTTTTGCTATCCAAGCTCTTTCATCTTTAGATATTATTATAAATTGGAGATTTGAATTATTTGAAGTTTTAGTAAATGTAACTATTAAAATTTTAATATTTACATTTATACATTTTTTTTTTTTTTTTTTTCTAATTTTTTTTTGAAAAAATAAAAGTATTTAGATTTATATAAAGAATTAGATTCAGGAGATGGTCATATTGCAATTAAAACCATTAAGTTCTTTTTATCAAGAGTTGGATTAGTATTAGGTAATCAAATTGAAGAGAATGATCAAGCATTCATTGATCAAGCATCATCAGAGAAAACACCATTTGAATTATTATTAAAAATTTCGTCTATTGAATTAATGAAAAAAACTAAAGAATCATTATCATGTTTAGTTTCATTATCATTGGGAATTTTCAATAGTCAACAATTATTACCAGTAGAAAAGAAACAAGAATTATCATCACATCTTTTAAAAAATCTTGAATATCAATTACCAATGTTAGCTGATAAAAAACAAAGAGCAACTTATTTTATGAGTATTTGTTGTTATATAACTGATTCTGATCAACAACAATATTATTTAAAAAACATTGAAAAAATAACGTATGTATTTTTTTTTTTTTTTCCTCTCACTTCTTTTCTTATTTTATTAAAATATTGATTTTTTGTTTTTTTTTTTTTTTTATATATATTTTTATAAATTTAAAAAGTAATGCTGGTTGTGAATCATTAGAAAAGAATGAATCAACATTTTTATTACGTGAAAATAAAGTTGTTGGATTATTTATTAAAGATAATGTTGAAAAGATTATTGAATATTTGAATAGATTCATATTGGTAAATGGTGGTGGTGGTGATGATGGTGTTGATGAAGAGGATGGTGAAATCAATAGTGAATTTATATCAGTTTTTCATTCAATCTTAAAGAATACAGATTCTAAATTATTCATTGAGAAATTCTATCCAATTTTAGTAGAATATTTGAATACATGGAAAGAGGAACATCTTACATTGGAAGAGACACAAGGTTTATTTGAGATCTATCAATCATTACCAAATGAAGAGAGTAAAGAACATTGTCTAAAACTTTTAACATCACATGAAAGAGCAATATCAAATGATGTAATCTACTGTTTGGAGAGTGGTGATTTAGATGATATTTTAACACCAATGGAATTCTATTTACAATTAATGATTTTGGCACCAAAAGAATGTCAACAACATTTCATGTTATCGATTCAAAATCATCTTTGCTCCTACTTTGTCATCCTTTTCGAAGATTCAAAAGAAGAGGGTCAATATGGTGGCCTTTATAATGATTACAAAGATGCTGACAAAGAAACTATCGATAAACTCTTTGATCAATTCTTAATATTAAAATCTCAAACTTGTACCACTAAAGAATCTAAAAATTTATTCTTTAAAGAGTTTGTTACTGTCGAAAGTAAATATTGTCCACTCTTTAGAAAATATTTTGATTTAAATTAAATATAAAATTATAAGATATAATTATATATTTTCATAAAAAAAAAAAAAAAAAAAAAAAAAAAAAAAATATTTATCAAATAATATTTATTTGAAAAAAAAAATAAAAAAAAAATAAAAAAAAAAAGAATAAAATAATTATTAATTAAACGAATAAATAAATCATTACCATTTTTAGAAAGTCTGAAATAAAAATCTTTTTTTTTTATTTTTTATTTTTTTTTTTTCAACAATTGTTTATTTTTTGAAATTTCCCATTTAAATTTTAATTTTTTTATAATTTTTTTTTTATTTTTTTTTTTTTTTTTTTATGATTTAAAACTGATAACTTTTTTAATTTCAACTTTTTTTTTTTTTTTTTTTTTTTTTTTATCACATTTCATCATAAATGATTAATAGTACCAAAATTAATCATTTTAAATGAAAAGTCAATAATAATCCATATAATAAAAATAATTAATTAATAATAATAATAATAATAATAATAATAAAATTAAATTGAATATTAAATATCAATAAATACTTTTTTTATATAATAATAATAAAAAATAATAAAAAATAATAGTAATAATAACTAAACAATAATAAAATTGTTGTTAAAAAAGTTTTCCTTGCTTTTTACTTTTTTTGCATTCATAAAATAATATCACGCTACTTATTATTCTCTACAATATAATATAATAAATATTTTTATATAAATATTGTTATATTTTTATAATTTACTACCACACATTCAAATATTACTACAATAATACTACCACACCACCACACATTAATACACAATACACTTATTAAAGATATCTTTTCACCAAATTATTACCAATTTAATTTGAATAGAATAATACATTCACTCTTTACCACACAAACCCACATTTACTCTGTTATCGAAATTGTCAAATAAAACAATTCTTAAAAAAAACAGAATAAGCGAACCCCAAAAAAAAAAAAAAAAAAAAAAAAAAAAAAAAAATAGCCACAGCTGTGGAGTTAAATTTAATTCCAATCCTGTATTCTAGTCAACCTAATCTTTTTGATTAGTTAAAACTTGTTATTTCCGATTGTAAAAAAAAAAAAAAAAAAAAAAAAAAAAAAAACAATAATAAACAAATATTTTAATTAATAAAAACAAATTTATTATTATTTATTTATTTATTTTTTTGGAAAAAAAAAAATATATACATAGTTAATCCACCCCCAAATAAATAATGACTGATACTATAGACAGTAAAAATATCAATAGCGAGAATAATATTAATAATATTAATAATAATGAATTAACTGATTCAAATTATTCAATAACTAAAGAAGAAGAAGAACAATCATTAAAGAATAGTATTGAAAATGTAAATATTAATATAAATGATATTGATGATGGGGATAATTCAAGATATTTAAAGAAAAGAAATAAAAAACAAATTGAAAAAGAAAAAGGTTTACATAGATTTTATAAACCTCCCCACTTTATTAGAGACAAAAGAACCCAACGTACCATTTCATTCGTTTGGGGTGTTTTAACAATTTTAATATCTGGTACTCTCTATGGTTTTAGTGTAATTTCCAATGAGGTTAGAGATAGATTGGATTACAGTCAAACTGATATTGGTCTAGCAATTTCGCTTGGAGATGTTGGAATGTATGTTTTTTTTTTTTTCTATTTCTTTTTTTTTTTTTTTTTTTTCCAATACTCACTATTTATTTATTTTTTAACACTTTCATTTCATTATTTTATTATTATAGATACATCGGATTAACAGTTGGTTATTTCTTTGATTTATTCGGACCATTTTATACATCATTATTAGCGACAGTATTATATGTCATTGGGTATTTGGGAGTATGGGCTATTTTAAAAGGTGCCATTTTAAACAATGTATACTTGTTATCATTCTTTTTATTTTTGGTGGGCCAAGCATCACATGCAACATTTACATCTGCAATTGTTCCAAATGTTCATAATTATACAATTAAACATAGAGGAAAGGTATTTATTATTTTAAAATAGAAATAGTAAAAATAAAAAACAAAAACAAAAAATTAATAATTAATTTATAAATTATTTAGATTGGTGGTGTACTTGTTGGTATGTTTGCATTATCATCAGGTGTATTTGGTATAATTTATAAATCAACATTTAAAAAACATAATAATGTTGAAGGATATTTATTATTTTTGGCCATTCTCCTTAGTTCTGTTGCATTGATTTCAGCATTTATTGTTAGAGTTGTAAAGGTTGAAGGTGTTGAAGAACCAGAGTTGGAAGATGATAGTGACGAAGAAAATAAAGATGAAAAATTAAAGAATTCTCAATTCAATCAAAGTAGTGAAGATCTAACAATAAATGGCAGTACTTCTATTACAAACACTAATAACAACAACAACAATAGTGGTGATAGTGGAATCGATGAGGAGAATGGTACAAGTAGTGGTAGTGGTAGTGTTAATAAAAGTGGTAGTGATTTAAATAGTAGTAGTGATAGTCATGCTATTCATGATGATATTAGCATGCAAAAAAAAGGAGGTAAATTAAAAACTTTATTAAATAATATTACTAATAATAATAAAAATATTTTAAATTCTTCTAGTTATAAATTACTAAATAAAATCGAAGATTTTGATGAGGTTGCAGCTACAGGCGCAGATTCAGAGGTTGAAAGAAATCCAAATTATTTAGATGGTATAGTATTATTTATCGTTTATTATTTATTTTTTTTATTTATTTTACATTATTAAGTAATGATTGAATCTTACATTTTATTTTCTTTTACTCGTTCAAAGGAAGAAGAGATATTTCAGGTTTAAAATTATTAAAACAGTGGGAATTTTGGTTAATGTGGGTTATTTATTTCTTTGCTGCAGGTACTAGTTTAATGTATTTAAACAATATTGCAGTTATGGCTCAAGCATTAGATAAACCAAGTTCAATGCACAGGTATGTTAAAATAATTATTTCAAAAAAAAAAAAAATAAAAATAATAAAAAAAAAAAAGAAATCAATTTGGTAATGTTTACATTCTCAAATTATTTTTTCTTAATATAGTGATCTAGTTATTATTTTCGCATGTAGTAATTTAACAGGTAGAGTTGGAAATGGTTTATTATCAGATATAATGTTTGTATTTTTAATTTTTTTAATTTATTTTATATAAAAAGAACTTTATTAATAATAGATTTTTATTATTAAAAAAACAAAAAGTTCAAAGAAATATTCAAGATTTTGGTGTGTTGTTTTATCAAGTTTAATACTTTCTTTAACCCATTTGGTTATTGCATTCGATTTAGAAACATTATTTTATCCAGCAACTATTATTACAGGTATTGGTTATGGAGGTATGGTTTCAATTATGGTATCATTAACAAGTTTAAGATTTGGACCAAGAAGATTTGGTATTAATTTCGGTTTTGTAAGTTTTTCAATATTTCCTTTTTATTTGATTTAAAAAAAAAAAAAAAAAATTTTAAAAGGTAATTAATTTATTAATTAAATTATTAAATATATCCCTAGTTGGCAATTTCATCAGCATCAGCATCTCTTATATTTAACACATTAAGTAGTAAGATTTATGATGATTTATCCGAACATGGTAAAAAATGCCGTGGCACTCATTGTTTTAGAACTTCTTTTATTTTAAGTTTTGTTTTCAATTTAGCATGTATCTTTGTTGGAATGTTTGTCATTTATAAACTTAGAAGGAATCAATTAAGAAAATAATAAAAACTTAATAAAAAAATAAAAAAAAGAAAAAGGATATAAAAATTAGAACGATTCCAATTTACTTTTGAATATTTTTAGATTTAGAGATTAGTTTTTAAAAAATAATTATTTAAAAAAAAAAAAAGAAAAAAGATATAATCTTTAATTATTTTACATGGTTAAATATTGTTTCTTTTTTTAAAAAAATTTTTATTTTAATTTCTTTTTTTTAAAATTAATTTATATGGTGGAGGTAAAGAGTTTAATTTAAAATCTGGTATTTCATTTATTTTTTCACCACTTTCAGAGGACCAAGTGAAATTTAAAACCATATTAGCACATACCAAATATATTTGGTCATTTGCTATGTTTTTACCAGGACATTGACGTTTACCAACACCAAAATGTAATAAACGATCTAAATGAGGTTTAATTTTATCATAATCACCAAGAAATCTATCAGGATCAAATTCTTCAGGATTACCCCAATACTCTTTATCATTAAAAATAGCTATTGTTAATATTGCAACACCAGTTCCCTTTGGAATAAATTTACCATCTATACAAATATCTTCTTTTGTTGTTCTTGGTCCACCACTAGTTCCCATTTTATATCTAATAACTTCATTAATTGCACTATTTAAAATTGGAGTTTGTGTTTTGTGTTTAATACCAATGAAATCTTTATAGTAGTTATCATCATCATCATCATCATCATTATCATTATCATTATCATTATCATTATTAATACCATCTTTACCATCTTTATCATTTTTATCATTATTATTATTAATATTATTATTAGTATTATTTTCATTATTTAAAATATTAACTAATTCATTATAAATTGAGTTTTGAGTTAAAGGATAATTTGAAAGTAATAGCATGAACCATTCTAAAATGAAAGAACTTGTGTTTAAACCTGGTACAAACATATCAAAAATTGGAGAGATAATATTATCCTCACTTTGTTGATGTTTAGGATAGGATTCATTTAGAATGATTAACTCATCTATTGGATCTCTAGGATTATTTCTATCGATAGTTTTGATATGATCATCAATTAATAATTCTTTAATTAGTTTATAAGGTTTATAAACTATTTTCAAACCGGTGATCTTATGATAGGTAGCTATAAACATACAAAATAATTTACAATTTAGTAATGGTTTACCTTGAGTATTTGATAGAAATTTTAAGACATTATCTATCAATTCTTGAGATCTTGAATCTTTAATAGTGTTTTCTAATGGTTCAGATCTATTGAAATATTCAAATAATAAATTTAAAAGATATGATTTAGTAATTTTATGAATTTCTATTGAGTTTGGTGATAATCTACAATTTCTTTCATCTTTTAAATTGGCAATTAATTCTTTAGTTTTGTTTTCGATATGGTGAGTTTTTTTTCTAACTAATAGATTAGTTGCCATATGGGAGAATGTATTTCTAATATCAAACCATCTTTGATCTCTTGATTGAGAAAGGTTTGAAAAATTATGAGAAAATAATTTAGTTGCACTGGTAATGGGTCTATTTAAAAAGTTTTCACCATTTTTTACTAAAAATTCTCTAGCTAAATAAGCATCAGTTATAAATACCATATAACTATCCATAAACCATATAGAAAATAATTTATGTTTTCCATACTTTTCATTCATTAAATGTTTAGTATTATTATAAATTTCATAAAATGGTTTTGTAAAATTAACACCATAAAAATGCCCAAATAGTGGTATTGCTAACCAACCACATCTTATAGGTTCATTATTTGAAAATTTTTTATTTATATAATACTATTATTATTATTATTATTATTAGTATTATATTATTTTTAGTATTATAATATTATAAAAAAGTTTTTTTTTTACTTACAAATCTTAATATAAAACAAAACAAAGCAATATATATGATTAAAATCATATTTTAAAAAGAAATAATTAACCAAATTGTATATGTATATTTTTAAAAAAATCCAACAAAATAAAAAAAAAATAATTAAAAAAAAAAAAAAAGAGAAATAAAATTGTTTTTTTTTAATTTTTTTTTTTTTATAACATTGAGAAAATCCCCTATAGTATTTATTATAATGAGAGTTTAATTAAATTGATCATTTTTTTTTTTTTTTTTATTATCTTTTTATTTTCTTTTTTAATTTTTTTTTTAATTTAGAGTGGGGTGGGTGGTGTAAAAATAAAAAAATTAAAATTGAAACAAAACAAAGTTATAGATTTTATCTGAGTTTTTGAAAAAAAAATAAAAAAAATAAAAAATAAAAAAAAAATAAAAAAGGTTAAATAAAACCTTTTTTAAATAAAAAATAAAATAAAAAAAAAAAGTACAAAATGGAAATAATCTCAAATGGTGCACCATATTATTTATGTTTTTTTTTTTATTATTTTTATCTATTATATTATTATCTAAATGGTCATTATTATCAATGACAAGAATAAAAATTAATAAAAATTAATAAAAATTAATAAAAATTAATAAAAAAATGAAATAAAGAAAAAAAGAAAAAAAGAAAAGAAAGAAAAAAATAAAAAATTATAATTTTATTTTATTTAATATAGTTTTTATTTTTTTAAAATTTTGGAGAATTATCTTTTAATATATCATTTTCTTTTAATTTAGGTTTAAATTTATTAAACAAAGGTCCTCTATTAATATTAATTTGAACACCTTTTTTATTTTATTTTTTTATTTATTTTTTGAAAAATTCAGGAAAATTAGTGATTTTATGTTTTTTTTTTTATGGGGATTTTGTGAGGAAAAAAAAAAAAAAAAAAAGAAATAAAGTTTTAACTTTACATAAATAATTTTAATTTTTATTAAGGATTTATAACCAAACTAATTCGAAAGAACCTTTTTTTTTTTTTTAAAAAAAAAAAAAAAAAAAAGATAATATGGTCTAGAAATTACTTAACAGAAACCGCTACCGTATTGGGTACAGGCAGTGTTTGGTAAGGCAGAAGCGCAGGTATTGTTACCAGAACCACCACAGCTACAGCTTGGGCAAAGGTTGGCACATGGGAGCATGATAGATGGGGTACCAGTACATAATGGGAATAAGGTACCGCAGAGGAAAGATTTCATGTTTGAAGCACAAGCAGTGGTTGGTTTGCTGAAGGAAACAAAGTTGTTGAAGGTTTCTTCGACCATAGAATCAACAGTGGTGGCATCGTCAGCAGAAGCGATTGGGTAGTTAACTTCAGAGCAGAAACTTAAAGCTGGGGCACAATCACAACCAGATGGTGGGTTACCTGGACAAGCGTTAGCTGGTGGGATAACTGGTGGGGCTGGGGTTGGGCATGAACAGTATGATGGAACGTCAAAGATATCAGCAGAGATTGGTTCAGTGTTAACATTTGAGAAAGTGATGGTGGAGGTCATAGTGGTACCTTGTTGGCTTACAACCATGACGGCTTGAGTTAAAACTTCACGTGATGGATCAACAAAGAGTGAAATGTTAACAGAGCTTGATAAAGAGAATTGCCATTGATCACTTGCAACACCATTGACATCAACTTGACCTTGGAAAGTGCTACCTGGTAAAATAGTGTAAAGTGGCATATCACCGCTGATTTGCGAGCATTTGCAATCACCAGAGGCATAGTTGTATTCGTTCATTTGATCGTAACGATCGAGGGTAGTGATGGTTTGACCAAACATTGGATCAGTTGAGTCCATTCTTTGAACTAATTTTTGGTAGGCATAGTAGAGAGTACCACTAACTGATGGCATTGGGAATGGTGATTGTGAGGTTTCAACTTGGATTTGGACATCAGCAGTGAATTCAAGTGGAAGGTTTGGGTAGCTAGTTTGAGCAGTAGTAACTGCAACTAATAATAATGATACTAAAAAGAATGAAATTAATTTATTCATTTTATATATATATAAATATATTTGTTTTCTTAATTTTCAAATGATTAAATTTTTTGAAAAATCAATTTTATAGCCAAATATTTTGAAAGGTTGCGGCAAAAAACGTTGGGTAATTTGTGAAAAAAAAATTTAATTTAAAAAAAATAAAATTTTTTTTAAATTCGAAGGTGGAAAATAAATATCTTTTGTTGCATCACCACAATCATTTTCGTAAAAAAATTTTATTTTTTATTATTATTTTTTTTTTTTTTTTTGGTTTGGGAAGAAGTATTTTTTTTAAATTTATTATTATAATGATCTTTTTTCCCCAAAAATACCTTTTTGTCGTTTAAACTGTATTTTCCTAGCTTATATTTTTTCAGTGCCAATGATATTTTATTATGAACAAATTCTACTGGTGTATTTCGATGACGTGCACAAATCCAAACTGAAATTAGTGCGTCATTTTTTATTTTTTTAAGAAGGTTTTTGTTTTTTTTTTTTTAACAATCCAAAAATTATTTCGTGTTACCTAAAAATAAAGGATTATGAGTTTTTATTTACAATAAAAAAATTATGATTTTAATGTGTTATAATAATAAATGTTACATGATTTTTTTTTTTTTTTTTTTTTTTTTTTTTTAAAAAAAAAATTTTATGCAAAACCTAAACCTGATCTTTCTTTTTTAACTACTGCTTTAATTGGTTCCTCTAAACCTTGACCATTAATACCAAGGCCACCACCAGACCAACCCATTTTCTTTAACAAACTACTACCAATATTTGAACTTGAAATAGCAGCAATACCATCGGCGACAATATCACCATGCTTCACTGTTGTACCTGATTTGGGTGATTTATTACCACCAACAATATTTTGTCTTTGTCCTTTTTTGGTAGATGGTTTTTGTTTGGATTGAGCCTGAGGGAAAGAGTTTTTACGATATCTTGGACCACCACCAACTGGACCAAATCTACCAGTGAATGGCTTCTTTCCTTTTCTCTTTATACCGTCTTTGCCAGAAGGAGATAGTGATGGAGTTGTTGTGGTTGTTGTTGTTGTTGTTGTTGTTGTTGTTGTTGAGGTGTTATTATTATTCGTGGTAATATTTTGATTACCAAACAAATTGTTGTGAACAATGTATTCACCAGATTCAGATTGTGCAGCCAAAATAAAGGTATCTTTTTTCTTTATTGATGGTTTTTTAATATTTGATGGAATCAACAAACAAATTGTATGTCTATCTTTTATTTTTTTTGTTTCACTATAAATCCCATATTGTTGTGATAAAAATTCAACTTGGTGTGTTGATAACTTTGACATTGGCCACAATGGGAATTCACTTTTTTTTTGAAAAAACAAAATATTAGTATTTGCAAAAAAATAAAACAAAAAATATAAAATACAAACTTTTCGAAACGTCTTAATATCAAATTATCGAATAAAGTTGCAATCGAAGTTAATTGTTTTATAGAAAGTTGAGAAATTGAAGCACCTTTATCAAATAATTCATTGATATCCTTTTTCAATGTTACACTTGATTCAATAGCTTCACTAATATATGGATATAAACTAATTTTGTAGGGTGACGATGAATAGATAGCCAGGTTAATATTGTTTATATTATCAACTCTTTTACTGAAGGAATCAAATGAATCTAAATCTATAACCTCTGGTAATGGCAAACTTTGTAGGGAAGGTTTTGATTTGTTTTCATTTATATCATCTGGTACAATGATTATATTATTATTATTATTATTATTATTATTATTATTATTATTATTATTATTATTATTATTATTATTATTATTATTATTATTATTATTATTATTATTATTATTATTATTATTATTATTATTATTATTATTATTATTATTATTATTATTATTATTATTATTATTATTATTATTATTATTATTATTATTATTATTATTATTATTATTATTATTATTATTATTATTATTATTATTATTAATATTAATATTAATATTATTATTATTATTATTATTATTAATATTATTATTATTATTATTAATATTAATATTGTTATTGTTATTATTATTATTATTATTATTATTATTATTATTATTATTATTATTATTATTATTATTATTATTATTATTATTATTATTATTATTATTATTATTATTATTATTATTATTAAATGTTAATTTTTTTGGTAATATAATAGATGGACCATGAACTTTTTTAATCCAATCAGAGAAAGAACTTTTTCTGACTTCCTCTTGATCAGTAAAGTCGCTTTCATCAGAAACACTATAGCATTCATCAGAAATTTCAACGATATCTTGTTTAAATGGATTAACGAATACTTCGTCGCCAGAGGGTTCTGAATTAATATAACATGATTGAAGTCTACTACAATTTTTTTCACTATCACTTGCTGAGGATTCCAATGAGTCGTATGAATCTTCTTCATCATTTTCGTTTAGATGTGATATTTTCAAATCCAATTTAAAATCTGTGTCGGTTTCTTCATCTTCCCCAAATTCTTCTTCATTATCATATCCATCACTATCATCTAAATTTTCTGAATTGGTTTCTTCGTCATCGTTATCATCTTCTTCACTATCATAGAGGTTAGTATCTTCATCCTCTTCCTCGTCATCGTCATCGTCATCGTCATCGTCATGTTCCTCTTCACTAATATGACTATCACTATTTTGATTGGTTTTTTGAGGCGAGGATTGTGATAATATTTCATTTTTATTATTATTACTATTATTATTATTATTATTAGTTGGTACAATTTGATTTTGTTGAAGAGTATCTTCGCTTGATGATGAAATGATAATAACTTCATTTTGGTGTGGTTGAACAAACGATACTCTTTTTGGTAAAAGGGGAGGTGAAAATTTATTTTCTATAGGATTCTCTTCATTGTAAATATCATTAAGATAAGAACCACCAACAAATGAGATCTTTTGAGTATGTTTAGATTTATGTTGTTTTTTTGTTTTATTCTTTGAGTGTATTCTTTGAAGTCTACATCTCTTTTTATATGATAATGCCTCCAAATCCAAATCAATTTCTTCATCACTATCTAGTTTTTCATCATCGTCATCGTCATCGTCATCGTCATCGTCTTCGTCCGTATTACCATTTGAATCTATCTTTTTAAATCTATTTTGTTGTTTATATCTTCTACCTTTATTTTTTGCTTGTGCACTAAATAAATGTCTATCAACAGAATCATCAATTGTAAGATTTCTAAGAATGGTATTACTATTGTTATTATTATTGTTATTGTTGTTATTTTCATTATCATCATTGTCACTATTATTATCTGAAGGACTCAATTCACCTATGAAACCAATTAATTCTTTTTCTCTTGATTTTTCTAATTTTTTCTCATATTTTGTCATATATTGATTTTCATCATATAGTATTGGATCCAAGTTATTTATAGTATTAATTCTCTTTTTTTTTTTATTTTCATTGTCGTTATTTATGGGGGCATATGGTGATCTATTACTATTTGGACCTTCAATTTGACTATTGTTTAGGTTATTATTATTATAGGACGGTAATTTCTTTTTATTTTTACCATTATATTGATTCTTGTTCTTTTTTTGTTCAACTTTTTGTAATTGTTCAACAGTCACACCACTAGCTAATGCCTCTTGATAGTTTTTTTTATCTTTTAATTTATCTTTCTTTTTACTTCTTTTAAAATTTTGTTGTGGAGGTTGTTTATTTTTATTGGTGTCATTATTATTATTATCGTTATTATTTGTTGATGATGCTGTCGTGGTTGGGCTACTTCCAAAAAAATTATTATTTAAACTATTATTAAAATTTGCTTGAACTACTGGTGCAGGTCTATTTCTTCTAAAATTCGTCGAAAATGTCATACCAGAAACCACTATAAAATCTTTATTTTCATTACTGTTATTATTAATATTATTATTGTTATTAATATTATTGTTATTGTTATTGGGATTATTAGTATTGCTAATAGTACTATTATTACTATTATTATTAATGTCCATTGTGTATTTTTTTTTCTTCTTTTTTTTTAGTGGTGTGAATCCAAGGTATCAAAAAAAAATAAAAAATAAAAAATAAAAAATAAAAAAAATAGAAAAAAAAAATTAAAAAATTAATTTAAAAAAAAAATTAAAAAAAATAAAAAAAAAACTTGCAAATATTAAAAAAATCAATTATTTTTTATTCTTTTATTTTTAATATTTTATTACTCTTTTAGTTAATAATTATATTGTGATTTTTTTATATTAAAATTTTTTTTGGTTATAAAAAATTAATAAAAAAAAAAAAAAAAAAAGTAAAAATGACCTTAGTGTTTAATAAAATAAAATTCATAATGTAAAATTTGAGTTATATTATGATATTGTACTCAAAACTGTATTAACTGTCATAAATGAAATATACTCTCTTCTTTTAAAAAGAAAACCTATATTGGTTTTCCAATTTTGGTTAAAGAGATGCATATTCATAGAGTAATCATTGAAAAGAGTATTATTTTTTTTTTAAAAAAATATTCATGAATAAAAAGTTCTTTTTTTTTTATATAAATAATATTTGGAAAAAAAAAGAAGAACCAAATTCCAGAAAGAAGCCAGTAATTTTGGCCAAAAAAAAACAAAAAAAAAAATAATGGTTTTTTTTTTTTTTTTTTTTTTTTTTCTGTATTTTTTTTTTAAAATTTATTTTGTATTTAATCTGTTTATCAAAAATATAAAATAAACTGAAAAATCAAAAAAAATATAATTAAATAAAATAAAATTATATAAAATAAAATAAAATTAAATAAAATAGGTTTTGCTAATTTTTTATTTTTTTTTTTTATTATTATTACGAATTTGAACTTTACTTTAAAAAAAAAATTTTTTTTTCTTTTTTTTTTTTTTATTTTTATTTTTTATTTTTTTTTTTTATTTTCATTTTTTTTTTTAATTAAAAAAATTTTAATTTTTTTTTTTTATTTTTTTATTTTTTTATTTTTTTATTTTTTTTAAAACACCAACACACACCCAACAATTAATTCTTTCTTTATTTATCGTTTGTTTTTATTTATATTTTGTACATAAAAAAATAAAAAAATAAAAAAATAAAAAATAAAAATAAAAATAAAAATAAATTAAAAAAATTTTTTTTAAAAAAAAACATTATTATAAATTTAATAAAAAATCTTTTATTCCTTTTATAAAGTGTATTTAATATTAAATATCACACAAACCAAACTTTTTTTTTTTCTTTCTTTTATTGTTATCATTATTATCACTATTACCACGTAAATCACGCATACATTGTATATATATTAACGCAATATATATAAATACCTAATCATACATAACAATTGTTGGTTTGGTATTTTAAAAATTTAATAAAGAATATCAACCACAACCACAACAACAAAAACTGCAACAACAACAGTAAAAGCAGAAAATATTATTAGTAATAACAACAATACAGATTCATCTAAACATCTAAATATTAGTGATTCTGAACAGCAGCAACAGCAACAGCAGCAACAACAACAACAACAACAACAACAACAACAACAACAACAACAACAACAACAACAACAACAACAACAACAAAAACAACAACAACAATTAAACTCACAAGAACATAAAAATAAAAAACAAAAAATAAACAACCCAACAATGACAGATGATGAAATGTATGAAGATTATGATGTAGATGATGATTCAGCCGAGGAATCAGGAAACGAATCATTGGATGATACTGAATATGACGATCCAGCCACCCAAGAGTTTGATTTTGATGAAACCCAACCACAAAGATCTCAAGGGAAACTAACAAGACAAAAGAGTTTTGAGGTATTAAATAAAGATGATCTCTTCTCTGAATCTCATAAAATCATAAAAGAAGTTAAAGATGTTTTAAGTATTCCATCTGAAGCAGCTGTTTCAACTTTATTAAGACATATGAAGTATGTGTAATAAAATTAAAAAAAAATATATTTTCCACTAACTTATTATATTTTGTTTATTTATTTTAAAGATGGAATAAAGAAAAATTAATTGAAAGATATATGGAAAACCCAGAGAAATTATGTACAGATGCAGGTGTACCAAATGTATTGAAATTAAATGCAACAATTGGAGAAAAGAGTGGAAATGTTTCATGTTTAATTTGTTTAGAAGATTATCCACCATCACAAACGTTTGCGTTGTCATGTAATCATCGTTATTGTTTACCATGTTATAAAAACTATTTAGAGATAAAAGTTAGTGAAGGACCTGAATGTATTTATACACCATGTCCAGCACCAAAATGTAAAGTAATCGTACACCAAGATGCATTCAAACAAATCGTATCACCAGAAGTGTTTGAACGTTTCAACAACTTTATTTTGAAATCATACGTCGATGATAATCCACAAGTTAAATGGTGCCCAGCTCCAGGTTGTATATATTCTATAAGATGTGATCGTAAAGAACGTAAAGAAGCGGTTTTTTGTAAATGTGGTTTCCAATATTGTTTCAATTGTAATGATTATGAAATTGGTGATCATATGCCATGTCCATGCAGTCAAGTTGATAAATGGCTTCAAAAAGCCTCTGATGAATCTGAAAATGTAACTTGGATGTTGGCAAACACTAAAAAATGTCCAGAATGTCGTAGTCCAATTGAAAAGAATGGTAAGAAATTAATAATGATTTCCATCTGTTAAATTTTATTTTTTCTAATTTTTAAAACATTTTTTTTTTTTTTTTTTTTTTTTTTTTTTTTTTTTTTGTTTAATTAGGTGGTTGTATGCATATGACATGTAGAAAGAATGCAGGTGGTTGTGGATTTGAGTTTTGTTGGTTATGTCGTGGTCCATGGACTGAACATGGTTCAACCACTGGTGGTTATTACAATTGTAACAAATATGATAAATCAAAAGCCAAAGAGGATGACGATAAAGCACATGATGCAAAGACTGAATTAGAGGCATACATGTTTTACTATCACAGATATGAATCACATAGAAATGCTATGAAGATCGCTGATGAACAAAGAAGGAACGCACATCTCAAAGAACAACAAATCTTAAGCAAATTTGATGTCAGATCCGCTGATACCAAATTCCTTATGGAAGCAACTGAACAATTATTAAAGAATCGTCGTGTTTTACAATACTCTTATGTCTATGGTTATTATTTGGATAAAAAATCTCAAGAACGTAATCTTTTCGAATACCTTCAAGAAGATCTCGAAAAACATACCAATCTTTTATCCACCCAATACGAACAAAGTTTAGATAAATTGGAAGACTATCAAGCATTTATAAAATGGAAAGAGCAAGTTACAAATTACACTAGAATCACTAAAAAGTTTTTGGATAATTTTGTTGATGGCGTTGCTGGTGGTTTAGTTAACACTCAAATTAATTAATACTATTATTTTATTTATTTATTATTTTTTTAATCATATATTAGAAAAACAAAAATATATTATAGTAATATCAAAAAAAAAAAAAAAACAAATTCAAAAAAAAAAAAAAAAAAAAAACAAATACAAAAAAAAAAAAATTTTATATAATCTAACTAATTTTATAAATAAATGACAACATTTTTAATAATAACAGCACTTTTTTTTTTTTTTTTTTTTTTCTTTTAAAGCTTGAGTTGATATTTTATTTCAAACTTTTCTTTTTATGACAATTTTTTTTTATCACGACCCTTTTAAAAATTTGTAAATGATGAGGATTAATTTTGGTTCTTTTATTTTATTTTTATTTTAAAAAGTTTATTTTTATCACGTACCATCATCATCTTGAAAAAAAAAAAAAAAAAAAAAAAAAAAAAAAAAGAAGATTTGAAAAGGTTAATATTCTCCAAAATTTATTTAATCAATAAAAATAAAAATAATAATAATAATAATAATAATAATAATAATAGTTAAATGAAAAATTACCATCATTTATATATAGAACATTTAAAAAATTATCAATACCAATGGTTTGTATTATGATATTTGAAATTATATTATTATTTACATTATCGTTGAATTTATTGAGATTATCAGAATCATTGGGTTTCGTAAATGTTGGAAAGGAATTTATAGGAGTCGTTTTAAAAATTGGTGTATATTTAGAATTGAAATTTAAAAAATTTAATTTATTGACATTTCTTGTTATCGTTCTTATTCCTATGTTCATTTTTAAGATTTTTTTTTTTTTAATTTGTGTACACTGCAACAAAAAAAAATATAAAAAAAAAAAAATGTAAAAAAACGAAAAACTTTTTTTTTTTTTTTTTTTTTCACTTTGATTTTGGGAATTATAATGAAAAATGATAACAAATAATTTACTATTAAAAAAGTACCTAATATTGAATTTTTTTTTATTTTTTTTTTTTATTAATGATGATTGGAAAAATTTGGTTTCTAGTATGAATATTAATATAAATATCCACTTAAACAATCCCTTTAATCGAATATTAACTATAATTTGAATTGTTTAAAGAATAGTAACATTCATGAAGCTCATCATGAAATAGGAGCGTTCCAATCTAATTAATTAGATTATAGACCAATGTTTATACAATAAATATTTTTATTTTTTAAAGAACTGTGTTGCATTTTTTTTTTTCCTCAAAATTAAATTGACAACATTGTGAATTTTTTTTTTAAAGTCTTTTAAAATTTTTTTTTTTTTTTGAATTAAAAATTTATTTTTTTTTCAATAAAGGTTTATCAATAAAGATTTTTTTTTCTTTTTTTTTTGGCACCACGGTGTTAAATAAAAATAGTGGTTGTAGAATGAGAAAAAATATATTTTTAATTGTATTACTATATATATTTTTCGTAATTAAACTTAGTCAACAACAACAACAGCAACAACAACAACAACAACAACAATCTACAATCAATGAAATCAATTTATATGTAAATAAAAATGGAAACGATACAACTGGTGATGGTACAATAAATTCACCATTTTTTAGTATATGTAAAATAATAAATGTAATAAATCAAACACTATCATCATTACCATCATCACTACAACCACTATCACCGCAACAACAACAAATAATTAATGGTAGCAGGAGTAGCATATCATCAATTATAGTTAATATTGGTATTGGTAATTACTCATGCCTCGAATGTGCACAATATCAATTAAATGGTTTCTCTGAAATTATATTTCAACAATATTATATAAATGATATTAATAGTGATGATAATGATAATGATAATAGTAATAGTAATATTAGTAGTGGTGATGGTGAAAGTGATAATAACTATAAATATGAAATTATAATTTCAAATTTAAATTTAGAATTAAATAATAGTAAAATGATAATTAATGGAATTCAATTAATATATGTTCAATTGGATTCAAATAGTATTAAATTTTCAATGAATTATGAATCAGAATTTTTAATGAATAATTCAAAAATTTATATAGATTCAAATTTTTTTTTTATTAGTTTTGAACATAGTTCAAAATTTATTATTTCTAATGAATCAGTGATTGAACAAAATAGTAGTAGTGTAAATTTTATAGGTATTATAGAATCAACATTAATAGTAAATAATTCAGTATTAACAAATTTACATATATCAATTTATGGTGGTAATGGTAATAGTAATGGTAGTAATGGTGGTGTTTCAACATTTTTAATGGATAGTTCAACATGTCACTATTCCGCCATTTATGCAAGTGCTTATTCCAAATTAAAATTTATAAATGTTAATTTCATTACTGGATTATTCGGAGTGAAAGAGCTTGGTAAATTTAATAAAACTCTTAGTAATAAAGACTATTATAGTGAATTTAATATTATAAATTGTAATATAAAATTTCAAAGAAGTATAGGAATAAGTAATAGTGCAGATAAAAATATTTTTAATATTGGCTATGATACAGTATTTAGAATTAAAAATTCAACATTAGAAGTTGAAAATGGTGAAGTTTATATAGACCAAAACATAATAAATGCAAATGATAATTCAACCATTATAATTGAAAGTGTATCATTCGTTGGATTTAAATTATATGAATCATTAATGATATTAAATCAAAGTAAATTAATAATGAATTTTAGCTCAGGTATTGATATTAAAGCTATGTCATTCATTAGAGTTTATTCAAGTAATATAGAATTGAATTCATTACATTTATTAAATTTTCAAGATTATGAATTTATAGGTGAAGGAATTGAAAAGAATTTTGCATTCATTGATATTAAATCACCATCTAATTTAACGATTTTAAATGTAGATTTTCATTTCAATGGTTTTCCAATATTAATGAATTCTGCTAGTCAAGAGTATAGTTTTCAAAAAACTATAATTAATTTAAAAAATTCATCATTTTCAAATTTTCAAGGATTTACGTTTCAAAATTCAATTGTAAAATTTAATAAAGTTTCCATTGAATCCATTAATAATGTTGATAGTTTATTTAAATTATTAAAATCTACAAATTTTCAATGTGATAATTGTAGTTTTAAAAATTCAATATTAAGTGGTAATCTTTATTTATTTTCAATTTCATCAAAATCATCAATAACTTTATTAAATAGTATAATTTCAAATTCATCATTATTAGCATTAATAGATGATAGATCAAATGCAATGTTTAAAAATTGTACATTTTTAAATCTTTATTCAACTATTGGTGAAATTTTTAAATGTTTAGATGGTTCAGAATTAACCATTGAAAATTGTTATTTCAATCAAGTTTATTGTATTATAAATGGTTTTATAATGATTGAAAATCAATCAACTTTATATATTAATGGTAATGAAAATAATTTTTCAAATTTTGGAATTGGTATTGAACCATTTACAACAATTAATAATAATAGTTTTGCAATTATTAGTGGTATGATAATGAATACAGCAGTTTTTCAATCACAATTATTTTTAGCCAAAGATAGTTCAACCATTGAAATTAGTCAATCTAATTTTGAAGGATTGTTTAATTTTGGTAAAATGTTTATTATGGAGAATTCATTATTATCATTTAGTGAATGTTCTTTTATTGATAATAGATTTCAAATATTTATTTATTCAACTCAATCTAATATTTATGTTAAAAACATTAAATATTCAAATAATTTAGGTACATTAATATCAAGTGATAATGGTTATATTGATCTACAGTCGTTTACAATTGATAGTAGTAGAGGTATATCATTTGATTATTTATTTTATTTTTTAAAATCAAATGTTGATATTATTAATGTAACAATTTCAAATAATTATTTCATGGGTAGTTTTTTAGAATCATATCAATCAACTATTAATTTACTTGATTTTAATTATATTTCAAATGAAAATGTATTGAATTTAAATGAAAAATCTGGTAGAATCTCTTCATCAATTTATTTTAGTTATTCTTTTATTACATTTAGAAATTCAAAATTATCATTTAATCTTCAAAATAGTGCTCATTTTATATTAATATCAAATGGTGGTTTAACAAAATTTCAATCTACAAATTTAACTAACAATCAAATTCTATCGAATGATGGTTATCTTTTATATTCAAATATGGATGTATTAGTACAATTTTATAATTCTTTAGTTTCTTCAACAATTTCAATATTAGGTTTAATAGGTGCTTTTATCAACTCAAGAATTTCATTTGATAGTTGTAATTTCGTTAATAATTCAAATAGCTTTTTAGGTGGTGTTGCCTATTTTGATAATAGTTCAATTTATTATGATTTGGTTTCTTGTTCATTTCAATCAAACTCTGCTTCAATTGGTGGAGTTTTTTATAGTGAATCTTTTTTTTATTATTTTTATCAAATTTTACATGATATAAATTATTATCCAAAAAACAATTTTACTTTAAATAAAGCAATTTATGGTGATATGTTTGCTTCAGGTAAATTTTAATTTTAATTTATTTAAAGAAATATTATTATTTTTAATTTATTAACACATCAAATTTTTTTATTTATTTAAATAGTACCAAGTATAATTAATATTGAATTACCAGATTTAAACTCAAGTTTATCAAAACCAACTATTAAAGTTCAAGACCATTATTTAAATTTAATTTCTGATAAAATTTATTTTGCAAATGTATCGATTACAACAGTTTATAATATAGAAGAAAAAAACAAAACTAGAGAAGAACGTGTTATGATTAAAGGTGGTTTTGGTACATTTGATTATAGTTTTAATGCACCAATAATAGTTAAACACTTTATAATAGATGTAGTTATTTTAGAATTAAAATTATCAGTACAAATTATAAAGAATAGAACAATTTGTAAAGATTATCAAATTTATAATAATGTTAGTGGTTCATGTACTACATGTTCAGTTGGTTTTTATAATTATCAAGGATTTTGTGAAGTTTGTAGTGAAAATGTAGTGTGTATGGAAGGTGATATACATTCAATTAATGGTTATTATTTAATTAATCAAATTAATCAAAATAATAGTGATGTTAGTAATAATAATGGTAGTAGTGATAATAATATTGGTATTGGAAAATTAAAAGTTTATGAATGTCCAATTGGAATTTGTTTTGAAAATAATAAATGTCCAAATGAATTATATAGAGGTAGTTTATGTTCAAGATGTTATAATGATACAGAGAATGGTGATAATGATTATGAAAGTTCATCAGATGGAAAGAATTTAATTAGATGTTGTAAAGAGTTTAAATCAATTTTATTAATTCCATATTTTACATTTTTAGTATGTTTTGGATTAATAATATCATTATTTAAATATAATTTATCAACATTAATAATACCGATAATTTTAATGATTCAAATTAATTCAATTATTTTCATTTCATATCCTGGAATTTATTTATTACAATTATTTAGATTTTCATTTGATTTTTTCAATGATACCTGTAGTTTTAGAATGACATATATTTGGAAATCAGTATTATCATTACTTTCAATTATTTTTATATATTTAGTTGGTAATTCAAATACATCATTTATAATCCTCACAGCAATACCAATTTTTAAAATGATTGCAATGAAAATTAAAATTATTAAAAATAATTTAGAATTACATTATCGATATTATTATGATGAAATTAATATTAAAAGAAATTTAAAAATGAAATTCAATTTAATGATATTATTATTTCAACCATTATTATTCAATTTATTTTCATTGGTAATTTCAAAAGAAATCGATTCAATTAATTATTTATTAATTGATATTTCAATTTTATTTAAAAATTCAAAAACACATTATTTTTTTTATATTTTAAGTTTAATAATATTAATTTTAATATTAATAATTTTATTAATTTTATTATTAAATTGTTTTTTTTATAAAATAATTTATATAAATTCTAATAGTAATAATAATAATAATAATAATAATAATAATAATAATAATAATAATAATAATAATAATAATAATAATAATAATAATAATAATAATAATAATAATAATAATAATAATAATAATAATAATAATAATAATAATAATAATAATAATAATAATAATAATAATAATAATAATAATAATAATAATAATAATAATAATAATAATAATAATAATAATAATAATAATAATAATTATAATAATATTTATTATAATTTTAAAATTAAATTATTTAAAATTATTTCAATTGGTTCAACTCATTTATTATTTAATAATAATAAAAGATTAATTGAATATAAAAATCAATTTAAATGGTGGGATTTTATAATAATTTTAAAATCAATCATTATTATATTTATTTCAATTTCAATGTTATACAATCATAAATTTTATCTTTTAATAATTTCAACAATTCAATTCATTTTCTCTTATTTACAATTTGTAATTTATCCACACAAAAAATCATCAAACTATAAATTAAATAATTTATTAAATTTATTACAATTAATAATTTTAGTAATCGTTGATTCAAATATTATTGGTTCGAATTTATCACTTTATGAAATTGGTTTATTAATTACGATATTCACTTTTACGTTTTCTTTAATTTTTTCTTTAATTTATTTTAATTATTTTTTAAAAATTAATAAAAATAAAAAAAATAAATAATTTTTAAAAAAAAATAAATAAAATAAATCAAAAAAAACTGTGTATACCCATACATATATTATGATAAAAAAAAAATACATATATTATTATAAAAAAGTAAAAAAAAAATTTTTTAGCTTCATAGCTAAAATTGATTGACATTTTTTTTTTTTAAAATTTTTTTTTAATTTTTTTAATTATTTTTTAATCAATATTTTGAAAAAATTTTAACAAATTATCTTTTTTTTCTATTTTCAAATACTTTTTAATTTATATTAAAATTAATTTTTTGGCAAATAGAACATTTTATTTTATTTTTTTTTTTTTTTTGAAGTGCCAAAAAAAAAAACTCAAATAACTAGGTGGTGACGTAACACGAAAAAAAAAATGATTTTTTTTTTTTAATTTTAAAAAAAACAAAATATCTTCTAAAAAGACGTTACAAAAAAAAAAAAAAATCAAAATTTTCGAACTATGGCATTTAACAAAAAAAAAAAAAAAAAAATAAAATTTTTTTATTTTTGCGTAATAAATTACACATGAAAGGAATAATCCAAATTTATTAAAAAAAAAAAAATATATATAAAAAATGAAAAGAATAATAACTTTTTTTATTTTTTTAATTTTATTTTTAAATTTTTGTAATAGTAGTAATAATAACAATATAATAAATGATGATATAATAATTGATGATATAATATATAATTTTAATAACGATAATAAAAATGAAAATAATAAATTAAACAAAATTTTAATAAATAATAATAATAATAATAATAATAATAATAATAATAATAATAATAATAATAATAATAATAATAATAATAATAATAATAATAATAATAATAATAATAATAATAATAATAATAATAATAATAATAATAATAATAATAACTCACCACAAATAGGTGCAATATTGGATATAAATGATATTGGTAGTAATAATATTTTATATAGTAGTTTTGATGATGAAGATGACTACAAAGAAGGATATATTGAAAATATATACGGTGAAATAGGAAATGATTTAAATTATAATATGGAATATTATAATAATTTCGAAAAAGATAATCATGATAATATAGAAGTAATAGATAAACTTGATAGTGGAAGTGGTAGTGGTCCAGAAATAACTAAATTCTTTTTATCAAAGAATGGAAATGATACAACAGGTAATGGTACAATCAATTCACCTTATTTTAGTATATGCAAAGTTGTAAATTTAATAAATGGTTATAGTGGTGTTAATATATTTAAAGTTTTTATTGGGAATGGATTTTATGAAGCAGTTGAAGGTTGTACATTAAATATTTTAAATAATTCAGTTGTCAATTTAGTTTATTTTAATAATAATTATAATAATAATAATTATAATAATAATAATAATAATAATATTAATATTAATAATAACAATAGTAATAATGATACAATAAATAATAATATAAATAATAATATAAATTCTAAAAAAGAAACTATAAACCCACCAAATATAATAAATTTAAATTTATTTATTAAAAATTCGACATTATTTTTAAATTTTATAAATTTACATTATTTTAATAAAAATGTAACAAATGTAACCTATGGTATTGAAACGTTTCAGTTTCAAATTGAGAATAGTAATTTACATTGTATAAATATAAATCCACCATCAAATATTATATTTAATGAAATAAATCAATCATCATCGATAATAGAACCAACAGTGATAATAAAGAATTCCAATGTTATAAAGCTTTTATTTTTTTTTTATTCACTTGGAATCGAAGTTGATAATTCCAATTTATATTTTACAAGTATAAACTCATTCCATGCACAGAATTTATTATTTTCAAAGAGTTATTTTAATAATACATTGATTTATCTATCGTTTAATCAAGCAATTAATATTACGATTGATCATTGTAGAATGATTTATGATTTCTCTAATAATATTCAAGTGTTTTTAATGGGACCAAAAAATTCATTATCAATTTCAAATACACAAATGGAAAGTACTGGTGAATTCTTTTCATCAATGATCAATTCTAATGGTGGTGTAGTTCAATTAACAAATGTACAATTTATCAATTGGTATCTACTTAGACCATTTATCAATTTAGGTGAAAATTCAACATTATTAATTAATAATGTTTTCGCAATTAAAATGTTTATACCGGCGTTCATTGAAATTGCCAATAGTAAACTTTTTATTGACAATCTAGTGATTAGTGGTAATAAATTAGTATTGATTCTAGTTGAAGGACCATCAGAAATGTCAATTAGCTTTTTAACTTTAAAATATCTATCTGAACAAGGTTCACCAATTATGATGAATACTCAAGGTAATGGTGGAAAAAAAACAATCATAAAAATTAATTCATCCAATTTTATAAATATTGATGGTTTCACATTAAAAGATGCACAGTTAACATTTTTTAATGTTTCAATGCATAGTGATAGTATTAATAGTTTATTTCAACTATCATCAAGTCAAATCTATGCAAGTAGAAGTACATTTAGTAGTAGTTTAATTGTTGGAAGTTATTTTTTATTTTCAATTGATTTCACATCAATCGTTGTTTTAGATCGTTGTATCCTAACCAATTCATCATCACTTTTCGAAGCAAATTCATTTTCAAATGTTACCATTACAAATTCATTAATTGATTCAGTATTTTCAAGATCGGTTGCAATTGATATTCAAGGTGGTTCGTCGTTTACCATGGTAAATTCAATCATTAATAAAACCTATATAGTCAGTCAAAGTTTTATTTACTCTTCAAGTAACTCTGATATTAACATTCATAAATGTAATTTCTTACAGTTTTCAATGGGTTTAAAACCATTGGGTAACTTTTTAAATTCAAATATTTTCATTAGTAATCTATTACTTTATCAATCATTTTTTCAAAATCAAATTTTAGTTGCAACCTCTTCAAGTATTTATATTAGTGACACTAAATTTTTTAATAATTCAATCTATGGTAGTGAAATGTTTCTATTGAATGCTCAATCTTATTTATCAATGAATAATTCTTTGATCTATGGTAATTCCATTTCACTTTGTTTCTCAACAAGTCATTCATTAGCAAATATTTATAATGTAACTTTTCAAAATAACTCTGGTATTTTCCTCTATAGTAATAATAGTAAAGTTTCATTATCCCTATTGGAGTTTTCAAAGAATCCAATCTCCTCTTTATATTATTTATTTTATATTACAAATTCTACAGCAACATTTCAACAGATTACGATTGATTCAAATTATTTTATGGGTAGTGTAATTGAAGGTCATTTTTCACAGATACTTTTCTCTGGTTTAATATTTTCATCAAATCAAAATGTTGATAATCTACTAAAAGATAGAGAATCGCCATCACTTGGATTCACACATTCAAGTATTGTAATTATAAACTCTTCTATAAATTCAAATTCACAATGGTCATTAGATTTAATTTGGGCTCAAAAATCAGTTTTAATAATTAGAAATTCAATTTTAAATTCAAACTCAATACCATATAATGGTTATTTAATTAGATTGGATACATCACATCTTTCTTTAGATCATTGTTCAATTTCTAATACTCAATCAATTGAAGGTACAATAGGTGCATTCAATTCAGTATTAAATATTACAAATAATAATTTCCTAAGAAATAATGCACTTCAAATGGGTGGTTGTATTTATCTTTTAAATTCTCAAATGATAACATTTTCAAATAATTCATTTTCATATAATACAGCCTCAATCGGTGCTTCAATTTTTACTGATGGTGGTTTAGTTAATACCTCAAATATTGAATTTGAATCAAATCAATTTTTATCAAATAATGCTTATGAATATGCTGATGATTTAGGTTCATGTTTGTATTATTTTTTTTAAAAGAAAAAAAGAAAAAAAAATTTTTAAAATTTATTAATTTTAATTTAAATTTTTTAGATCCAACAAGAATTAGTATTGAATATCCAGATGATTTTGATTCAACAATTAATTATATTAGATTATATGATAACTATACAAATTTAGTAGCAGATAATTTTTATACAGCAAATATAACTATTTATGATTCAAGAGTTAGTGAAAATATAACCTTGACAACATTTATTAGAGGTGGTAGTGGTGATTTTAATTATTCATTTAATGCATTTTCAATTTATAATTTTCAAGTATCAGTTGATGTTTTTGCAGACGGATTTAGTTTAAGCTATAATGAATATAAAAATCCTCCACAATGTTTAGATTTTCAAATTAGTACAATGGAAGAAGGTTGTACATTTTGTCCAATTAATCAAGCAGCAACACCGGAAAAGGGCGAATGTACAACTTGTAACACCAATAAATTGGTTTGTTTAAATAGTGATGTTCATACATTAGAAGATTATTTTATGATTGATAATGACATTTCACAGGTTTATCATTGTCCAATTGGTATTTGTTTAGGTCAAAATAATTGTAGTAGTAATTTATTTTTATTATCAAGTGAACAAAGTCCGTTATGTTCAAGATGTATAAATGATTTTTATGAACAAAATAATAATAGTAGTGATGATAATAATTTTAGTGAAGGCAGTCATGAAAAAAATTTAAAAAATTATAAACCATCAATTTCGAAAAATGGATTATATTGTTGTAAATATTATGAACCAACACTTTTAATACCATATATAGTTTTAATGATATTTTTTGGATTATTTTTATCATTATTTAAACATATTATAACTGGTACAATGATTGGACAAATTATATTGTTTTTACAATTAAATTCAATTGTATTCTATCCATTACCAGGTATTTATGGTTTACAATTATTTAGAATGTCATTTGAATTCATCGATCAATTTTGTTTATTTAAATTAAACTATATTGAAAAGGTTTTAATATCGTTGGCTTCAATTTTAATAATTTATTTAATTGGTATTTCAAATTTAACAGCGAAATTAATTTTGGCAATATTAAGAAGATCATTAAAATTAAAGAAATTTGTACCAATGGTAATTGAAAAACGTTTAAGAAAATTTGAATATTATCAAATGAATAGAATTAATACAAGATTAAAATCAAATTGGAATATTTATCTAATGATTATTCAACCATTATTTCATTATTTAATAAGTTTAGTTGTACCAAAAACAATTGGTTCAACAACTTATCTATCAATTGATTTAAGTATACTATTCATCTCAACACCAATTCAAATAATAATATTCTTTTCAAGTATTGTGATTTTATTTTTATTGGGAATAATTATACCATCAATTGTTTTTGTAAATTGTTTTTTTTCAACCATTAGAAAATCTATAAAGAATACTCCAGTTTCTTTCTTTTTTAGTTATTCAACCTATAAAGTTTTTAGAAACTCCTATCACTACAGAAAAGAATATAGATGGTGGGATTTAATTTTCGTTTTGAAATCAACACTTTTCAGTCTACTCTCGGTAACTTTAATGTATAATCCAACTGTTTATTTCTCAACATTGGTAATTTGTCAAATAGTTTATACCTATGCTCAATTTGCAATTTCACCTCAAAGAAAAGAGTATATGTTTAGAGTTGAAAATTTATTAAATCTTTTTCAACTATCTCTATTTATAGTTATAAATACTTCAATCATTAGAAATCTATCCTATAATTTAATTGGTTATTTATTCACTTCAATAATTTTCTTTTGTTCAATTGTAACCATAATTTATAAATTATACTTTTATAAAAAGATAGTAACTCTAGAAAATCATAAACTTTTAAATATAAATAGTCCCAATTAAAAAAAATTAGAAAATAAATAAAACAACAATTGTTTCAATATTAAAAAAAAAAAAAAAAATGCATATGTTGTTAATTTTCATTTATGTTCACTTTTTTTTTTTTTTTTATATATAATTTATTTATTTGAATGAATTTTAATAAAAAAGTCTATCAAAATAATAATACAAATCTTTTAGGATTATTTTTTTTTTTTTTTAGTTGAACAAGTATAAACTCATTTATTTTGGATAGTTTTTTTTTTTGAAAAACCAAAAAGTTTAATAGTGACAATGATTTCCACTCCATTGGCAGTTTGATAATACACAAGTTAATTTACCTTTAATGGATTCACAGAATTCTAAAAATAATAATAAAAAAAATATTAATAAAAAAAATAAAAAAATTAAAAATAAAAAAATAACAAAAAAAATAAAAAAATTTACTCTTTAAACTTTCTTGTTCACCTTCAACTTTAACACATGATTCATTTTTCCATTGGCAACCATATTGTTGACTTTCAGAACAAATGGATTCAGAAAGATAAGAACAAACAGTGTTACCTTGGTATTCTTCAGTTGTTTCAACAGCGTTTTCAATTTCTTCGAGACCAGATCTTCTGATTGTTACACATTCAAATTTATTGTGGCCCAATGCTTTCCAGAAACATGGTGGAGAATTTAAAGCACAGTAAAATGCATTTCTATTTGATGAACAGCTTGTAGCATTTGAAATGCCAATAAATAATAATACAGAAATTAATAAAGATAAAATGAATTTCATTTTTTTATAAAAAAAAAAAATAGATTTGATTTTAGTGGTGAAAATTTGTAAATAAAAAAAATAAAAAAATAAAATATATAAAGCAAAGAAAACCAAAGTTTTTTTTTTTTAAAAAAAAAAAAAAAATATATTTTAAAAAAAAACAACGGAAAACTTTAAATTATATTGGGATCCCACCAGGGAACTTTGGATATTTTAAATTTTTTATTTTTTTAATTTTTTATTTTTTTTTTTTTTTCTCAATCCCGGTATCTAAACCATTGAAAAAAACATTATTTTCAAATAATTATAAAGATGAAAGAAATTTGATACTAAAAATAATAATAATAATAATAATAAATTTGAAGAAATTTCACAAAGCAAACATTTTTTTTTTTTTTTTTTTTTTATACAAATAGCGAAATGGTTTTATTTTAAAATTATTATGTGTTTTTCTATTACTTAACCATGATCAATATGTTTATTATCATTTTCTTTTCTTTATGATTGGTTCATTGGGTAATTTCTTTTGTTTTATAACAAAAAAAAAAATAAAAAAATTCTTTTAGTATATGAAATTTCGCCAACCTTTTCATAATTTCTTTTAGGACGGATGCCTCAATTTTTTTTGATTCTCCAATTAATTTTTTTTTTTTTATCCCTATCAGTTTTAAAAAGCAAATAATAAATAATAAATAATAAATAATAAATAATAAATAATAAATACTATTATTCATTTCACTCTTTAAGACCAATCAATTTTTTTTAAAGACCAATAAAAGGGGATAACTTAAAAATTTATAAACTGAAAATAAATAAAAAATTTAATTATTATTATTTTAATTTAAATGGATGGATAGTACCAAATTTTAATTATTATTATTTTATTTAAATGGATAATACAAACAAATAAAACTATTTGATTTACATTAAAATGAAAAATCACCGTCTTTTAAAATTTAACAAATTTTATTTTTAATAAAAAGACAATTTGTTGATTTTTTTTTTACACTCAAATTTTTATTATTTATCTCTCTAATCCTTTAAAAAAAAAAAAAATGTTTTAAAGAATATTATTTTATATTTCTTTATTTTTTTAGATTTTTTTATTTATTTATTTTGATTCAAACATACAAATTGGATTATTTTTAATGAAGTTTACATTTATACTATTTCCAAAAATAGCACGAATATTATCCAAACCATATTTAATCATAGTTGGACGTTCAAGAGATAAACCCCAAGCAGCAACTCTAACATTATCAGGAATACCCATTGGGAGGAGAAGTTCAGGTCTAAAGATACCAGAGTTACCCAACTCTACCCAACGTTTAAGCATTGGATGATAACCGAAAATTTCCATTGAAGGTTCAGTGTAAGGATTAAAAGCTGGTTTGAAACGAATATTATCAATACCAAGACGTTTAAAGAATTCAGAGATGACACCAATTAAATGACCCAAAGAAATGTCAACATCGGCAATAACACCTTCGACTTGATGAAATTCAGCTAAATGAGTTGCATCCAATGTTTCATTACGAAATACACGATCGATTGAAAAGTATTTCTTTGGTTTGAAACCATTTTGAGCGAGTTTATATAACATACGAGCACTAACAGCGGTTGTATGAGTACGAAGGATATTTTTTTCTGCCTCTTCAAGTTTCCAATCGTAAACCCAACCTAATGAACCATATCCACCAACACTATGAACTTGTTTAACACGTTCAGCATATTCATCGGAGAAATCATGACTTGTCTTTGGATCCTTGATGAAAAAGGTATCTTGAAGTTCACGAGCTGGATGTTGTTGTGGTTGAAAGAGTGCATCAAAATTCCAAAAACCATTCTCTACGAAATTGAATGTTGGCATCTCTTCGAATCCCATATCTAAAAAGATTTGTTTAAATTCGTTCTTTACTTTATTCAATGGATGACGATAACCTTGTTCTGGTACTACACCCATAGCATTGATATTAACTTTATAGTTTTCTTTCTCCCATGAATCATCTTTTAACATCTCAACGGTTAAATCTGATAATTCCTTTGAACGTTTATTATATTGCTCACCCTTTGAAACACGATAATATGACATCTTCTTCTCTTCAACAAATCTTGATTTCTTATATTGATCCAAAATTTTATTATCCAATTTCGATAAATCACCAGAGAGATCTTGTTTAACGGTATCAATGATTGATTCTGCTTTTTTAACAATTTTACCTTGTTTAACTTCAATCCAACCTTTATTTTTGGCTGAACCAAATGCTGTTGCTCCAAATTGTTTGTTGGCATCAGCTGGTGACATACCTTCTGCTGTGAGAATATTATATAATTTTGCTTCTGGTGATCCATTAATTAAAACATCTTTACCAACTTCTGAAAGACAATTTTGAATGGAATCAATATACTCCAATTGAATTGTATTCAATGACTCCCAACTCTTTAAAAATCCAACAATATCATTATAATTTGATGTTGGATCAATTTCAATACCCCATTCTCTTGAATTTTCAATTGAATTATCTTTATCTAATTTTTCAAATAATTTACTATTAAAAATTTCTTTATTCATTTTTTTAAAAAAAAATTTTAAATTAAAAAATATATAGTATTAAATAATTAAAAAAAAAAGATATTATGACAAAAAAAAAAAAAAAAAAAAAATTTAAAAAAAAAAATAAAACTTTTGTGAATTTTAACGAAAAAAAAAAAAAAATAAAAAAAAAAAAAAAAAAATTAAAAAAAAAAAAAAACTAACGACGAACTTCTTTCAAAGATTGTTTTTATTAATAGTTAATTAACTAATAAAATACCAATATGAAATTTCATAATTAAAAAAAAATGAAAATAAAAAAAATAAACAAAAAAAAGAAAAAATTATAATTATAATGATTATTATTCCAAAAAAAAAAAAAAAAAAAAAAAAATATAAAAAAAAAAAAAAGGTCTTTTCTCAAATTTAGAAATAAATTAACTTTTTTTTTTTTTTTGGAATGTGTCTGGTTTTTAATTTCCTCAAAAAATCAATAAAATATTGAATTCAATTTACATATAAAATAAATAAATGAAAAAAAAAAAAAATAAAAAAAATAAAAAAATAAAAAAAAAATAAAAAAAAAATAAAAATTAAAAAAGAATAAAAAAAAAAAAAAAAAAAAAAAAAGTTAAACAGAGTCAATTGAATCACCTTTTTTTTTTTCTGTTTGAATAAACGTTCAAAATTTAAATTTAAAACAAAAAAGAAAAATTATAAAATAGAAAAAAAAAAAAACAACTGGTTGAGATACCCCAGGCTAAACCCTTTTCGATATTTTTTTCATTTTTTTTTTTTTTTTCTTTTTTTTAAATTAAAAAAAACAATAAATTAAATTTTTAAACAAAATCATTGTTATTTTTATAAAGAAACAAAAACTTTTTTTTATTTTTTTTTTTTTTTTTATTATTTATTTTTATTTATTATCATTATATATTTATATATTTTTAAACTAAAGATATTTATAAAAAATAATGGTATGTTAAATAAAATTTGATCAACATATTGTGTTTTTAAATTAAAAATAAAAAAAAAAAAAAAAAAAAAAACATTTTCCCCCCCCCCCCCATATTCCCAATTATATATATAAAAAAATATATATATATATTATAAAACGATTATTTGTTTCATTTTTAAAAAAAAAAAAAAAAAAAAAAATGGAAAACTAAACAATAAAATATAGGCTCAAATCGATCATGACTTGCATTAATTATATTTAATACAGGCTCTTTTTTTTTTTTTTTTTTTAATGAAAAAAAAGAAAAAATTTCACACATTCATTCGTTAGTTTGAAACCAGGGTTTTGAATTTTTTTTTTTAATTTCGAATTTTTTTTGTAATTTTTTTTTTTTTTTTTTTTTATAGAAAATCTAAAAAATTTTTTTATTCTGTCTCAAAGTTTTTATTTTTATTTTTTTTTTTTTTTTATTTTTTTTTTTTAATAAAACTTTTTGTAATATATATCATACAAAATGGTAAGACTTAAAAATTCTTTTATTTCCTTTTAAAGGAAAATTGGGTTTGCCATAAAAAAAAAATAAAAAAAATAACAAACAATCATTTATAATCATGAAATAAATAAATAAAATATAATAATAATAATAATAATGATCACATATATATTTTTTATTTTTAAAATGAAATCATCCATACTTAAATACACAACATACATACATACATATCTACTATAACATACATACATCATACATACATACATACATACATACATACATACATACATACATACATACATGTATACATATATACATAGAGATTCATAATTTCATAAATATTCATAATACAATTTTAAAATAAATAAATTATTAATATAAAATTTTTTTTTTTCAACATAGTCAAAAGTTACAGGTTTACCATCATTCGCTTCAACTGAAGCTGATAACTCACAAGGTTTTGTCTTATCAGTATCAGGTCCAGTCGTAATTGCTAATCAATTATCTGGTGCTGCTATGTACGAGTTGGTTCGTGTAGGTCACAATCAATTGGTCGGTGAAATTATTAGATTAGAAGAAGATACTGCCACAATCCAAGTTTACGAAGAAACTTGTAAGTTTTTATTATTTATTTATTTAATTTTAAAATAATATATATATTAATATTAATATTTTTTTTTTTTTTATAATTTTATAGCTGGTTTAACTGTTGGTGATCCAGTATTAAGAACTCATAAACCATTAACAGTTGAATTAGGTCCAGGTATTATGAATAATATTTTTGATGGTATTCAACGTCCATTAAATGCAATTGCAGAGATTACAAAAGGTATTTACATTCCAAGAGGTATCAATACTCCATCATTAAAGAGAACTGTTAAATGGCCATATCAACCAGACATCAAATTAAAGGTTGGTGACAATGTTAGTGGTGGTGATATTTTTGGTCAAGTTATTGAAAATAATTTAATCGTTCACAAGATTATGGTTCCACCAAAGGAAATGGGTACCATTGTTGAAATTACACCAGCTGGTGAATACACATTGGATCAACCACTCTTAACCATTGAATTCGATGGTAAACGTAAACAATTAACTATGGTTCACAACTGGCCAGTACGTAGCCCACGTCCAGTCATTGAAAAACTTCCATGTAACTACCCATTATTAACTGGTCAACGTGTTCTCGATTCACTTTTCCCATGTGTCCAAGGTGGTACATGTGCTATTCCAGGTGCTTTTGGTTGTGGTAAAACTGTAATTTCACAATCTCTCTCTAAATTCTCAAATTCTGATGCTATCATTTACGTAGGTTGTGGTGAACGTGGTAATGAAATGGCTGAAGTACTCATGGAGTTCCCAGAGTTACACACTAAAGTCGGTGACAAAGAAGAACCAATTATGCAACGTACTTGTTTGGTTGCCAATACCTCAAATATGCCAGTAGCTGCTCGTGAGGCTTCAATTTATACTGGTATTACTTTAGCTGAATATTTCCGTGATATGGGTTTGAATGTTGCTATGATGGCTGATTCAACCTCTCGTTGGGCTGAGGCTCTTCGTGAAATTTCTGGTCGTTTAGCTGAAATGCCAGCTGATAGTGGTTATCCAGCTTATTTGGGTGCTCGTTTAGCATCTTTCTATGAACGTGCTGGTCGTGTTTCATGTATTGGTCATCCAACTCGTATTGGTTCCGTTACCATTGTAGGTGCTGTCTCTCCACCAGGTGGTGATTTTGCTGATCCAGTAACTGCCGCCACTTTAGGTATTGTCCAAGTATTTTGGGGTTTAGATAAAAAATTAGCTCAACGTAAACATTTCCCATCTATCAATTGGTTAATTTCTTTCTCTAAATATATGCAAGCTCTCGATACTCATTATGATCAAATGGATCCAGAATTCGTTCCACTCCGTACAAGAGCAAAGGAAATTCTTCAAATGGAAGAAGATCTTTCTGAAATCGTCCAATTGGTCGGTCAAGATTCTTTAGGTGAATCTGAAAAAATTACCATCGAAGTTGCTCGTATTATTCGTGATGATTTCCTTCAACAAAATGGTTTCTCTCCATATGATAAATGTTGTCCATTCTTTAAGGTTTGTATTTTTTTTTAAAAAATTAATAATGTATTATAATTTAATGAATTTTTATTAATTTTTTTTTTTTTTTTTTTTTTTTAAAAAAATATATTTCTCTCAAACATAGACTATTTGGATGTTAAAGAACATGATGACTTTCTACAATTTAGCACAAAAAGCTGTTGAATCAAGTACCGCTGATAATAAAGTTACTTGGAATCAAATTAAAAACGAATTAAAAGATATTATCCACAGAATTACTTCAATGAAATTCCAAGACCCAACTGATGGCGAACAAACTTTAGTTGCTCATTTCTCAACTCTCAATGAAGATATTATTACTGCTTTCAGAAACTTTAGTGATTTAGCTTAAATAAATAATATCAACTTTTAAAAAAAAAAAAAAATATATAATAGTAAAAAAATAAAATATTAAAAAAAAACAATACAAACAAAAAAAAACAATGAAGTGTTCACGTGTCTTTATTTTTTTTTTTTTTTTATTATTACTAAAAGTCTTTGAGTTATTTTAATAAAACAACACCATGGCGATAAGTGAAAAATATTTTTTTTTCCCACTAACTACGGTATTAGTATTAGACCTTGGGAACCTCAAATAAAAAAGTACACAATCAAAAAAAATAAAATTCTGATTTTTAAATCAAAAACATTTGGTCAGTAAGATAAAAGTTAAAATATTAAAATGTTCTGATTGCAATATTAAAATGTTTTGTCATTTTGCAAATCTCTTTATAGTTCTCCTAATCATACTCTAATATAGCAGTTGTAAAATTTAAAAACTATTCCCTAAAAAAAAATAAAAATAAAAAAAATTGTTTTCTTCGAGAATAAATTAAACATTATATTTTCAAACCATTTATTTCTAAAAATAATTGGAATCGATAATTTAACAATAAAAATATAAGAATTATAATAATTCAATTATTGGTCGAAAATAAAACCAAAACAACTGTAATTCTTTCATTCATCATCACTATTTTTGAACTTTGTAAACAAAAAAAAATAAATAAATAAAAAAATAATAAAAAAAAAAAAAAAAAAAAAAAAAAAAAATTAAAAATATAAATGGCTTTATTAAAATATGATCATTATTTTGGTATGAAACGTTATTTATTTTTTTTTTTTAAAAATTTTTTACTTTTTTTTTTAAAATTTTTTTTTTTTTTTTTTGCTTTCGGTTTTTTTTTTTTTTTTTTATTTTTAAAAAAAAAAAAAAAAAATCATTCATTCTAATTTTCTACTATAGTTAAAAATGTCATAAGCCACAAAGTAAGTTTAAAAATTTAAATAATGAATAAAAAAAAAAAAAAAGAGAGAGATAGATATTTATATGATGAGAACCTGTTAGGGACATCTTAAAGAGAATGATGACAAAAAAACAATTTTCTTCTATTAACATCTGACATAATATCTACAAAAACTCTTTAATCAAACAATAGTTTTTTTTTTTTTTTTCTGAAAAATTTACTAATATAAATTTTTTGTTTTAAAAAAAAAAATAGATTTTTTAAAATGGTTAAGTTCCTCTAATTTGCTTTTTTCCTTTATTGGAAAAAAAAAATGCTGTTTGTCTCCCTTCCGCATTAAAAAAGATCTTTTTTGAGGTAAGAATCTAATTATGTTTTTTTCCTTGTAATAAACCAAATGATTTAAATGATGATTTTCATACAAGCATATGTCTGATTGTAAAATGAGGACATTTTTTTAATACGTCTGATTCATTGTTTGGTTTTTTTTTAAAAAAAAATCCATAATAGTTCAATTATTAATATGTTTCATTTTTAAAATTTAGATTTATTAATATCAAAAAATACTGTATTATTATAACAGTTTATCCAAAGTTTATACAAAAATGGTATGTTTAATTTTTAAAAACAATTATATATATATTCATATTGGTTATTTAATGATGTGAACCCTTGACGAGCGGACCGAGAGTTTTTCTGCGGATAAAAACAATACGTGTACAAAAATTTTGTCTGATAAATAACCCTTCAAATATTTGACAACTCAAAATATTTTTATAAAAAAATATAATATTAACATATTCCTTTTTTTTTTAGATTTTTTTTAGGATTACCTATTTAAACTCGAAGATATAAACAAACAAACACATAAATAAATTTTTTTTAAAAAAAAGACTTCCCCATGTTTTAATTTTATTATTTTCTTTGTAGCTTTTTTTTTTTGCAACAATAAATTAACAATTGAGTTCGTAATTTATGGTTTAAAAACTTGTTTTTTTTGCTAAAAAAAAGAAATGGAAATTTTAAAAAATTATAAAATTTTTTTTTTTTTTTTTTTTTTTTTTTTTGCAAATATTTTTTGAGACACCAGTATACTTTTTTTTTATTATTTATATAATTTTCTTTAAAGTTTCTATATAGCCATAAAGAATGTTTAGAAGTTTATCAAACAAGTTAAGATATTTAACAGCATCACCATATGTTTTATTCCCAACATTGGTACTTGCATTTTTTGTTTTCAATTTAATGTCAACAAAAATTATGTCACAATTGAATATTAATGTGGGTTTCTTTCATTGTTTTATTTACTTTTTTATTTGTTTTTAATAAATAATTAATAAAAAAAAAAAAAAAAAAAAAAAAAGTTATTAGATTCATATTTATTAGGATACACAAAAACTCAAGCAATTCAAACATTAGAATTATTGGGACCAAAAGGTAGAGATTTATATATGACAATGTATACAAGTTATTATGATATTATATTTCCAATCCTTTTAGCAATTATCGTTATTTCAATGTTATCAAAGACCTATCCAATCTTTGGATATGAAAATAATAGATCATTTAGTGATCTCTATAATTTGGTACCAATTTTCGGTTTAATTTTCGATGAACTTGAAAATTTTTGTCATTATCAAATATTAAAATACTATCCATCATCAACCATTGATTCTTACATTTATTTCGGTTCCTACTTTTGTTTATTTAAATATGTTTTCATATTTTTTGGTATTTTCATTTTGGTGTTAGGTTTCGTTATAAATATATTTTTATTTATTAAATACATAATTTCTTCTAGAAAATTAAATTCAAACAATAATAATAATAAAAGTAATAAAAAAAAAAATTAAATTAAAATTAAAATTAAATTAAAATTAATGTATAAAAAAAAAAAAAAAAAAAAAAAAAAAAAAAGATTTTTTTTTTTTTTTTTTTTTTTTTTTTTTTTTTTTTTCAATTAAATTTTTTTTTTTTTTTTATTAATAAAAATAAATAATTTTAACATAATAGTAATAATAAATTGATTGGAATAAAATGATAAAAAATATTATAAAATTTACAAATAATAAAAATGATAATATAAGGAAATATTTATTTTTAAACCAAAATAGAATATTTGATAGTTCTAATAATTTTAATTATAATAAGACATTTATAAGTTTTAAAAAAAGAGAATTAAATAAAGATAAAGATGAAGAAATTATTATTAAAGATTCAGATTTTAAACCATATTTTTTTGATTTTGATGGTATTGCAAATAATGATCAAATAGTTTCAACAACGACTACACCAATTACAACAAATACAAAATTAAATAATAATGGTATGGAAAAAACAATTGGATATTTTGGAAAAAGAATTGATGATGATATGGAGACAGAATTTAAACCAAAATTATTAAAATTACTTCAAAAACTTAAACTTTATTCCCCAAGAAAAGATCAAAATGGATCAAATGATGCTGGTATTCGTGTTACAGATTCAATAATAGATAGTTTAACATTTTATCCAAGTTTACAAAATCAAGCGGAACAAAATAAATTAGCATTTTTTGGAGAATTATGTTTTAGACATTCAATTTCAGATCCTGCAGAATTTTCATTTAGTGATAAATTATTATTTGAAGAGTTTAGAGAATGTGTTAAAGGTCAATACTTTCTAAGAGAACGTTGTGTAGAGTTAGGTTTATCAGAGTTTATTCGTTTTCAAATGAATACAAAATTAGATTACTATCAATCAATTTATGAGGCACATTATGCTTATCGTTGTTTAATTAAATTCATTGGTGCTATTTATTTACAATCAAATTTTAAAACTGCTAGAAAATTCATTCATTCTGAAATTTTACAACAACCAGAACAACCATTGGAAACTTTTATTTTAAATAAACCTGAATCAGTATTAATTAAAAACTTTTCAAATTATAAATTAGAACCACCAATTATAAAGTAATTATTTATTTTTATTTATTATTATTTATTATTATTATTTATTTTTATTATTATTATATCATTTTTTTGTTTGTTTTTTCATTTTATAATATATCAATTTATTTATTTAATTTTCTTTTTGAAAAAAATAGAACATTTTCACCAAAACGTGATTTTCCATTTCATACAACAATAATAAAGACAGGTACATCAGAAGTTTCAAGAGGATATGGTATTACAAAAGATGAATCTTATAATTTTGCGATTGAATTATTAAATAGTAAGAGTAGTTCTTTTGCAAGTTTAATGTCTTTAATGTTTTCAAAATTAGATAAGAATAACGTTAAAGATAAAATTTTAAAATAAAAAAATAAAAAAGGAATTAAAAAAAAAAAAAATAAGTAAAAAAACAAAATAATATATACAATTTTTTTTATTTATTTTTAATTTATTTACAAAATAATATTTGAATAATTTTCTTGATTATTTATTAAAAACTCAATATTATTAATATTACTGTAGTTATTAATATTTGACCATTTAATTAAAATTGACGATAATCCAATTGATCTTCTAAAATTATTTAAAGATTCTAAAATTTGATTTAAACCAATTTCTCCAATATTATTGTTAGTGTCCATACCATTTAATAAAAATGTTTTTAAATTCCATTTCATCTCAATAGATATTTGATGTAAATTTAATGAACCATTTGAGCTATATTCATGAAAATCCATAAAATTATCATTATTATTAGTTGATTCAAAATGAAAAATAGACTCAACAGGTGATATATTATTATTATTATTATTATTATTATTATTATTATTATTATTATTATTATTATTATTATTATTATTATTATTATTATTATTATTATTATTATTATTATTATTATTATTATTATTATTATTATTATTATTATTATTATTATTATTATTATTATTATTATTATTATTATTATTATTATTATTATTATTATTATTATTATTATTATTATTATTATTATTATTATTATTATTATTATTATTATTATTATTATTATTATTATTATTATTATTATTATTATTATTATTATTATTATTATTATTATTATTATTATAAATTTGGTCTAATTCATTTTTTATTGAATACATTTTTGAGATATCTAGAGATTTAAAGTGAATTTTAATTTCATTATTACTTGAATTGGACCAATCAATTAATTTGTCAAGTTCCCAACTAATTGATGATTTTGACATTACAATTATATCCTTAACATTGGTGTTCCTTTTATTTATAATACATTTTAAAAATTGTAATGACAAATCATTTTGACCTGTAATTAATACTGTTTTACCAAATCTATCAATATTATTATCAGTTTTTGATTTTTTAAAATTAATATCTTCAATTAATTCTAAATTTTCTTTAAATATTTTATTATTTACAATTTCAATGATTTTATTACTATTGTTGTTATTATTATTTAAATAATTTTTCACTATTAATTCAATATTATTATAAATATTATTATTATAAAATGAATTATTATCAAAATCAATTGAAAAGAATTGATTATTATTGTTATAATTAATATTGTTATTATAATATTTTATTATACCAGCTAAAGATGAATTTAAAAAAGAATTTAATTTTGAATTTAAAGTTAATAATAAAATTTTCATATTTTTTGAATTGTGTTTTTTTAGTATTTCAAAGAGATGAATTAATTCTAAACAATAGAATTGGAAATTCTCTTGAATCAATGGTTCTAATCCTTTTGCAAATACAATTAGATTACCATCTTCAATATCAACTTTTGGATCGAATTGGTCAGTTGTAAAAATGAATTTAGTTGATTTAGATACTTTAAAATAATGTTCATATAATGGTATCAAGTTTTTATGTTGACTTGTTGATCTATATATTATTGTACTATTATAAATTTTTTTATTTTCATCACCATTATAATTAATATTATTTATGTTTGAAAAAAATTTTGATAATGTCATAATCGATGATGATGATGATATTGATGATATTGAAAATTCTTCTTTTTCTTCTTCACTAATATTATTATTATTATAATTATTATTATTATTATTATTATTATTATTATTATTATTATTATTATTATTATTATTATTATTATTATTATTATTATTATTATTATTATTATTAATTATATTATAGTCATTAATGAATTTAGTATCATTAATTTCTTTTTTTTTAATTGTATATAATTCATTTTTTAGATTTTGTGATTTATTGATTGTGGTTTTATTATTAATTTCTTTAATTCCTTTATTTATCTCTTTTTCTTCAAAATTCATTTGAGAGGTATTATTAATTAATATCATTTTGTTAAATTATTCTTTCTTTTTTTTTTTTTTTTTTTTTTTTTTGGCACTGTTTGTTTTATAATTTGTTGAGAAAAAAATAAAAAAATCGTTTAATAAAAATAAGAAAAAAAAAATAAAAAAAAAAAAAAAGATTAATTTTGAGTAATTAATTTTTTCAAATTTATTTTTTTACAATTAATTTTTTATTTTTTTTTTTATTAAAAACCACTTGCCTGATCTAGATACCACTTACCCACATTTTTTTATTTTTATTTTTTTTTTTTATTTTTTTTGTTTTTAATTAGATTTTTTTTTTATTTATTTTTTTTTTAAAAGATATTTTTTTCTAAAATTTTTTTCAAACAACAATAAATCCAATTAATAGAAGAATAGAAAACTTAAAGTGAAAATAAAAAAAAATAATTTGCACCTGATAAAAATGATAAAGCTGATTGTTGTAGTAATAGTGGGTGAATGATATTAAAAAATTAAGTTTTATTTCTTTTATATCAATAAACTGGGAGGGTATAATGGAATTGGAAATTTACTCATTTTAATTGTAGCCACAATTCCTTAAAAATTTTAAAAATTTATAAATTTATAAAAAAAGAGTTTAATTTCGAGTTTCAAATTGAAATTAGTTTTATTTTTTTTTTCTTTTTTCTTTTTTTTTTTCTTTTTTCTTTTTTTTTTTCTTTTTTCTTCACCACCACCATTGAGGGATCAAACATGATAATCATTGTAACAACAAATCAAAAATAATTTATGTCAAACCCATTTTATTAAAGTTTCAAAAATTTTTATTAAAAAAAAATAAATTAAAAAAAAAAAAATTAATAAAAAATTTTTAATATAAAAAAAAAAAAAAAAAACAATATATATTTTTTAATTTTTTTCAAATTAATTTCAAAACAATTTATATTTTTTTTTTTCAAAAATGGTAATTCCATGGTCATTATCTTTTTTTTTTTTTTTTTAATATCACCCACTTAATCCCATTAATTTTTTTATTATCAAAAAAAAATCTTTAATGTAAGATTTTTTTATTTTTAGATAGGTTCTAATAATATTATTTATTTCAAAAAAAAAAGAAAAAAAAAGAAAAGAAAAGAAAAGAAAAAAAAAACCTTTTTCTTTTTTTTTCCATTTTAATTTTCAAAAAAAAAAAGTTACCACTATAATTTGATTTAAATACTCAATTCTATTTGTAATATTAGCCTCAACCACAATATTTTTTTTGAAAAAAAAAAAAAAAAAAACAAAACAAAACAAAGCAAAACAAAACAAAACAATTCCCCCACACACACACACACACACAACAAAATGATCACGCCACAACACAATTTTTTTTTGATTTTAAAAGGAAAAAAAAAAAAAAAAAAAAAACAAAAATAAAAATAATAAAAAAAAAAAAAAAATAAAATATAAAATAAATTATAATAAAAAAAAAATAAATTCCTTTTTCTCATCATTAAATTAAATTAAAAAAAAAAAAAAAAAAATTATTGTAAAATTCCAATATATCTGTAAATAATACAACTAAACACACAAAATCAACCAATTGTATATCTTTTTTTTTTTTTTATAAAAAAAATAAAAAAAAAATAAAAATTTTTTATTTAAAAAAAAAAAAAAAAAAAAAAAAAAAAAAATCCAAAACACCAATTAAAGTTAATTTTACAACTTACCAAAATATTTAATTTAATTTAATTTTTAAAATTTTTTTTTTTACAATCAAATCAAAAAAAAATCTATTTTAAACTTTTTCATAACATAAATTACATATCTTTTTTTTTTTTTTTTTTTTTTTACAATTCCATAAAATATAATTATTATCTTCATCTTTGTTATATATCTTTAAATATATTGTTTTTATTTGTTTTTTAAAGATATATAATAAAAAAATAAATAAAAATGGAACCATCATCTCCTCTTTCATCTCAATCTCCTCAACTACCACAAACAAAAACTACAACCACTACAACTACTACATCATCTCCAATAATTAAAAGTAATATTAAAACCTATAGTAAAAAATCAAATAATACTATAAATAATAATAGTAATACTATGAATAATACCAATAAAAAAAATAATGTAAATAATAATAATGTAAATAATAATGTAAATAATAATAATATTAATAATAATAATAATAATAATATTAATAATAATAATAATATCAGTAATAATAATAATAATAATAATAATAATAATAATAATAATAATAATAATAATAATAATAATAATAATAATAATAATAATAATAATAATAATAATAATAATAATAATAATAATAATAATAATAATAATAATAATAATAATAATAATAATAATAATAATAATAATAATAATAATAATAATAATAATAATAATAATAATAATAATAATAATAATAATAATAATAATAATAATAATAATAATAATAATAATAATAATAATAATAATAAAAGTGTCCCCAATTTATTAGATTTGAATTGTATTTGGGATTATCGATGCCCAGCTGTTTTACAACATCTAACACTCATAACCTACTGGACACCCATAATAAATAAATTATCAAAGAAACAAAAAAAAAATATTTGGAATTTGTGTAATGTTATGCTTGATTTTCTAAATCAACAATCCCCACCAACAGACCAAAATAATAATAATAGTAGTAATAATAATAATAATAATAATAATAATAATAATAATAATAATAATAGTAATAATAATAATAATAATAATAGTAATAATAATAATAATAATAATAATAATAATAATAATATTAATAATAATAATAATAATAATAATAATAATAATAATAATAATAATAATAATAATAATAATATTAATAATAATAATAATAATAATAATAATAATAATAATAAAAAGAAAAGTTTACCAGAATTTGTAAATTTATTTAAAATTTGGGTAACAAACCCTTTAGAATATCAATCATCAATAACAATTTTCTTTTCATCCCTTGGTTATTTAGTTGAATTAAATATTCTAAAAAATGATTATTATTATCCTTTATCCGATACTTTGGTTTTTTCAAATAATTTCGGTTCAAAAAATCCACTTAAACATTTACAGTTAAAAAATCCAAGTTTAAACATGACAAAACAAAACAATTATTATATGGATTGTTTGAATAATTTAAATAAACAATATTTACAATATCAAAGTAATAACCAAAATAATAATAATAATAATAATAATAATAATAATAATAATAGTAATAATAATAATAATAATAATAATAATAATAATAATCAACTTCATTTCCAACCATTACAACAATTATATAGAAATCCAATTGGTTCACTCAAAAGAAATAATAGTTGTTTAAAATCTTCACAGTCATTAAATCATATAACTTCATCGTCCTCGGCATTCACTGGTTCATCGGCATCTAGTTTTTCATTACCAACTTCACCATTTACTTCACCTCAATTATTCAGTGGTAAAAATAATATTGATTGTGTAGACTATGATGAGGATGATGAAGATGAAGAAGAATATGATGAAGATGAAGAGGATGAGTTTGACTCAACTGACGATGATACATATAAACCACCTCAAAGTAATCCAATTTTAATAATAAACAATCATAAAAATAATAATTATAAGCATAATAATAGTAATAATAATAATAATAATAATAATAATAATAATCAATATAATCAAATTAAAAAGAGTCAATATATATCACCAAGTAATCAATTTAAAAAAATTAAAAAAGATCATTTTTCACCAACAATTAATTCGAGTTTTGATGGTAGTGTACCAAATTTATCGGATTGGAGTGTAGTTTCATCACCAAATTCATATCTTAATACGGAAGATGAGGATGGTATGGATGAAATTGAGTCTATTAATGAAGAAATGTATGATAGTGATAGTGATGAGGATGCTGATTTATCCTCTTCAACTACATCGTTATCTTCATTTAAAGGTTTGAATTTAACTTCATCTCTAAGTAATTTACCACCACATTCTCCAATTCAATCACAATCACAACCAAATTCATTACAACATACACCAATAATTTCTTCAACTTCAATTTCGACACCAAATCTTCATTTAAATTTAAATAATAATACTAGTAATAATAATAATAGTAATAATAATAATAATAATAATAATAATAATAATAATAATAATAATAATAATAATAATAATAATAATAATAATAATAATAATAATAATAATAATAATAATAATAATAATAATAATAATAATAATAATAATAATAATAATAATAATAATAACAATAATGGTAGTAATAATAAAAACAATAATAATAATAATAATAATAATAATAATAATAATAAAAACAATATTAATAATAATTCAAATAAATTAAAAAATTCAACAAATAATGCAGTTCAACCCATTAAAAATTTAATCGATGATGCAATAAAAAAAAGTGATCATATTATTTCATCTCTATCCTATTCAAAAGGAAGTATATTGAATAACAATAAATTAACTGACCAATCATCAATGACATCATTCTCAAATTCATCAATACCTTTTACATCTCAAAAATATAACAATAATATTAATAATAATAATAGTAATAATAATAATAATAATAATATAAACTCAAAGAATAATATAAATAAAAAGAAAAGTAAATTATCATCTTCATCGTCTTATTATGAATTGTCACCCACCTCACCTTCATCATCTTCATCTACAATTTCAAACTCTGTAAATTCATCATCATCTTCAATTTTTAATACCTTAGATGCATTGGCATTCACTGCAAGTAAATTTGGTGAAATAGAAAGTGATGCAACTAACCAACCAACTTTAAATGAGTTTCTTTAAACTTGAAAAAAATTCTATATGTATATATTCTCTGTATATTTATTTTATATAATTAGTAATCAATACACTTTTTATTCAATAGGCTTTTAAAATAAACAAATAAATAAAAATAAAATTTAATTGGTGTTTTTATAAATAAAAATTAAAATAAAATTAATTATCAAAATATTAAAATAGGTGTATATTTCTATATTTATTTGTTCATTTTATTGAGATTATTCATACATATTTATCGAATATGAAAAAAGTTAATGAAAATAACCAATTGATCATTCAAACCAGCCAAACAAATACATGTTGAAAGGAAGGCCTTTGATGAAAGGAAACTGCATTAAAAATATAATGGACCAAAGAGTTTTTGATATTTGGATAATCTTAAAAGTTGTCTCTTTTGTGAATTATTTTGGTGAGTTATTGCACTATTTGATTTGATGAAGTGTGTTGTCCTTCAATTCATATTTAGAGCTATTGGAGTAGTGTTTTGGTGTTTTTTTCGATAACTGGGACCCTGTTGAATGAAAGTTTTAGGGGAAGAGTTTTCTTTCTCCCCATCAAACTCACCATAAACAATAATTTACATTTATTTATTGATATTACTAAATACACTAAAAATGATTTAATCATAAAATTCGATGGGATGAAACTTGAATTTTTCTGTTACTAAACATTATTGAGAATATTGTGAAGAAGTTGGTAGTTGATGGTGAGAAAAACAAAAAAAAAAAAAAAAATTTCAACAAATTCAAAATGGGTGTAAAATGTAAAGACTTCAGAGAAGGTGAAAAAAATAAAAAAATTTTAAAATATTTTTACAAATTTTTAATTTCTTGTATCATTAAAATTTTTTACAAAAAATTTGCGGGAGGTGGTGAAAGGAAATTAATTAGTGTATTCCCCGATTTGTGTGAAAATATTGAACCCAATTTAATTTTAATTTTAATTTTAATTTTAAAAATTAAAAAATTGTAAATTTGGATAAATAAAAAGCAATGTAATTACTTTATACATTAAATAATTAATCTCTTTTTTTTTTTCTTTTTTTTTTTTTTTTTTTTTTTTTAAATAATAATAAATTAATTATAAAAATATACATTTATTATATTTATAAACTACAAAAAAAAAAAAAAAAAATATAATTCAAAATTAATTAATTTTGAAAATAGGAAAAATTTTGAGACGAAAAAAAAATAAAGATGCAGAAATTATGAACCTACACTTAAGTTGAACATTCTATTGGTGTTTCATTAGATATATTAGATGACGTTATTTGTCTTGTTCTCCAAGATGAAGAATTTAAATCAGAGCGTATCACTGATAAAATGTTGATAATGGAGAGGAAATTTTAATTTTTAAAACTTAAAGTTTTGATTTTTTTTTTTTTTTTTTTTTATAGTTATTATTAATTCTAATATCATATTTATAAAAATTATAGGTTTTTATGTATTTTTGGCAATATCTCTCAGTTTCTCAAATATGTATCATAAATAAAGTTTCTCCAAGATCTTTTTATAACTATTACACAAGAATGTTGTATGTACTTTCGACCACTTTTAAAAGAGTTATGAAATCAAGATACGATAAATTAGTTAGGGAAGCAGGTTTAGTAGCACATCCTCTTACACAAACAAGATATCGTTCATTAGCATTTGATGCAAGTGTTACCAAGATTGAAAAACCATTGTGTGGCGAAAAACAAAAAACTTTCTATTGTGACAAACTTAGTCAACATTTAGTTAAAAATGGTTATGTATACGATTGTGAGGACCAAAAAGTTACTTTTTGTTTCAGACAGTTTTGAAGGTTCAGTTAGTGATAATGAAATGGCTAAAACTATTTTTGAAATTAAAGATCAAAATGGAAAACCTGATTTCTATGAAAATGGTAAACCATTCTACACATTTGATGACCACCCAATCTTTGGTAAATATATGTTTTCAAAATCCACAACTATTTTGTAAGTTCAAACAGAGTGTATATTGAAAATTTCTTTGATAAAATGAAACGATTTAAAATTTTATCAACAACATACCGTGGAAATCCAGAACAACTTTATCAAATTGTCACAATTATTGCTTTTTTTTATTGGATCTAAAGGAAATATAGATGAACCAATATTTGAAAAAGTCAAAAACAATCGAATGTGTAATTAAATTTAACTTTTTTTTAATTTTATAATTTTTTAAAATTTTTTTTTTTGCTCACAAACTTACAAAATTTATTATTTCTTTTTTATTTTTTTTTTTTTTTTTTTTTTGTTTTTCTCCCAAACAACCTTTAAGAATTTTTATGAAATTTAATTAAAATTTATTTTTTTCGATTTTTTTTTATTTATTTTTTTTTTTTTTTTAATTTTTAATTTTAATTTCACCACAAACACACTTAAAACAAATATATAAAAAAAAAGATATGAGTGAAGAGAAAAATGATGCTTTAGTAGGTGAAGTTAATACAGATAATGCTGATAATCAAGTTTGGTTAATCAAAGTACCAAAGTTTTTATCAGAAAGTTGGCAAAAGATTGGTCAAGGCGAAATTGGTCAAATTCATATAAAAGGAGGTGATAATGTAAGAATTCATATCTTTAACCTCTTTCTTTTTTTCCCCTTTCACTCTCTTTTTCTCTTATCTCTTTGTATATTCATTTTTATTTATTAAAAGTAATTATATTAATTTTTTTTTATATAGATATCATTATCATATGGTCCAGATGTTGGGCAAGAATTTCAACTAATTACAACAGCAAATACATTAGATAATCAACCATTAAAAATATTTTCAGAGGATAAAGATGGTGCATTGGCATTGGAAGGTAATATAGGTTTAAGATGTGATATAAAGATTGATGTTGAATCACCACAATATAGAGATCTCATGAAGTCAAGACATAATAAATATAATACTAAAACAAGAATGACTCAGGTCATTGATGACTCTGAATTATTCACTCCAACACTTTTTGATGCAAATAAAGTTAAAGTTAGTACTATTGGTATTACTCAAGTAAGTATTCATTATTATTGTTTTTAGATCTCTTTATAATAATAATAATAATTATAATAATAATAATAATAATTAAATGTTGTACTCTTTATTTTTTTCTTTATATATATAGAAAAAGAAATCTACAGACAAAAAAGAAAAATTACCAGAAGATGAAGTACTCGATCTTATTTTTAGTGCATTTAAAGCAGAGAAACATTTAGATCTTAAAACATTGGAATCATTTACAGAACAACCAAAGAATCATTTAAAGACAATTTTAGAGAAAGTTTGTATATTAAACAAAAGAGGACCTTATCATCATTTATATGAATTAAAACCTGAATTTAGAGATAATGATAAATCAAAAGATGAAAAGAAATAAAAAAAAATATATCAATAATTACTACTTAATAATAAAATATCAATGAAAGAATAAAAAAGATTTTTTTGTGGGTCAATATATAAATAAATAAATAAATAAATAAAAATAGGGAAACAAAAGTTAATTTGTTTAACAATAAGAATACAGAAATAATTGTTAAAAAAAAAAAATTTCAATTCAATTTATTCAAATAAAATAAAGGAACCAAAAACAAAAAGAAACTATTGTATTATAATCTAAATTTTTATTTATATATTTTTTAACCTATTTAAATGATCGGAAGAGGAAAAACTTTTTTTTTTTTTTTTTTTTTTTTGATTTTTGATTTTTTAGTTTATATTTTATTTTTCTTGACTATAACTATCCCACCATCTTATCCACCAACGTAATTGTGGTCTTCTATTTGATAATAATAAATCAACACCATCTGAAACTATATTTTCACTTTGATAATTGTTATAATTATTATTATTATTATTTATACTAATTATAGATGATTTATTAATATTTGATTTAAAATTAATTGATGTTATTGATTCTATAAATAATTAAAATAAATTTTAAAGATTAATAAATGATTTTTTATTTTAATAAAAAAAAAAAAGGTTCTTTTTTTTTTATTATTAGACATAAATACTATAAACTTACTTATTAATGTCATTTTATTATACTTGGATATTTAATTAACTGCTTGATTCGTTTTTTTTTTTTATTTTTTTATACTAATATTTTATAATGTTTTTGTATGTTGTTATTCTAGAATTATTTCACTATTTAAAATATTTTTTAAAATATTATAAATTTTTTATCCGAATTTAAAATTGGTAAAAGAATTTTGTAAAAATACAAACTAAAAATAGATATTTTGTTTGTGGTTATTTTTTTAAAAATCGATTTTAAAAAATGGACTATTAAATTGTTACTTGCTACTTATCAAACCTTTATATGGTATATATTTTTTTTTTTTTTTTTTTTTATTTTTTCAAAAAAAATTAAATGTTTAATAAAAGGTAATATAATTTAGGTTTAATTTTAAAATATCTAAAGGTATTAATATCTTAATTTTAAATTTTATAAATCTTGATTTTATGATTATTATTATTATTTTTTAAAAAAAAAAAAAAAAAAAAAACTTCAATTATTAAATTTATAATTTTTTTTTTTTTTTTTTTTTTTTTTTTTTTTTTTTTTTTTTTTTTTTTTGATAACACTAAAAATATATTAATGTAAAATTCCAAAATTAAAAATTATTTCAAATTTTATTGTTAATATCATTAATTAAGTTAAAAATAAATGGTGAATCTTGTAATTATTTTAATTATTTTTGGTATTTTAATATACCACCACCAACCAGTACCAGTAACATTCAATATATATAAAAACTATTGATTTTGTAAAAAAAATAAAAATAATTAACCCACAAAAATCATATTCTCCATGTCATTAAAAAAAAATTCTAAAAATATATACAAAACAATAAGATAAAATTCCCCATATTCCCCACAATAATAATTAATATCAATGATATCATATTAATCTTTTATCTAAGTTTTGAATATCGATTATCAAAAGAATAAAATATAATTTTTTAAATTTAGTGAAAATTTTAAAAAAAAAAAAAATAAAAAAATTAACACACACCCCATTTTAAAATATTAATTTAGATACTATAACTATCACCATTATTTTAATCCTAGCTAGAAAAAATAAATTTTACCCCCCCCCTATCTCTCCCCCTAATATTTCTTCACACTCTTTTATTATTAGTAAAATGGAAATAAAAATGAAAATAAAAAAAATATCTATAAGATTAGATAGGTATGATTACCCTATCAAAGAATTTTTTTTTTATTTAATATATACATTTTTTATTGAAAATAATAAAATTAAATAAAAAAAATTTAACAAAAGATAGTAATTAATTGTTTTATAAATATTTTTTATTTTTAAAATAAAAAATAAAGTTTCATTACTATTATTAAAGTTTTTTTTTTTTAAAATTTTTATTATTTTTTTTTTTTTTTTTTGTTTTATTTTTTTATTTTTTTTTTTTTTTATATGTTTATATTTTAATTAAATTAAAAAGCTTCATCTTCATCAATATCTTCACTATCATCATCATTAATTTCTTGTTCATCATCATCATCATCATCATCATCATCTTGAGCTTGATTGGATGAAGTTGAAACAATACCGAATTTCTTTTTAAGTTTTTTACTTTGTTTTTTCAATTGTTTATTACTTTGTGGGTTGAATTGATCATTTTCATCTCTAAGATTTTGAACTTTTGATTTAATTTGAGCAATTTGTTTAGCTGTTGCTTTAACAACTTGTCTTTGTTGTTGATATCTAAGTAATGCTTCTGAATCTGAATCTTCTTCCATTTCATCTTCTTCTTCCTCTTCTTCTTCTTCCTCCTCTTCATCTTCCATTTCTTCTTCGTCATCTTCATCTTCCATTTCTTCTTCATCATCATCTTCATCCTCATCATCATCATCAAATAATGAAGTATCTAATTCTTGTTGTTTTGGTTCAGAATATTTAAGTGAAGCAAAAGAAGTGTTTTGATTATTGACGGTTGAGATTAAATCAGATTGATCGATATTTAACTCATCAGAGAATTGTGAAACCAAAGTTGATTTAACGAGTACTTTTGGAGGTTGAGTATAGAAAGGAATTTTACCACCGGTCCAATCACGAATGACACTAATAGCTGTTGAACGTAAATCAGCAACACCACCTCTAATGATCTTTTTACGTTTGGCAGCAACTTGAGTTAAGAAATCAGTGGTTGATTGATATTCAGCGATTTCATAGATATCAAGAATTTGTTTTTGAGAACAACGTGAAAGAATTGCATCAACTGGTGCAATTGGATCTAATACTTTCTCCAATTTTACAACATTACGAAGAATAATATTTTCATCGACATTACCTTTAATTGGAACTATACCTGGTGAATCTAATAATTTTACATTCTTATCTAAATGAACCTCTTGAGCTATCTTTGTAAAGCCTGGAGTTGCACCGACACCAACGGAACGAGTACGTTTCAAAGAGTTAATCAATGAAGATTTACCAACATTTGGATAACCAATGATACCAACGGTAACTGAAGTTTTAATGTTAAGTGAACGACTGTAATTCTTTAACAATTGGAGTAACTGTTCGGCACCTAAACTCTCGGTACTATTTAACATATCATTACTTGCCAACTCTGGTTGAATACCACCTTGTTGACCAAGATTACGTTTTTGTTGTTGTGTTGAACATTTGAATGCTAATGTTGGATAAAAATTACGTAAATACTTTAACCACATTAATACATTTTCACGTGGTACTAAATCGATCTTATTAAGAATTAATACGATCTTTTTGTTACTATAACGTTCTAATATCATTTTTTCAATATCTAAACAACGACATCCCATTGGATCACGTGCATCCAATACTTGAAGAATTACATCACCTGCTTCAATAACTTTTTTAACTTCTCTATAAAATTGTTTCAATGATGAATCTTTACCTTCCTTTTCGAATTTACCTTGTTGTTTTTGTTGTTGTTTCAATTGTTGACGTTCTTCAAATTCATCTTCACGACGTTTTGCATCTGCTGCCATAGATGCAATATCTTTTCTTGCTTCTGCCATTTGTTCTTGTCTTCTCTTTTCTTTTTTACTCTTTTTCTCTTCAGATGCTTTTTGTTTTTGTTGTTCAATCTTATTTAACATATCTTCTTTAAATGGCCATAAATTTGGAATACCTGGATCTTTTCTACTCTTATTTAATTCTGGATGTGCTTTTGCAAATCTTTTAACTTTACGATGATGTTCTGCTACCTTTTTTAAAACTTTATGTTTATGATGTAAACTTTGACGTTTACTAGCAGTTTCTTTATTTTAAAATTTTTAAAAGTTAATAATTTTATTTAAATTTATTTTATTTTTATATTTATATCTATATTATATTTACGTTTTCCCATCTTTAATTATTATTATATGTATATAAAAAAAAAATAAAAAAAAATGATTTGTAGAAATAAATTTGAGAAAAAAAAAAAAAAAAAAAAAAATTAAAAAAACGACTCCAAAAAAAAACTTTCGTTTTTTTTTTTTTTTAAAAAAAAAAAACTATTATTTTTTTATTTTTATTTTTATTTTTTTATTTTTATTTTCACATTTATTACAATTTATTTTTATTTATTTATTTTATTTTTTATTTATTTTTTAAAATTTTCTAAATCCAACGGGATATTAATTAAATTTAATAATTTTAAACCAATACATCTAATTTTTTCAAATGCAATATTTTCAGTTGTATTTATAAATAAATTCCAAATCTTTTCAGAATGTTCGTCAAAATTATTTGGATAAACAAAAGTTTTTTTTAATTTATTTGGTGATTGAACTGATAAAGAAATTGAAGAAGAAGAGGGAGAAGAAGAAGAAGATAATGATGATGATGATGATAATGATGGCGAAGACAGTGGTGAATCTAAATAATAACTATCAATCTCTTCTTCTTTTATAATACATTCTTTTTCTTCTGTTGAAATATCATCATCATTGCTAAAACTACTATTATTTGAGTTTGTTGTGGTTGTCGTTATTATTGTAGTTGTATTTGTTGTTGTAGATGAAGAAATTAATTGATAAGAATAATTTGTAACTTTAAAACTAAAATCTTGAACTTTTACAATCAAGTTTGTTGCATATTTATTTTCAGATTTTAACATTTCAATTGCTTTATCGAATAATGATTTCATTAGATCATCTAAATCCTTTTCGTCATAGAGTTCTTTACAATTTTTTTCTTTACTAATCATTGTTTTCTTTTTATGTATTCTAAATGATGATTTATTTGGAAATATTGGTATTGCCAATGCATGCTTAAATAAAAGATCTCTATGTGATTCTGGCAATATAAAATAAAGCTCATATCTATGATCAATTATGTCTGATACTAAATCTAATCCCAAGGTTTTCAATAACTCTTGTCTAACTTTACCAATACCTGGTAACTTTTTAATTTGAATTGTTTTTATAAACTCTTGACTATGTTGTCTCTCCAAATAAAAATATCCATTGGGTTTATTAATTTCACTACAAATCTTTGATAATAATGGTGAACATGATATACCCATACTGCATGTTAATGTTGTCTCCTCGAATATATCATTTTGTAATTGATTTGCAACATCAACACCTGTCAAATTTTCATTATTTTTTAAATATTCTGTTATATCAATACATCCTTCATCTAATGATGGTGACTATATATTAAAAAGAATTAATATTTATTTAATAATAATAATAAAAATTAAAAAAAAAAAATACATACTACATAATTTTTATCATATTTATATAAAATATTTCTAATTATTGTACTAACTTCTCTATATCTATCCATACGTGATGGTAAAATGACTAGATGAGGACACAATTTCATTGCTAAAAGACCAGGTAAACCAGAACGCACACCAAATGTCCTGGCTGTATAATTTGATGTTACTAACATATCAACTGAACCAACTGCAACAGGCTGACCTATCAATTCTTTATTATCCATCTCTTCGACATTAGCATAAAATGCATCCATATCAATATGAATGAATGTACGTGATTGATCAATTTTTGAGTTTAACTCTGATAAATATGAATCAACCTTCTCTTGATATTCTTCTGTCTCTGGTAACTCATTCAATTTACATAAAATACTTTCAATATATTCACCTGTTCTTTTTGAATCCCTTTCTAATTTCTCTTGAAAATGTGTACCAACTGAAAATTGTTTTAACATTGAATTTATTGATTCAATATCAACTTTTTCCATACCTGCTTTAAATTCTAATGAATTCATTCTTTTCTTTTTTTTCTTTTTTCTTTTTTCTTTTTTTTTTTTTCTTTTTTTTTTTTTTTTAGTTGATTATTTTTGTAAATGATATTACTTTGTTTTTTCTTTGGCAAATCTAAAAAATAATAATAATAAAAAAAAAAAAAAAAAAAAAAAAAAGGTAGAAAAAAAACAGATTTTTTTTTAAATGAAAAAAAAATTAAAAAATAAAATTTTTTTTTTTTTTTTTTTTTAATTTGTTGATTTATGAGAAATAGTTTATTTTTTTGAAAATATCTTTTTTTTTTTTTATTTTTTATTTTTATTTTTATTTTATAATCTTTTTTTTTTTTTTTTTTTTTTATTGAAATTTACAACCCCTAACATGGATATTATTCAATCATTAAACAACTTAAAAACACCAACTTTATTATTGATTGGTTATCCAAATGTTGGTAAATCAACATTAATGAATAATTTAACATTAGCAAATATTGAAGTAGAGAAATTCGCTACCAAATTTTTATTCGTTGGTCAAATTAATTTTAAAGGTAAAACTTTAAGAGTTATTGATACTCAAAGTATATTGGATCACCAATTAGACGAAATTGAAATTCAATCTATAAATACTTTAACTCAATTAAACTCTTGTATTTTATTTTTAATTGATATTTCTGAAAATTGTGGCCATACTATTAAACAACAAGTAAAGTATAATTAATATATATATATATTTTGAATATAAAAATTAATTAAAAATTAAATTAATTAATAATTGTTTTATTTTTTTAAAAGACTGATTTATTATTTAGTATTAAAAAACTATTTTTAAATAAACCATTATTAGTCATTTTAAATAAAATTGATTTAAAAACACCAAATGATGTACCTATTGATGATTGGATATTAATTGAGTCATTAGAAGATTTTGAAGAGGATAGTAATGGTGATTTTAGTGATAGTGGTACACAATTAATTCCAATGTCAAATTTAATAGAGAATAGTATTGAAAATTTAAAAGAGATAGTATTTTCTACTTTCAAAGAGAGAAAGAAAGAGAATCTGTGTGATGAAATCAAAGACAAGTTACTCATTTTTTAAAAAAAAAACAAATGAAATTTTCACAAATTAAATTCATTCTTTTATATTTTAATAATTGTATGAAGGGAAAACTATTCGATTGTAATGGATTCATATGAAATTTTTGTAAAATAAAGAAAATAAAAAAAAAAAATAAGAAATCATAAATGCAAATATTTTTTTTTTTTTTTTTTGTTTTCTTTAATTATTTTTAAGGGTGGACATTATATAGTCAGACAGTCATATCAAAGGTGCTACCCTTCGTATGACACTTTTAAACATGATTGGATGTTCTTAAAGTATTTGGTCATCATAAAATTGTAATTTTAAATATTGAATGATTCCGTAGAAAACATTCTATAGATAAGAATTACGCTACTTATTGTCAAAGAATAAAAATCTTATAATATTTCAAAAAATATTATTATTTTGAAAGACGAAACTTGTGGGACATTAATTGGTCAATAATTTGAATAAAAAAAAAAAAAAACGAGTGATTTCTGAAAAAAAAAAAAAAAAAAAAAAAAACGAGTATTTCTGAAAAAAAAAATAAATAAAATGATGTGATGATCTCATCATCGCCATTGAGACATACCGATCATCAGGTATGCATTTGTTTTTTTTTATTTTCGATATCATGGTTATTGTTTAATATTTAATGAAAACCACGTTTTTTAAAACTAAACTAATCATTAAACATTCTGATAAAATTAATTATTAAATGATAGTTTATGTTTTATACATAAATTAACACATAATAATTGATTTTATTTAAATATTTTTATTTAATTAAAACATCAGAATGTGGACCATATATTTTTATTTTTTTTTCTCAATTTTTTTTTTTTTTTTAATTAAAAAATATCAAGATAATTAGCCAATTGACACTTATTAATTTGAATTGTTTTTTGGTACTTGGATATCCAAAAAAAAAAAAAAAAAAAAAAAAAAAAAAATCAAACGAAATGGAATGTCTGCGTAGTAAAGTTCTTTTGGAAAAAAAAAAAAAAAAAAAAAAAAAATTCTTGTGTTTTCATTGGTTCTTTGAAAAAAAAAAAAAAAAAAAAACGTAAATAGTGGCACAAAAAAAAATTAATTCGAATTAATTAAAAATTAATTAATTTTTTTTTTCCTTTCATTTACGCCAATTAATATGGCTTTGAGTAATCACTATTATAATAATTGATTTTTTATCCCCATTAATAGAGATTTCTAAAAAGGTAATAGATTTTTTTTTCTTCACTTGCAACACTCGCAAATTTTTGTGGCTTTTTTTTATTTTTTTTTTTTTTTTTTATCTTTAATTAAATTTTTTTTTAAAAAAAAAAAAAAAAAATTGTCGTTTAAACAAAATTTTATTTTAAAATAAAAAAAAGAAATAAAAAAGATAAAAAAATAAAGATAAAAAACAAAATCAAAAAGTAAGATCATCGAAAAAGCACACACACCACACTCTTTTTTTATTTTTTTTTATTTTTTATTTTTTATTTTTTTTTTTCATTTACACAAATAAAGAATATTTTCGGTTGGGTTGGCGGGTTCTTATGTGGTTGTGGATAACATAAATAAATATTTATTTACTTTTTGGGCAATTGTTTATTCTATTATTTTTTTATTTTATTTTTTTAATTTTTTTTTTTTTTTTTTAATTGATTGATATAATAATCTCTTGTTTTTTTTATTTTATTTTTCTTTTTTGTCATTATTTTTTTTATTTTTTATTTTTTTTCATAAATTTTTTATTATTTATAAAATAAATAATTGTGTGTTGACCAACAATTTCCAAATAATTTCATACAAACACACATTAATAAAAAAATTCAAAATAATTTGATATTATATTTTGTGTATATGTGTAATATCATTTTTTTATAATTATTATTTATATAAATAAACAATGATTCAATGACAATAATAAACCACAAGTAAATATAAAAGAAACTGTTTTCATTCAGTGATGATTTATATTCAATTTAGTAATAATAATAATAATAATAATAATAATAATAATAATAATAATAATAATAATAATAATAATAATAATAATAATAATAATAATAATAATAATAATAATAATAATAATAATAATAATAATAATAATAATAATAATAATAATAATAATAATAATAATAATAATAATAATAATAATAATAATAATAATAATAATAATAATAATAATAATAATAATAATAATAATAATAATTTATTGTTTTTATATTTATAAAGATATAGTAAAAACTAATTTTTTTTTATTATTTTTTTACTTAAGATTTCAATTTTTTTTTTTTTTAATATACCACACCAAATGAGTGTAAAAATTATATAACAAGAACAAAAAAAAAAAAAAAAAAAAAAAGGAAGAAAAGAGAAAATAAAAAAAAAAACAATAATAAATAATAAAATGAAATATAATAATAAAATTTTAATTATAGTATTAATAATATTATTAATTAAATCATCAAATTCATTATGCTTGCCATTATTAGGTGGTTTGTGTATATTGGAGGGTCCATTAATACTTAATGTTAGTCAAATTTTTAATAGTTTGGATTTATCATCAAATCCATTATCAATTGTTGGATCAATAATAACAATAACAGGTAAAACAATATGTGATTCAACCATTTCTTTATTGGGAGGTACACTTGTATTACAAGGTGTAATTGAGATAAAGGCAGGTTGTGTATTTAAAATTGGTAATGAAAGTGTTATAGAAACTTCATCATCTCTATTATCAATGCCATTATTATCCGTTGAATTTTTAAATTCAAATGGTAACTCATCGTTAACATTTAAAACCACAGCAAACTCTGCATTAAATTTACAATTCCTTTCATTGAATGGAACAGAAACACCAAAATTTATATTTAATTCAAACAATATATCATTATCAACTACTCCAATACATTTACCAATATCAAGAATTGGTAAAACAATCATTAATATGGGTAATAAAATTGGTAGTAGATTAGAGATATCAAATGATTTTAAATTTGATAATTTATTAATACAAAATTCAATTTCACAACTACAATTTCCCAATCAAATTGATATTACAAATTTAACTCTATCAAATGTTTCAAATGTATTTGGTTTATCAAATCTATCACCCACAATAACAAATTTAAATACTCAATTAAACTTATTCATTGAATCTTCAAATATATCATTTACAAAACAAGTTTCATTAAAATCAATAAATTCAGTATCTAGTGTTTTAAATTTTTTTAGTTCCAATATAATAGTTGGAATAAATAGTGGTAATATAATAAATTCAAATATATTATTTGGTACAGGAGTAAATCAAATAATCGATATATTTGGTAATGTAGACATAGTTTCAACAATATCACCAATTGTAAATTCTATTCAAACATTGATTACTTCAAATACTGCAGGTATTAATAATGGTATAATTAGACTAAATAATGGTATTACAACATCAAATTTAATAGTTGGCAATGATAGTAGTTTAATTTATAAATTAAATTGTCAATTGATTGGTGGTACAATTGGTGGTACAATTAATTCAGTGGGTGGTTTATTTTTACCAAATCAATTGAATACAATTGAAAAGTTAAAATTAAATTTAAAGAGTTTATTGATTGAATCTGGTCAAATACTATTGAATTCATCAATTATAAATATTAAAGATTCAATTGGTTTTAATTTAGTTGTTGGTTCAATGAATTTAACTAATAGTTTATTGGAATTGGGCGGAGTTTTCGATAGTAATTCAAATGTTTTCAAAGATTTACTATTAACAAATGTTAAATTATCAGCTAATAATTTAATTTTAAATATTGCCAATAATATCGTTTTACCGAATAGAATTTCACTTGGTTTTGGTTCAACTTTAAATTTTGTAAATGGGATTGGATCAGATTTAAAATTTCAAACTAATTTAGATATAAATCTATTAAATTCAATTTTAAATACAAATTTTGTTTTTGTAATCTCTTCATCTTCATCGATTCTATGTAATGGTCAAACACCAACAATGATACATTTACAAGGTTCATCAACATCAACCTATCAGTTTATGTGTGATAATAATATGATTGTAATGAGATTAACTAATTGTTTCAATGGTTATGTTTGTCCTTCCAATGATCAATGCGTATCTAATCAATTACAATGTCCAACTATTTCCGATCAACCATTACCAGCATGTAATGTTAATGAAATTCGTTGTTTAACCGGTTGTCTTTCAGGAGTTGATTATTGTAATAATACTCAATGTATAAGTGAAGGTGGTTCATTGGAATGTTTATCACAAACTTCAAAATATAATGGTTGTCCATTTAATTACTTTCAATGTGGTGATGGTTCCTGTCATTTAAATCTATTGGATTGTTGTGTTGTAGGTGTAAATTGTACTCAATCATTGTTACCATCAACATTCATTAAACCAGAGTTATCATTCTCACCAATTCATACTCTAAAAGATATGAAAATACCAATAATTTCAAAAGTTAAATCATCTAATGCTCTTGATATCTATGGTTATGTTTCAATGCCAAGTGGTTTCTTGTCGGCAAACTCTCTTGATAAATTAAAAATATCCTATAGAGACGACTCTTATTTGGATTCTGTAGATGGTAGTGAAATTTGGGGTATAGATTCAAATATCTCTCAATATAGACAATCAGCAATTAGTATGATATTCGATGTATCAATCGATAATCAAGCTAATCCAATGTTTAATCATGATATTACCTTTGAATTAAAGGCTGACAATCCTCAACTTTTAAATCTTTCAAGTTATTGTCTCTACTATATTAATACCACACAAAATAAATGGACTTGTGAAACTACTTCAATAATTTCACTCTCTCCTACAAATACCCTCTTGGTTACAACTCCTCATTTCACAAATTTCGGTGTTTTACTAGATAATTATAAACCTCCTACAACTCGTCCACCTGTTAGTGGTGGTTGGTCAAATCCTACACTTACAACAACTGGTACTACTACTGCTACTACTACCGCTACAACAACTGCAACTACAACTGCAACTACTACTGCAACTACAACTTCTGCATCAACAACTTCTGCATCAACAACTTCTGCATCAACAACATCAAAAACAACAACTGATACTACCACCACAACATCTAATTCACCAACAAATACTGGTGCAATAACAAATGCTCAAACAACCAATGGAGGTGGCGATGGATCATCAATCGATACAACAACAGGAGGATCATCTACTCCAACAACAGATACTGCTACAACAACAGATACTGGTACAACAACAATAACTACTACAGGCACCACCACTGCAACTACAACTGCAACAACTACCGCCACAACTACAGCTACAACCACAGCTACAACCACAGCTACAACCACTGGTTTGACATTAACAGACGAACCAACATCAGACGATATAGAAGAAGAAAATAGAATCAAAAGTAATAGAAATACAATAATAATGTCGACAACAATAACAGGTGGTGCATTGGCTATAGTTGGTGTATCATCTTATTTCATAAGTAAGAGAATAAGACATGGTCGTGTAATGTATTGGTGGAAACTTAGAAAACCACCTCCCTCTCAACTTGGTTTAAATACAATGAATACTGGTGGAACTAAAGTTTAAAAAATTCATTGTATATTTATATACATATTCAATAACAATCCCCCTCATATCTATTTATTATACAAAATTAAAACATTGTATATAAACAAAATAAAATTTTTTTAAAAAAAAAATCAATACACCACATGGCATATTTTTAATTAAAAAATAGAAAGTTTCACAAAGTTTTCCATTTCCTTTTCATAAAAAAATAAAATATCTGTAAACTCGAAAAAAAAAAAAAAAATTGGTTTTTGGCTTGATTTTCAAAAAAAAAAAAAAAAAAAAAAAAAAAAATAAAAAAAAAAAAAAAGCCATGATTTTTTTATTTTTTCTATTTTACAATAGCTCGCAGTTAAAAAATGAATAGTTTATATATTTTAATTTTTTTGATATTATTAAATTTTACCTTTACCTTTGGAGGGGCCATTCAATGTAACACATTTGTAAGTTCAATATCAAAAGCTAATATAACAACATGTGGTTCATCATCAAATGATGCATGTCCAACAATATCACAATCAATTATAAATTGTGGTTTATATGATGAAATTACAATTGAAATTACAGCAGGAAATTATTCGATCCAATCAGAAACTTTTGGACCAATTACAAATAAAAAAATCACAATCTCAAGTTCTGAAAATGATAGATACCCATCACCTTTTATTGATTTATCAAATTCAAATTCACCATTTATAGAGTTTGTGCCATCAAACACTGGTACCGATAGCCTAACAGTATCATTTTATGGTTTAATATTTGGGGGTATCAAAAAAAGTTCAGTATTATTAAGTAATGGGTCTGGTATAATCGATCTATCCGTTGTAAATTGTGAATTTTTTAATGGTAAATTCTCAAGTTATGGTAGTGCATTTACATTTTTAAATGGTTCAACCACACCAAAGGTTAATAGTGTAGTGACAATTAGTCGATCAACTTTTTATGCTTCAAATTCAAATGAATATGGTGGCTTTTTATACAGTTTGAATTTACCAATTCAATTTACCATTAACCAAAGTGATTTCCAAGGTTCAAATATTAAAGGTGGTGGCGCTATTTTTGCAATTAGTGGTGGCTTTCTATCGGTAACAAATACAAATTTTAAGGGACTTGAAACAAAATATCCATTCTTTTTACAAAAGAAAAATGGAACTAAATCAACAACAGCCGATTTCACTTTTGAAGAGGTCACATTAAATGGTATCACAGATGGTTTTGGTATTTTAGTCATTGGTGACAAAAATACTACCATACAAATTAAGAGCTGCACATTTATAAATGGTATAAATTTCTCACCAGTTTTTATACAAGGAACTGGCCAATCAACTATTGAATCATGTACTTTCACCAATAACTCTAACAGCTTATCAAATATGGGTTCCTCTGCTGCTATCACTATTTCAAGTTCAAGCTCGACTATTAATAATTGTAATTTTTTAAATAATAGAGCAAGATTTGGTGGTGCTATTGCTACCGATTCTTGTGACCCACAAGGTGTTACTATCACAAATTCTATTTTCCAAGGAAATGATGCTGAATATGATGGTGGTTCGATCTTTAATAACAAATGTAATGTTACCATTAAAAATGTTGATTTTTCAAATCTACCAACAAACATCTCAACAATTTATTGTGAATCTTCTAATATGGCATTCACTCAAACTAATATCTTCGAGGGTGGAAAATTAATCAATGATCTTAGTAGTAGTGGTATTGTTTGTGATTTAAATCCTTGTAATATTATAATCAATTCTAATCAATCGGTTATATGTCAATCATCATCTAATAATAATAATAATGATGATGGTCTATCAACTGGTAAAAAAGTTCTAATTGCTTTTGGTGTTATTGCTGCTTTTATCATTATTATTACTATAGTTGTTGTTATTTTTAGAAGTATTAAAAGAAATAAAAGATATAAACCAGTTGGTTATTAAAAATAAAATAAAATATAAATCAAAGATATTAAAATTTTACAATAATTATATTAATTTTTGTTTTTACTATTTTTTTTTAAAATTTTTATTTTTATTACTATTTTAAAAATTAATTTATAAATCTAATTCAGGATTTAGCGAAAGAAGTTCACAAGTTTTTTCCCATAAAAGTTTTGAATTTTCAGGATTTGAAGCAAAAGATGAGGGTGAAGTTTCTTTTGAGATTGAAAAGTATTTACCAGAGTGATTTGAATTGTTTTCAATTAAATTAACAATACCATTGATTGTATCTTCAGTTTTTGAACCATAACCAAAGAAGAATATTGGAGCGATAATATTTCTAGTGAACCAACTTAAATCTCTATTTATTGGTGTTTTTAAATAACCTGGATGAAGTGAATTCACTCTGATATTATTTTTAGTGGTTTTACAAAGATTCAATCTATTGTGGAGTTCATTTGAGAATAAAAGGTTACATAACTTTGATTTCGAATACTCTCTGAGTGTATCAAAACTTGAGGAATCATTCTCTGTCAATAACAATTTATCAAAGTTTAATTGTTCACGTTGGTGGAACTCTGAGCTTAAAATTACAATATTACATTGATCTTCACAATTGTTTGCTCCATCTGAAACTTTTTTAAAATTCTTTAAAAGTAATAGCGTTAAAAGGGAAGTACCTAAATGATTGATACCAATCGTTGATTCGAAACCATCTTTTGTTTTTTGAAAACTTGGTAACATAACACCGGCATTATTCACCAATATATCCAAATGTGGTAAATTCAATTGATTGAAATTTTTTACAAAGTTTCTAATCGATTCAAATGATGATAAATCCATCTCCATTAAAGTTATATCAACTTTTTCATTGATAACTTTTAATTCTTTATGTAATGCCTCGCCTTTCTCTAAATTTCTAACTGGTAATATAAATTTATATTGTTCACAGTTTTCTTTTACCAAATGATTCATAACCAATAATCCAATACCATCTGTACTTCCTGTAAATATTATTACTTTTTTTTCCATTTTTATTATTATTATTTTTTTATTATTTTTTTATTTTTTTTTATTTTTTTTTTTTTATTATTTTAATTAAGATTATTATTACTTAAATAGAGATAAATTTTTTTTTTTTTTTTTATATAAAATAATAAGAAAAAAGATGATAATTTATTGAAATAATTTTTTTTTTTTTATATTTTAAAAAAAAAAAAAAAAGAAATAAAAAATAAAATAAAAATTAAAATAATAATAATAATAATAAAAATAATAATAATAATGATAAAAAAAATAAAAAAACAACAGTATTAATCTATTATTTATCTTCTAATTAATTGATCGTTAAAAATACAATAGATCTATAATATAATACTATTTCTGTAATTAAAGGTTTAAGATGTTGAAAATAAGAATGGTTTTTTTTTTAGTAAACATCCAAAAATTTAACTAAAAACAAATTGAGTCATTCATTAGTTTTTTATTATTTTTTTATTACATTTTTTTTTTTTTTTTTTTTAATTAAAATGGATCCCCTGTTTGTCATAAAAAAAGTAATTTTTATGAAAAAAAAAAAAATATAAAATAATTGGAAAAAAAAAATTATCAAAAAAGGATCGTGTGTGTGTGTGTTTGTTTGTATGTGTGGTTTGGGTGTTGGTATTTTATTTCTTTAATTTATTTTAATTATTTAATCAAAAAAAAAAAAAAAAAAAAATAAAATAAAAGAAAAAAATAAAAGAAAATTTTCCTTTTTTTTTATAACTAAATTCAACCAATAATTAATATAATAAAGCTACTTTTTTTTTATATTTTTTTATTTAATAAAATTTTTTTTTCTTAATTATTTAGGACTATATCCTTTGAATTATACAAACCTATTTCTAAAAAAAAAAGAAGAAAGCAAAAGATGATATTTTATATTAATTTTATTTTTGTAAATTCATTTTTAAAAAAAATATAAAAAAAAAAAATAATAAAAACATTACACCATATGATTATTAATTTTTGTTACAAAAATATTAATATTTTATATAAATTATTATTGTAAAGAAAAAAAAAAAATAATGATGAATGATGTCAAATAAATAAGAGACTTGAATAAAAAAATAATGGCAAAATACTAAAAAAAAAAAATTGAATTTTTTTTTTTTTTATTTTTATTTTTTTTCATTTTTTTTATTTTTTTTATTTTTTTTTTTTGTTAAATTGCACGAGCAGTAACGGCGATATATCTTTTATTTTTATTCGAACAAAAATAATAAAAAATAATAAAAATAATAAAAAATAATATCAATAAAACTTGAAAAGGTATATAATTCCCACTCACACACAATATAATATATAAAATAAAGGATGTCTGAATTATATTCAACACCTCAACCATTTTATTATGATAAAAAGTCAGGATTCACACAAGATGAATTTAGACAAGCTATAGATAAATCATCAACCATTTATGTGGGATATCTTTCATTCTATACGACAGAGGAACAATTATATGAATTATTTTCTAAATGTGGTGAAATTAAAAGAATCATTATGGGTTTAGATAGAAATCAAAAAACACCATGTGGTTTTTGTTTTGTAGAGTATGTCATTTTTATTAAATAATAATAATAATAATAGAGTGATAACTTTGATAAAAAACAAAAACAAAGAAAGAAAGAAAAAAAGAAAGAAAGAAAAAAAGGAAAAAGGGGATGAATATTAAAATTATTTTATATTTATTATTATTATTATTATTATTATTATTATTATTATTATTATTATTATTATTATTATTATTATTATTATTATTATTATTATTATTATTATTATTATTATTATTATTATTATTATTATTATTATTATTATTATTATTATTATTATTATTATTATTATTATTATTATTATTATTATTATTATTATTATTATTATTATTATTATTATTATTATTTATTTAGATATTATTCAAAAGAGGATGCAGCAGATTGTATAAAATATATTAGTGGTAGTAAATTAGATGAGAGATTAATTCGTTGTGATTGGGATTATGGATTTAAAGAGGGAAGACAATATGGACGTGGTTTAAGTGGTGGTCAAGTTAGAGATGAATATAGAACTGATTATGATCCAGGTCGTGGTGGTTATGGTAAACAAAGACAATTCGAAATGGATCAATTCAGTGATGCCAATGGTGAAATATCCTATCAACAACAAATTTTACAACTTCAACAATCACAACAACAACATCAACTATATCAACAAGCAAATTCTGGTGGTCCTCAAAATTATTCAGGTAAAAGAAGTCGTGGTGGTGATGATGATTCCGATTCTCATAAAAGACAAAGAGATAATAATAATGGTTCAGTTTCTGCTGGTAATACCCCAAATAAAGGTAGATTTAGAGAAAGAGATGAAGAAGAAGATTAATCATCATAATAATAATAGTAGTAAAAAAAATAAAATAAAATTAAAAATAAAAATAAAAATTCAAAAAAAATATAATAATAGTAGTGGTATTGTTTTTTTATTTATATTTATTTATTTATTTAAAAAGTAATAATAAAAATTAAAAAGATTATTGAGATTAATGATGAAGAAAATAATTTTGAAGAAGAGCTTGAATATTTTTCTTGATCACAAATTTTACCAGTTTTAGTTGGTAAACATTGACATAAACCAGTGACTGGATTACAAGAACCATTATCACTACAACCTTGAGAAAGAGTTGAATTGTTTGTACTTGAAGAGGTTCCATTGGTAAATATTTGGCCAGGACAAAGTGAATAGAATGAAATTGTTGAAGTATCACTATCAGGTGCAATGTTGTTTCTTTGACCATCAACGGTGATAACATAAGAGATTGGATTTTGTAAGATATTAGTACCAGCTTCAAAGTAACATACAATAGTTGATGCGGTAATATCTTTAACAATACATGGTTTATCAGCAATGGTGATTGTTGTATTTGTAAAGCTTGCCCAATTGGTACCAATGAATGTAAAATTCAATTTATTATTAACATAGAAACCATTTGGAACTACTGCATCAATAATTGGTTTTTGATAATGTGATTTAAATTGATTTGAGTCGTGTGGTGAACCATTTTCTATTGATCTTGAAAATATAGTAAATGATAATGAATCATTTGATTTTCTTGCTGGGAATTGACATTTCTTATAATAAATTTTACCGCCATTATTATTATTATTATTATTATTATTATTATTATTATTTTGTGATGATGATGAAGATAATTGTTCACTTGATTCACTATTTTGATCTTGTATTAAAATAATTGAACAATTTAATTTTGTTGAAGGTGATAAATAAATATCAGATAAATAATTACCGGTAACATTAATTGTATCACCATTATAATTTGGGAAATCAACATTTAAGATCAAAGGAGTTAAATATAATGGTGAAGAATTTGATAATTGTGTATTTGCATTAACATATACATTACCACTTGATGAATCGCCACTGATTTTAATTGATAACATTGTATCATTGATAAATACAATATCGGTTAACTTTGAGATAATCATTGAATCATTAATGAAATCATGAATTTCAACCCAAACTAATTTCATTGATTGTTGTGAACCGAAATTACTACCAATAATATCTAATTGGGTTTTATTTATAGTTGATACTGATAATGATTGAATATTTGGTAATTCATATTTAAATTTAATTGAATTTGATTTTCTACCACTATCTACATTTGTTAATGATATGGTTAATGGTGATTGAAAGAAATTTGGTGGATAGAATTGAACTTGTGTTGAACTTGTTGAATTCATATCAACATTTGAACCACCGATTGTAATTAATAAATGTGTAGAGTTAATTTTTTTATCAGGATTTGAATTTGCATTGAAATAGAATCCCATTATTGTTATAGCGATTGATGATGTTGGTATTGTTTTTGGATCCATACTTGAAATGTATGGTGATAATATAACAGTAGTAATATCGATTAAATTTGTACCTTCTTCATTATCATACACTAAAAATCTACCATTAATTGAAGTTGCTGGTGGGAAACATGTCAATTGAGTCACTGTTGTAATAGTACATAATGGTGTTATTTCGCCAATATTTGAAAAACTAATATTATATTTATCAATGGTTTTATCAAATTGTCCAGTTACAACTAATTTTTCATTATTTTGTGTATATCCACATTGACTTAAAATTATTGAATTTATTATTAAAAATAATAATAATAATAATTTCATTTTTTTTTTTTTTTTTTTTTTTTTGTTTTTTTTAAATACAAATAACAATAACTATAATAATATTTATAATAATGATAATTATAATAATAGTAATAAAAATAATGTGAAAATAATAATAATAATAATAAAAAAAATGGATGACAAAAAAAATAAAAAATAAAAATGTGGGTTTATCAAATCAATTAAAATATAAAATATAAATTAAAAAAAAATATATATAATTTTGAGCTGTGGTCAACAGCAATTATTAGAATTTTATTCATTTGGGGGTGAATGTGGGTTTGGTTTTTTTTTGTGTATGATTATAGTGAATAAAAAGAACTATTTTTAGAATTTTTTAATTTTTTTTAACAGTTATTATTGATTATATATGTAACACCCCCCTTTTATCAGCCAATGTTATAATATAAAAAAAACATTGGAAAGCTTTCAACACTTTTGTGGGGTCTTATTTGATCTATTTTCTTTTGATACACTATCATAAAAAAAAAAAAAAAAATTTTTTTTGTCACAATAAATTTATAAAAATTTAGGTGTTACTTATTTTGAGTAAATATAAAAAATAATCTCTATTATATAAAAAATTATAAAAAAAAAAAAAATAATAAAATTAAATAATTTAGGAGAAAACCAATTGAAAAAAAAAAAAAAGAAAAAGGACCAAAATATGGTTGGGAAAAATAGAACCAGAATTATATGATCCTATATTTGATCATTGTTATACATTATTAATACAATTTTTTGATAAAAAAAAATAGCACCACTAAACACAATTAAAAAAAATAAAATAAATAATAAGAAATAAATAAAAAAAATAAATAAAAAAATAAATAAAAAAAATAAAATTAAAAAAAAAAAAAAAAAAATTTTTTAAATTTTTATGAAAAATAAAAATAAACAAAAACACCAAAAAAAATGGTATGAAAAAAACAAGTTTTATATAACATTTTTAAAAGAACATTTAATTAATTTTTTCATTTTATTATTATTATTATTATTATTATTATTATTTATTGGTAGTCTCTTGCGCAAACTAGATTAACAGAGGAAAGAAAAGCATTTCGAAAAGATCACCCAGTTGTAGGTTTTTTATTATTCCCAAATTATTTCTTATATTTATTATTTTTTATTTACTCAAATGTATGAAATATATATATATAAATATATATATATATATATATAGGGTTTTCATGCAAGACCTGAAACGAATGCAGATGATTCATTAAATTTATTAAAGTGGAATTGTGGAATTCCAGGTAAACCAGGTACACCTTGGGAAGGAGGTATTTATGAGGTAATATTAACCTTTAAAGAAGATTATCCAAGTAAACCACCAAAATGTGCATTCGCAAAAGGTTTCTTTCATTTAAATGTTTTTGATAGTGGTGATATTTGTTTATCAATTCTTGGTGGTGATTGGAAACCATCAATCTCTATAAAAGCTGTATGTATTAAATTAATTAATTCATTATAAATCTCATTATTATTTTTATAATCTTAATTGTAGTTTGTTAATATTCGTCAATATATAGATTTTATTAGGTATTCAAGATTTATTAGATAATCCAAATCCAGCCAGCCCTGCAAATTCTGAGGCTCTACATCTCTGGAAGTATGTTTTTTTTTTTTTAAAATTTTTTTTTTTTTTTTTAAAATATATATTAAGTAATTGTTATTATTATAGGAATAACAAACCAGCTTATTTAAAGAGAATAAAAGATCAAGCAAAGAAGTATGATGCTCAAAGATTATTAGAATAAATAAAAAACTTATAGAAACGGCCACAATAACAATGTACAAAAAAAAAAAACAAAAAAATTGGACAAAAAAAAAAACTTTTAAAAAATAAAATTAAAATAATTATTTTATTTTATTTTCATTCAAAGATTATTGATTATTGATTATTATTTAAATAGTTTGAAATTAATCTAGCAGTATTTTTTGAAGAGATAGTTGTAGTTTCAATTGTGGAAACAGAATGTTCAAAAGCATTATTATAGAATAAACCATCATCTATAATGATTGGTGGGAAATTTTGGGTTGGACTTAATACTGGATATGCACTCCAAACATGATAATGTAATAACTCTGGTTTAACAAAGAATTTATCGATCAATTTTGATTCCAATTTATTTGGTGCAAATATTTTAAATACTTGTCTTCCATCATCAAGTTTACCCTAAAATTTATTTTAAATATTAATATTATTATTTGAGGCTTTTTTTTTTTTTTTTCAATACTTACTCTTGAATTTTCACAAAGACTAAAGAATGGTAAAGTTTTATTAAAAGCAGTTAATATACAATCGATTGGATGATCTTTTGGATAACCAAAATATTCACCATTTATTGAATCAGCACCAATTAAATGAACATGAACTTTTTTATAATCTTTTTTTGGTAAGGTATCATGAGTTACAGGTAAACCTGTGAATTTTATCTTTGAAAATTCAATTGGTGTTGAAATTACAACTACATCAAATTCATCTGTTGATAATTCATCATTTTTTGATAGATCTTTTGATGTAACTTTATAGGTTATTTGTTTTTTATTTTTTTTAACTTTTTCAATTTCAATAACTTCATGAGTTGATAAAACTTTGGCATTTGAATTCTTTAATAATGCTTCTGATACTTGATAATTTCCACCCTCAACAGAAAATAAACCATCATCAGTACCTGCTAAACCAATAAAAGCAGCAAATGCCGATAGATTATCATAGTCTTGATTATAGTTTACTCTCATACCTGCCGATAAAATATCCTCTACAAATTCTGTTGAAATACCTAATTTATCACATAAATGTTCTTTGGCTGTTGCTTTAATAACTTCTAATATCCCTAAATTTTTATAAAATTCTTCAACAGTTTTAAATGGTTCACTATTATTATATCCTTTTAAAAATTTATTTATAACATCATCTCTAGCATCTTTAAATAAATTTATAAATTAATAAATTAATAAATTAATAAATAAATAAATAAATAAATAAATAAATAAATAAATAAATAAATTATTTCTTTTATTAATTTTATTTTTTTATATTTTTATATTTTTTTTTAATTTGTTAAAACTTACTTTTAAATTTAATTGGTGACAAATTATAATTGTATAACATTTTTAGTTGATTAATAATTTTATATGGATGTTGAGAGAAAACAAACTCTTTACCATTCCAAATTACCAAATTATTATTATCAACTTCATCAGATTTTTTAATTTTTAAACCAACTTTTTTAATTAATTTAATGATATTCTCATTTAATGGGTGAACTACACTACCACCTAATTCTGTGTATTTACCTTGAATATCGATATTTCTAGTTCTACCACCAATTTTCTCCTTTTCAAATACAGTAATTTCAATTGGTTTATGAATTTTATCAGCTAAAAATTCTTCATTGATATAATAGGAACATGATGATCCTCCAATACCCGATCCAATAATTGCTATCTTTATTGGTTCAACATCTTCAAAATGATTATGTGGTTTTATTTCATCCTTTTCATTATGTTTATGATGATTATGTAGTAAATTTTCATTTTCATCACATTTTATAAAACTAATAAATATTAAATAAATTAAACTAAAAATTAAAATATTATTATATTTTATCATTTCTTTTTTTCCTTTTTTTTCTTTTTTTTAATTTCATATAAAATTTTTTTTTTTTTTTTTTTTTTTCAAAAACTAAATTAAATTTTTAATATAAAAAATAATTGGAAAAAAAATTAAAAAAAATAAAAATAAGTTTTTATTTTATTTTTTTATTTTTTTTTTTTATGTTACAAAAATAAGATTTCATTTAAATTTTAAATTTATTTATTTTGTTTGTAATAGTAGAAATAACTTGGACCAACATTAGGTTTTAAATAATGAGATAAAAAATATTTTAAATTTATTTTTGTACCAAATAATATATTATCAACTTCTAACTCACCATATAAATTATCAGGATTCATCCTAATTTTTTTTTTTTAGTTTAATAATAAAATGATTATTTAATCATTGGTTAGTTATTTTTTATGAAAATAGATAAAAAATTAAAATAAAAAATTATAGTAATACCTTTTAACTTCTTTAACCATATTTTCTTTCTCTAATATTAAATCTTTTTCTGAACCATTTTCGCATAACATATAAATAGTAATACTATAACAATAAATATTATTATTATTGAATCTTGCCTGTATTGTTAAAAATCCGAGATTATCTGATGATCGAATTGTACTTTCTAAATATTCACTTTTATTATACCTTGAAAGTTGATATATTAATCCTTTATTAATTGAACCAATAGTTTGTTCCATTGTTTATATATTTATTTATTTATTTATTTATTTATTTATATATTTATTTATTTATTTATTTATTTATTTATTTATTTATTTATTTATTTATTTGTTTGTTTGTTTGTTTGTTTGTTTGTTAGTATATTTATTATTTATTATTTGTTTCTAAACCAATTTAAACAAATAAACTTTTTTTCTTTTTTTTTTTTTCTTTTAAAATTTTACTTTTTTATTTATTTTTTTATTTTTTTTTAAATAAGTTAAAAAAAAAAAAAATAACTATTTAAAACAAAAAATTAATAAAAAACAATATCTTCCAATTATTATAAAACCATTGAATACAATCGGATACATCTCAAATTCTAATTAGTTTTTTTTTTGTCGATTATAATAAAAAAAAAAATTCATTATAATAATAGTAATTTTTACAATAAAAAAAAAAAAAAACCACATTTTGTCGACAAATCTTCAACAAATTTTAAAACCCCAAATTGTTATAAGACTGTGGAATCCATGTGTCAAAAGTAAATTGTTTTTAAAAATTTTTCATTTGCTTTTCTAATAAATTTATTTTTTAATTTCGCATCTTATTTTTTTATTAAAAAAAAAAAAAAATAAAAAAAAAAATATTTTTGGTGAGTCAATAATTTCAAACTTAAAATTCAACAACAATGATGATGACACCAACCAAATAAAATATGAATTTTTTACATGGTGAGCTTTGGAATATAAAAAAATGAAAATGAATAAATAGGTATTTATGTACAAATAGGTTTTTATTGTTATTATTATTATTATTATTATTATTGTTATTATAAAAAAGGAATGGTTATTATTATTAAAAGATGTGATTCACATTATTTAACATAATTATCTAATTGCTTCACAAGCATCAATCCAATCACTATAAACATCTATTGCATCTGATAACTCTATTACATTTTTGTTTCCAAAATAAAAAGATAAAAGTAAGTATTTTAAAATCACTTAAATGAAAAAATAATAGAAAAATATAATATATATAAAATCATACCATGAATTGGTGTTTCATAAGATGCATTACAAACTCTGCATTTAGCAACTCCCTTACCAAGTTCTCTGTCCCTAAAATTTTTTTTAAAAAAATTCAAACAAAGAAAAAGTTAATATTAAATAAATAAAAAAATTAATAAAAAAAATAAAAAAAAATAAAATTTTTTTAAAAAAAAGAGGGAAAAAAACAAAAAAAAAAAAAAAAACGATGGAACTTGAAGGGCACACTTACAATACACAATCCACGGATTGAGAATGGTCACAAAATAAACAATCGAAATGTTTTGGAAGTTTTTGAACAACCTTTTTTGGGGGTGGCTTACTTGATTTACGTTTACCCATATTATTTATATATGTATTTATATGTATATAAAAATATTATGAGCAAAAAAAAAAATTTTACAATTTAAATTAAATAAAAAAAAAAAAAAAAAATTTCGATTTTTTTTTTTTTTTTTTTTTTTCAAATTTATTTTTTTATTTTATTTTTATTTTAATTTTTATTTTTATTTTTATTTTTAATTATTTATTTATTTTTTTATTTTTTATTTTTTTTAAATTAAAAAGGGCCATAATATTCAAATTAAGTTATTTTTAAATTTTCAAAGATTAAATTGAGATGAATGTTGCATTTCACACAAAAATATTTTAAAGAATGTGTAAATTCTAGATTTCGACGATAGATTTTGTTTAATTAAACAGAGTAAAAAAACAAATGATTCACAATAAATAAATAAAAAAAAAAAAAATCTTAATAATCCATTTTAAGTTTAATTAAAGAGGTTTGTTTTATTTTTTAAATAAGAAAATTATATAGAATTTTTTTTTTTTTTTTTTTTTTTTTTTTTTTTTTTTTTTTTAAATAAATAATTTCGATTATAATTTTTTTTTTTTTCTTTTTTTTTCTTTTTTTTTTTTTTTTTGTTGATGGATGGATGAATTAATTAATTAATTAATTAATTACATGTACATTGGTCTTGTAAACATAGCGCCACTATACAATTTATTGGCTCCAGTTACTTGGTTTAATGATGATGCCAAAGGTGATGATTCTTGTTTATTAACTATAGTTTTGTTGTTTGACTCAACAATGTTTAATGTAATTAATGATTCTAATATAATTATAATAATATATTAATAAAATGTATAATTTAAAATTAAATATATATATTTATACTTACTGAATAACATTTTTGTAAAAATAAATAAATAAATAAATAAAATTAATAAATTAATAGATAAATAAATAAATTAATAAATATATAAAAAATTTTTTTTAAAGAATAAATAAATGAATTAATTAATATATAAATAAATAAATAAATAAATAAAAAATTAATCGATAGAAATTTAATAAAAAAATAAATAAATAGATGTTTTTAAATTTAATAAATGTTTTTGAATGATTTTTAAAAAAATATAAATTTCAATTTTATTTATACTTTTTTTTTTTTTTATTTTTTTTTTTATTTATTTCCCTTTAATTTTAATTAACATGATTTAGTAGTCTTTTAAAAAAATCAAATAATTATATTTTATTGTAATTATTGGAATAAGTTTAGTTTTTAAAATACTTTACTTGGTGGGAATTTCTTCACCCAATAAATAATAAATCCTTTTAAGATTTTTTTTATTAAAAAAAAAATAAAAATAAAAATAACCATAAAAATAAAAAAAATATAAAAATGATTAAAATTTTATAAATTATTGCACATTTCTACACTAAATTGATTAATTTTAAAAAATTATTTTTTTACTTTTACGAAAATAATCAAAAAAATCCAATAGGAAAGATCTATTTATTATTTGTATAGTAAGTTGTCCATTTTTTGCAATAAAAATTCCGAACCGAAATATCATTCATATTATCAGAGATTTAATTAAAATCGTAATTTTATATAAATTTAATATTTATAATAAAATATTTTATTTGAATTAATTTTATAAAAAAATAAATTTATCTTTTTTTTTTTGTTGTAATTTTTTTTTTTTTTTTTTTTTTTTTTTTTTTTGTAACCACACACTAAAATTAATAATTATTTTTTTTTTTTTTTTTCATTTTTTTTTTTTTAAATTATTTTATACTTTTTAAAAATAGTTTAATTATAATTTATATCTATAAAAACAAATATATAAAATTATTTATATTTAATTAAAATTTTAATAATATTATTTTTTTAAAAAAAAAAATGAATTTTTGTGTAAAAAAAAAAAATAAAAAAAAAAAAAAATATAAAAACCATTAATAAAACTTAAAAATTTATATATAAGAAATGAAAAATATTATAAAATTTATAATTATATTTTTATTAATTAATGAAATTATTGGATTTGAATTTAAAAATTTAAATTCAATAATATTAAATAATAATATTAATAATAATATTGATGATAATAATAATATTGATAATAATAATTTTAAGAAAATTCAATGTAGTGATAGTTCTTTATATCCTTATGATTTACCAGTTTTAATTTATATAGTTTCATTAATTGAAAGTTCAAGTAATGAAATTAATTTAGAATTATATAATGATTCAATTTTTGAAATAACAAATAAACTTTTAACAGCATCAGTAAATGGTAGAACTTGTTTAAGTGAAGGTAATAATAATAATTTAATATTTCAATTATCATTTGGTTCAAATGTAACAATACCACAACAATTAATAGAAAAAGAATTTGATGCTAAATATATTAATATTAACTTTCGTGGTGAAATTTTATCATTTCCAAATTTATCAATTTTAATTAAATACAATAATATTTCTGATACTTATCATATTGAAACCATTTTTAAAAAATACAAAATAATAAAATAATAACAAAAAAATTATAAAAAAATTATTGAACATCTTTTTTTTTTTTTTTTTTTTTATAAACAAATAAAAAAATTTTATTTTCCTTTTATTTATTTTTTTTAATTTTTTCCTCAAATTTTTTTTGTCAAAAATAAAATAATTAGTATTTTTAGTTTTTATAAGATCCATGTTTATTGATTTTTGATAAAAAAAAAAAAAATTGCCTTTATTATAATTTATTTTAAATTTTTTTTTTTTTTTTTTTTTTTTTTTTTTTTTTTTTTTTTGAATTTAATGTTATAATTTATTTCTTTTTTTATTTATTTATTTATTTTTGTTGTTTTTATTTATTTTATATATTATTGATTACTCCAATTTAAATTTGGTTTAACAAAAATAAAATTATTAGTATTTTTAGTTTTTGATAACTCTTTGTTAAAACGTTTAGAGGTGATTTTGAAGTGAGGTAAATTTAATTTCCCAGCAACCAAAGGTAATAAAATATGTTTAATTTCATGGGTCGAATCAGGGTGAATTGAGAAAGTTGATTGTTTATCACCAGAAAAAAAGAATGGAATATCAGAGTTACCATAGCTTGGTGGATTAATGACTTGAAATTCAAATTCTTGTAAAAAGTTGGTATTGTTTTTAATGACTATAGATTGAGTTAGTGGTTGACCAACAACACCCAAAGAAGGTACATGAACTTTTGCAAGGAAAGGATTTGGCGTTGTTCTAATGTATGGTAATTGAATTGGTAAGGTTGAAACAATATTACTCGATTGACCTTTTCTTCTCCACTCTATAATGAAAGAACCAAAACTAATCGATTCACTAATTACCAATGGCACTAAATTAAACCAACTACCATAGGTTCTATCTTTTGATAATTCAACATCCTTTAATGATTTATTTGAATCTGATAACAATTGTGCAACTGGTAAATTATTAATACTATCATCCATAATCAAATTAAGATTATTTATAATATTATTATTAACACCACCACTACCATTATTATTATTATTGTTATTATTATTATTGTTATTGTTATTATTATTGCTATTATTACCAACATTTGGAGATAATAAAGTCGCATTTCTAGCAGATTCAGCAGCAGTTGAAATTGATAATTTTGTATTTTCGATGATGATTTCATAAGGTAATTGTGATTTAATTTCGCCTAATAAAAGTAAATTCTCTCTAGTTTGTACACCTTGATCATAGAGATCTGTAATCAATTGGAAATGTTCGTTAAAGAATTGGAATTGTGTATTGAAACCAACGACAACTGGAATTGTAAATAACTTTGACGTGTGAGATATTTCACCAGTTTTAGTTTCATAGCTAATACTAATTAGTAATTTATTTTCATCGACAACAGAAGAATAGAGATAAAACATTTTCTTAAAACTCTTTGTTTCTTTAATTGTTGTTAGTTTCATTTCACTCAAAGGTGTTGATCTATTTGGTTCTAAATAAATTCCTTTTTCACATGATTGATTATTAATATTAATAATATTTACTGGCTGTTGTTGTGGTAATGGTTGTTGTGATAATTGTTGTGGTAATGGTTGTTGTGGTAATGGTTGTTGTGGATTTTGTTGTTGTTGTTGCAATTGTTGTTGAGTTGTGGTTTGTGATTGTTGAATTTCAAATCTAATTGTGCCACCCTTAATTTCAGCGTCATTATTAATAATTTCTAATTCAATTTCATAAAATTCATTTACGATAGCAGGTGAACTATGATTACATTTAATTTGGATTAATGATTCATGATCTAGGATTCTAATGGATGATCTCTCTAAAAACTTTTTGTATGGATTTGGTTTCTCTGGTACTTTTGGAAGTTGTGGTGTTGCTATTATAGCTTGAGTGTTCTTATCTTTTGATTTGTTTTTAGTGGTTTGAGGTGGTGTTGTTGAAATTAATAATGATGGATCTTTAATTTTCTTTTCGATTTCAGTTTCATCGGATTTGATGGCCCATTCTTGAACGTTCCAAACAAAGTTTATAGTTTTTGAACCGATATTACCCAACTCTAGGATCACAGATAGACATTCCAGTTCCATTTTCTCTTTAGCTTGAAGTTTAAATGTGAATAGTCTAGATTCATCTGGGAGGAAAACTAGATCTTGTCTACTATGATCATCTTTTTTAATTGAGGAGGAATTGATTGGTGTTTGAATTTTTGTTTGATCTTGAATGGATTTATTGTAAGATTTCTCAGTGAAAGCAACCTTTAGACTAGAGAATCTAATTGCATTTGGGAAATGTGAACCAATAACAACGTAGAATTCAGTAGTAGAATTGGTGAAAGTAAAAGACGAAGGGAATTGAACTCTACAATCCAATAGTGGATGAACATGATCCATATTGATATCCAATGATTTCTCCAAGCAGAGAGGTGGTGATAATTTCTGAGCACCATCAGTCAAGATATGAATAATGGTAGTTTGAATATTTGCTCTATCTGTAATGGTATTATTTAACTCTGGTGATAGGTAATCCAAAGCGTAACCGATATAATTGGTTGGTAAGTTTAGGTAGTGTACAGACTTTAAAAGCATCAATAAACTGTGAGTGAGTAATGTTGTCCATTTCTCACGACGATAGGTGAATGCATTCTTATTGTAATACTTTAAGGCCAAATCATATTGTTTCGATATGAAATATTCGTAGGCAATCAATGATTCAATGTAAGATAGAATACGATGATTTCCACTTACAGTTGATTGATCGTATGCTTTCACCAATGTTTTTATAATTAAATTGGTGTAGTTCAATGATAACTCCATTGCTATAGATTTTGATAAATCATGTTCATCTGCAGTTGTCAATTGCTCTTCATATGTTGATTGTAAATGTGTAGTACCTCCACCTGGGGTAGTGGTACTATCCTCAAGAGGATGTGAACCAACTGGTGCTGGTTGGCCAATATAGGTTAAATTTGAAAGATCAAACTTTGGTTTCATATCACGATACTCCAAAACATTGACACTCTCTTTGTAATGATTTGACAACGCTTTGAAATTATCCCTACGATTACCTTGATGTTTTGCAGAGATTTGATAGTAGAAACCTGGATTAGTATTGAAATTAGATCTAATAATTGATGGACATAACTCCAATAACTCTGCAAATATTTGATACTCTCTAGCCAACCAAATACAATGTGTAAACTCTTTCTCTGCTGGTCCCAAGTAAACTTTAAACGTTTTTATATGCTTTTCAAATTGATTCAATGCATCTTGAATTAATTTTATTTGTTTTTCAAATTGTTGTTGTTGTTGTTGTAATTGTATTTGTTGTTGTGATGGTGGTTGTTGTTGTTGTTGTTGTTGTTGCCCATAGAAAAATCCTGATCCTGTTTGAATTGGTTGTTGTTGTTGTAGTGATTGTGATTGATATTGTGATTGATATGGTGATGCATTCATTTGTTGTTGTTGTTGTGATTGCATGATCATTCCACCAGGTGTTATTGGTTGTGGTGACATCATTGTGCCGCCAGGTGTTGATGTTGTTACAATGGGTATTGTTGACATTGTAGTCGTCACTGTTGTATTTGTTATTATATCACTATTTAACATTGATATTTTACAAATTTTAAAATTAAAAAATGATGCTAAACTCCTAAACTCTGCAAATCTAATACCTCTACCATCATTATTTGATTTATAATTCAATAAATTATAACAATCTCTATAATATCTATTTAAATTAAAAGAATTATTAATATACTTTTATTTAATTTGATTTGATTTGATTTGATTTCGATAACAACTTACTTTAAGCTTGTTGAATTATCACCTCTGGAAAATTCAGAATAAAAAGCTATTTTAAAATTATAACGAATTGAAAGGAAAGGATGATTGGATTTTGCAATTTGTGATTTTGTATATTGACACATCTCTTTATAATATTGTTCAGATAATTCCAATGCCAATCTTTCCCATTTCTTTACGAATGGTTTAATATCTTGTTTATTTAAAAATAAAAAGTATTTTGGATCAATATCTGCTTTCTTTCTAATCGTATTAACTTTCTCTTCATGATCTAATACTATTGATGTTACAACAATCACAATTAATTTAATATTTCTACTTTTCATTGTTGTTCTATTCATATTACCCCAATAAATAATAATAATAATATTAATATTATTAAATATAAATACATAAATATTATTTATAAAAATAATTAAAAAAAAAAAAAAAAAAACCACATACTTAACTAAATCAACTTGTTGTAAAATTTGATCATGTGCTTTAAGATTATTTTTATCATCAGGCCATTGAAGGAATAATGAAACAACAGATGGTATTGAGAATGTATGTTTATGAATCCAATTCGCTTTTAAAATACCCATTGGATGTGCATTTACTTCAACTTTCTTTTCTTTTTTAAATGATAATGAGTCATTTTCAAATGCTACTGTTTTAAATAATGGTATATTTGAATTTTGAAATCTCCATCCACCTGCTTCACCTGTTGTTGTTCCTCCTCCTAATGTTATTGGTGGTGTACCACTAAATCTTTGAGTTGGTGATTTCCATAATTCATCAAGCTGTGAAGAAGATGACTTTTGTTGTATGGTTAGCTCACTTAATTGGTTAGATAGTAATGATGGACTGTTACTAGAGGTATTTGTGTGATGTAAAATAGATAATGGATCAATTGATGGTGATGATGAATATTGGCTGTTTCTATTATTATTATTGCTGTCTGTTGATGATAACGTTGGTGTATTATTTGCTGATGGTGTTGTTGGATGAATTCTCTCGAAGTCTGTTACATTCTTTGTGGATAAACAATCAATAATTTGTGAATGTAATGATTGGCATCCAATTAAACCAATCAATGGTTGTGGTGAAAGTACAAGATCATCTGGTAATTCATTCATTATTTATTATTATTATTATTATTATTGTTATTGTTATTGTGTTTTTTATTTATTATTATTTTTTAATATACATGTATAATATTGATTATATGAAAAATGATCATTGAAATAAAATTAAAAAAAAAAAAAAAAAATAGTTTTTTTCAATTTAAAAAAAAAATAGTTTTTTTTCAATTAAAAAAAAAAAATTAAAAAAAAAACATAAATAAAAAAATTTGCACAAAAAAAAAAAAAAAAAAAAATATCTTTTTTTGGTATTAAAAAAATATAAATTGGTAGTGATAGTTTTAAAGGAAAAAAAAAAAAAAAATTAAAATAAATCTTTTAATTTAAAAGATTTTTTAACCATATAATAAAATAATTATATATTTTTAAATATGATTTTATTTTATTTTTTTTTTATTTTTTTTTTTTATTGAGGAGATTGAGTTGAAGTTAAAGTTGGAGAAGATTGTTGAAGTGATTTCAAATAATTATTATGTTCTTTAGTTTGATTATCATATTCTTTTTGTAATTTCTTTAATTGTGATTTAGTGATTTCAACACCTTCTTTATCATGAGTTGGCATACCTAATTCATTGAATTTTGAGTATTTATCAGTTTCATTGATAAAGAGTTGTTGTGGTGAAATCTTTGATTTTTCAAATTTCTCTTTTAATTTTCTTTCTTTTTCCTCTTTATCAGCTTGTTTCTTCTTTTCGATCTCTTTCTTTTGTTCCATTTCTTTCTTGAGGGTTTCTTTGTCCTCAAATTTCCACATGGCTGTGGTGGCAGATTTATCATCGATCTTTATTCCCAACAATGGTAAAATCTCGTCACGGAGGTTATCACATGTTTTAAGGATAGCAGTAGTATCTTTTGCGATAGCAGAAGCACGTACTTCTGAACGGAATTGGGTGAGAGCATTAAGAATTGGTGTCATCTCCTCTTCGATGTTACCTTTACCAGCACCTGAACCAAAACCAATCATAGAGCCAGCAGTTGAAGATTCGGTTAAACCAAAAACTGAGAAAATATAAGTGATATACTCTGCGATGGCACTAATTAAATTTAATCTTGGATTTGTCTTTTGTTCGGTACAAGTTCTAATGTAAACGTTAGTTTTGTTGACGAGATCAGACAAGGTTTTCAATGCATCAGAGGTGTTAAAGTTATCAAGAATGAATTGATGAACTTGTTCATTTGCACTTTGGAGATGTTTATTCAAGTCCTTCTCTGCTTGAGTCCAAAATTGTGGTAATGATAATGGTGAATCTCTAAGGATTTGTTTGGCGGTATGGAAGAACTCGACGAATGTTTTCTCCATTTCAATGGCATAACCCATTGACTCTGGTGAGTAATTCATAGCTTTGTCATATTTGTGAAGAATGAAAAACATTCTCATTTGACGTGATGTATATTTCTCTAATGCTTGTTTAATGGTGATGAAATTCTTTAAGGATTTTGACATCTTCAAACCATCGATTAACAAATGGCCACTATGTACGAAATAATTAATCCATTGACGATTGCCATAGAATGCCTCTGATTGTGCCAACTCATTGTCATGATGTGGGAATTTCAAATCTGAACCACCTGAATGAATATCAATGTTACCACCAAGAATATCAGATGCCATTGCTGAACATTCAATATGCCAACCTGGACGACCTTCACCCCATGGACTATTCCAAACTGGTTCACCTGGTTTCGATTTCTTCCAGAGGGCAAAATCAAAACCACTACGTTTCTCTGAAACTGCTGTTGTTGCTGTCAATGATCCCTCTCCCTCTGCTGCTAACTTTTCATTACCAACTGAATTTGGCTCCAATTTACCATAATCATGTACCTTTGAAAATGCTGCTGTATCGAAATAAACTGATCCATTAGATTCATAAGCAAATCCATTTGAAATAATCTTTTCAACATATTCAACAATTTGTGGTACATATTCTGTAACTCTTGTTAATGCATCTGGTGGTAATACCTTTTTTTTTAAAAAAAAAACAAAACAAAACAAAATTAAATAAATGAATAGAATTAATATAAAATTATATAATATGGGGTATGTATTGTGAGTTTTTTTTTTTTTTTTTTTTTTTTTTTTTTTTTTTTTTTTTTTTAAATACAATACATTTAATAATTTCATATCTTCAAAGAAAGCAGTTTCCCATTTTTTAGAGAGATCACTATGTGAAATACCATTTTCATTTGCACGAATGATGATTTTATCATCAATATCGGTGATGTTCATAACATACTGAATATTGAAACCAAGATAATTTTTCATTATACGTCTAATGATATCAAAACTAATATAGGTTCTAGCATGACCCATATGTGATGCATCATACACTGTTGGTCCACATGCGTACCATGTCAATGATCTACCATTACCATTTTCATTGAAAACGAATGGTACTTTTCCACCTGTCAAACTGTTATTGATTAATAATTCAGTTTCTTTACCTTTTGGCTTAATCCATTGTGGGAATGGTTTTTTAGTTCCTGCTGTTGCTGTTGTTGATTCTAATTTTGGTGATGAATTTTCAGACATCTTTTATTCTTAGTTTTTTTTAAATTCAAAATAAAATTTTGAAGAAAAAAAATTAAAAAACAAAAAACAAAAAAAAATGAAAATAAAAATGAAAATTTAAAAAAAAAAAAAAAGGGTTTTAATTTTTTTATAACAAAAAGAAAATTAAAAAAATAAAAAAATAAAAATATTTTAAAATATAAAAAAACAAATCAAAATTTTTTTTTCTTGTAATATTATAAAAAATAATAATAGCATGCAATTGAATAAAATAAATTCTTCTGATATTCCCATAGTAAATTTAAGTTTATAAAAAAGTAAACATTAATTATTTTTTTCATATATTATTACTTTGAGAAAGAAAAAAAAAAAAAAAAAAAAAAAAAAAAAAAAAATTTTCATATAATCAATCAATGAAATATAAAAAAAAAAAAAAATCAAATCAAAATTGATTATATTATTTAACAATATTAAATTTTTTCTAGGTTTATATACTTTATTTTTTTTATATGCAACATTTTTTTTTTTTATAATTTTATTTTTTTTTTTTCAACCAAGAAAAAAAAAAAAACCTAATCATTGATTTAATATGACAATAATATTATCTTAATAGTTATTATCTTTCAAGTAATCACCTAACTTTTCAACAATAAGAGTTGCAGGTCCCTTTGTGATATTTTAAAAAAAAATTAGTATTTTACTATTTTGGCGTCAAAAAAAAAAAAAAAAAAAAAAAAACTGAAAATAAGGTATACATACTGGTTGAATTTTGTCATCATAAATACCAATAACGATTGATTGACCTGTTTTTGCACAAACACAGCCACCTGCTCCTTTTTTACCATAAATACTTTGTGAGTCAGCCTATAAATATTATTATTATTATTATTATTATTATTATTATTATTATTATTATTATTATTATTATTATTATTATTATTATTATTATTATTATTATTATTATTATTATTATTATTATTATTATTATTATTATTATTATTATTATTATTATTATTATTATTATTATTATTATTATTATTATTATTATTATTATTATTATTATTATTATTATTATTATTATTATTATTATTATTATTATTATTATTAAGGAAAAAGTTGTCAATAAAAATGCAATAAATCCCAATCAAATAGTTGAAATCCTTACCTTGATACACATATATTTTACTCCACCAACATTAATACCTTTAGCAAAAGCATCACCTGGATTATTAAAAAGATGGACTAATCCTTCTCCCTCTTGTTTCTGTATTGGGGGAAGAATATAAGAAAAAAATAAATAAATAAATAAATATTTAAATCATTAATATTCAAAATTTTATATTAGTTTAAAACTCTAGTTGATATTATAACACTTACAGGGATATCGAGTTTATGTTTAGCCCAAGTACCACCATCATGGCCAAGGATGGCAGCTCCGGAAAGACCTGCTCCAATTAATTGTTCATCTACATATTGTTGCCAACTCATTTTTATTTATGTATATTTAATATATTAGAAAAAAAATAAAAAAAAGAAATAGGAAAAAGAGTTTTTATAAATTTGTTTTTTGTGTTTTTTAGAAAATAAAAAAAAAAATTATACACAATAAAGAATTTATAAGAAATTAAAATTTCAAAATAAAAGAAAAAAAAAAAAATAAATAAATAAAATAAAAATAAAAAAAAATAAAAATGTAATTTGGTTTTTTTTTTTTTTTTTTTTTTATTTTTTATTCATTTTATTTTTTATTTTTTATAATTATTTTTGCAACCAATAATGGGGGTGAAAGATTTAATTGTGATTTTGTAATTGGATCACAAAAAAAAAAAAATTTTTTTTTTTTTTTTTTTTTTTTTTTTTTTTTAAATTTTCAAAAAAAAAAAAAAAAAAGAAAAAAAGAAAAAGGGGTTTTGGAGTCATAGATTTTTTTGCATGATTTGAGAGGTTTAATTTTAGTAAAAATAAAAAAATTTCAATAATTGTAAGCTACTTTTATGAAAAAAAATTAATTTAATTTCCTTTGTGATTAAATCTGAAAGACTATTCACCCAATTTTTAAAAATAATCATATGATCACCCCCCACCACCCATTATAATTTTTTTACCAAACTGCCTTCATAAAAAATATAAAAAAAAAAAAAAAAATCATCACCTGTATTTCTTTCAAATATTTAACATCAATTTTTTTTTTTCTTTTATTATTATTTAAAAGAAAAAAAAAAAGTTAATACGTTACATAAAATTGAAATAATAATAACAATAATATTATAAAAAAAAAAAAAATAAAAAAAAAGAAAGATAAATTTTTTTTTGGTTGGATTGATAGTTACATTGATATGAAGATTACATCACCAACCAAAGTAATATTTTGTTTCCAATTTTGGAGACAAGGTTGAACAGATAACACTCTATAATTATTTGAAAATGGAAAATTTATGTTGTGATATTGTGGATAATAAATTTAATAACGGTTACCGGTAACCAAAATCGCGGAACATCTAAAATTATAATTATTATTTTTATCTTTTCTACCCACTTCACACACACACATCCTCAAAAAAAAAAAAAAAAAAAAAAAAAAAAAAAAGTTGGAGCTGTATATATTTTTTTTTTATTTTCTTAAAAATTATTGTTATTATTATTATTATTATTAGTATTATTTTATTTATAGTTAATTATTACCACAACACCAAATATTAAATAATAAGAATTTTCTATTTGAAGTTTTTAAAGTTTTTTTAAAATTTTGAATTTCTTTATATTCAATACTTTTATAATTTAATTTTGTGGTTTGTTGTTCAGTTTGTTGTTTTGATTGTAAATTGGGTGAAACTAAAATGATTTTATTTGTATCAATTAGTGATTTCCAATTTATATTAAAATCTTTTGAGATCGATTCAATATCTTTTAAAATTAATTCTAATGATTTTAAATCATAATGTCTATATTGAATGAAAACTAATGCCTGTTTTGCATTCTCTGAGAAATCACTAAATCCAAATGACGATTTAAAAAATATTTGATCAGGTGAACTATCAACATAAAGTGCTTTTTCAATCTCTTGATCACTTAAATCAGATTTAATAATTCTATACATTTGAAACATTTTAATCAATAATCTTTTTGTATAGAAATAAATTGCCTTATAAAACGATTGAACCAAATCTTTCATTTGAATATTAAATCCTTCCTTTATTGGTAATTTTATCTTAATACTATTGGCACCATCATTTGCAATATCACCATCATCATCATTATTATTTATATGTTTTGTTATTAGAATTTTAGATTTCTTTACAATTTGAATAAGATCCTCTGATTTTAGTTTAATTTCTTTTAATAATTCTATTTTGAATTTTTTTTTTTTTTTTATTAGTTTTTTTTTTAAAAATATAAATATAGCACTTTTTAATTTTATTTTTATTTATTACTTACTTTTTTCTTCTTCTAAATTTAATTGATTAATATTATTTGATTTTTTATATAAGTCATCAATGTTTGATTTAATTAAGTCTAGTTGGTTGTTTATTTCTATTTCTGGTTCACTCAATTCAAATATGCTATCATTATCTTTACTATTTTTTAAATGTGAAGTTGTCATAATTTAGGAAAAAGAATTTGAATGGATATTAACAAGTAAAGTTTTTTTTTTATAAAGAAAATGAAATACTTTTTTTTCTTTTTTTTAAATAAAAAAAAAAAAAAATTAAAAAATTAAATTAATAAATAAAAAATGTCAAAAACACCACATTCACACACAAATACAAATAATTAAAAATTTTTGACATTGTATTTTTCGAATTTTTCTAAATTATAATAATAACAATAAAAAAATTATAGGGTTGATTTATTTAAAATAAGAATTTTTTTAGTTTTCTTCAAAATAACTATAAATGATTGATAAAATTATTTGAAAAAAAAAAATAATTATAAATAAAAATTAAATAAAAAATAAATTTGCGCTTTTTTTTTTTTTTTACAATTTTTTAATTTTCATTTTTTTATTCAACATTTGTATGTTACCACCAACCAAACATTTGTTATTTTATTTTAAATAACATGTTGTTTGATTTAATATTCTCATTTTTTAAAAATGAAATAAATAACAATAATAACAATAATAATAATAATAATAATATTAAGCATTATAATAAAAATAATTTATATGATTCTTTAGAAGATGATAGTTTTTTATTAAACAACGAACCAACTAAAGTATCATTGTATTTCTATTTCTTTATATTTGTATTTATATTTTTAGTAGTGGATTTAGTAATGTCATATTATAAACATAGAGAGAATATTGAGTCAAGAGAAATCGACCTATCTTTAAAATTAAATAAAATGATAATCGATTTCGAAAATGATAATAAAATAAAATCAACATCAACACAAACAGTATCATTATCATCATCATCTTCATCTTCATCATCATCATCACCACTATCATATTCTTCACAATTAAGACAACCATCAACACCAAAAACAACACCACAGAAAATAAATAACTCCCCACCATCGACACCACAATCACCACCACCTCCCCCATCATTACAATCAAAATTATTATATAGGGATGATATTAAACAACAACTATCATTAAATGAAGCAAAGGGTCAAATTGAAAAAGCTAAACAATTGGATGAATCATTAAAATTTAATGGTTGTATTAAATTATATATAGATGGTATTGAGAAATTAATGGCATTATTTTCAAGCTACAACTCTAAAGAATACAGAGATTACATAGATTTTTACCTAAAAAGAGCGGAATATTTAAAAAATGAATTAAAAAAAGGTACAAATTTAAAATCAATAACTACTTTTGAAAAATTCTCAAAAGAGTACCAAATAAATTATTATAATAAATTATTACTACAACAACAACAGCACCAACAACAGCAACAATCATCATTTTCATCTAGTAACAGAAACTCTTTAAATTTATCATCTTCTAAATTAACCTCAACTACAAACAATAGAAATTCAATATCTTCATTGTCTTCATTAACTTCAACGACATCAACAATATCACCATCAACAACTTCATCAACATCAACAACAAGTCCAGGTAGTAAATATGGATTACAAAAAAGTTTATCATCAACAACACTATCATTAAAGAAATCATCAACACCATTACAACAACCTCAACCAATGGTAATACCAGACATAAAGGGAGTTGATAAATCAATGGTATCATTAATTATGAATGAAATTATGGACAGAAAGAATCCTGTTAAATGGGATGATGTTGTTGGATTGGATAAAGTGAAACAATCATTAATGGAATCTGTTATATTACCAAATCTTAGACCTGACGTTTTCACTGGTCTTAGAGCGCCTCCAAAAGGTTTACTGTTGTTTGGTCCACCAGGGAATGGTAAAACAATGATCGCCAAAGCCGTTGCCTATGAAAGTAAGGTAACTTTCTTTAGTATCTCATCAAGTTCACTCACTAGTAAGTATGTTGGTGATGGTGAAAAATTGGTTCGTGCACTCTTTGCTGTTGCAACTCATTTTCAACCTTCAATAATCTTTATCGATGAAATCGACTCATTACTCACAGAACGTTCTTCAAATGAATCTGAAGCGTCTCGTCGTTTGAAAACTGAAATTTTGGTTCAATTCGATGGTGCTAGAACCAATGGTAATGAGAGAGTGTTGGTAATGGGTGCAACAAATAGACCAGAGGATTTGGACGATGCCGCACTTCGTCGTTTGGTTAAACGTATTTATGTTGGATTGCCAGAGCTTGAAACTCGTTTGCAAATTATTCAACATCTTTTAGCAGGCCAAAGACATTCTCTCACCAAACAACAAATTAATTCTCTTGCTGAAGTCACCCAAGGCTATAGTGGTTTCGATTTAGCTGCCCTTTGTAAAGATGCTGCCTACGAACCAATTCGAAGATTAGGTATAGGCATTAAAGATTTAGAACTTGACGAAATTTCGCTCATTAGTTTTAAGGATTTTATCAATAGTTTAAAACAAATTAGACCCTCTGTAACTTCTCAATCCTTAAAATCTTTTGAAAAATGGAATCAAAAGTTTGGTACTATTTAAAAAAAAAAAAAAAAAAAAAAACAAGTAACAAATAATAGAAACGATAATTTAATTAATTTTAAATTTATAAAATTATTATATAGTTATTCATATAAAGTTTGATCAATAAATAATAAAGATTGATTGTAATATAATTTTTATATTCATATTTTTTAAAATAATTTATTTTTTAACCAACTTTTTTCAATTTCTTGTGAATTGATTGCTCGAGTAATATATTTTTTCTCTTTTTATAAAAGTAATAAATACAACAAACAACGATAACAGATAAGAAAGCAACACCACCAATAACAATACCAGCGATTTGACCACTTGATAAAGATGATGAATTATTCGAACAAATTGAATTTTCAGAGTTACTAGATGCTGCTTTTTGATCGATAAGAATTGAAAAGTCTGGATCAATTATTACCTGATTCGAATATTTTGGAATTGTAATACCAATATAACTTTGAGTTGAATATGAATTCAATATTGGTTTCATCGATGAATCTAATAGTTGATTTTCAATAGATTGGACTTTTGAATCTATGACAGCACGTTTAATAAATCTACCATATACTGAATGATCATCTACTTGAATCTTTAAGAAATTTGAATCATCACCATTCGTTGTATTACCAAATTCTTTGGATGAACAAATATCATCTGTTTTACTCGATATTAACGATGCTGACATTACTAGTTGTAATGTATTTAACGATGATGAAAATGGATATTTGCTAATGTTAATTGTATATTTAATTGATGATGGATTCATTTGAAGTTTTTGATTTGCAAATTCAATAGTTTCGCTCTTATTGAACCATTCAAGTGTTGCGCTAATGTTTGTTAGTGTATTTGAATCTGTATTTATTGATGTTTCATATAAATTCTTATTATTAGCTAGTGGTGTAAATATCCATTTTTCAAAGTTGTATATTTTTGTTTGTTCTCCTTTGAAATTTATTTCTCTTAATGATACTATTGATACTAATGATTTAAATAATACTTTTGATATGTTTTTATTACTACCACTATCAGTTGAATCATCAGTTGATGGGACTGGAATTTCAGTTGATGGATTTGTTGTATTTGTTGTTGGAGTTGGTACTATTATAATTTGTGAGGTACATGTTAAACCAATGTATGGTGGATAACATATACATCCTCCATCTCTACAAACACCTTGATTTGAACCTCCACATTCTGGATTACCTTGACATTTTTGTGGTGGATTACTTGGTATTGGACTAACTGTTGGTATTGGAGTACTAGTTGGTGTTGATGTACTAGTTGGTGTACTAGTTGGTTCGATTGGGTCAGTGTAATTAAAGAAGAATAATGTTGGTGTAACAATAAATTCGTTTGATTCTATAGATGAATTTGTAATTTTAATTGTAAATGATTGATTTGTTGCTCTAATATTTCCAATTAAAATAAAACTGTCGTAAAATGTTGATGGTGTGATTGGAATGTAGTTTCCACTATCATCAGAATATTTTAAAAGTACTTGTGCTGTTCCTTTGCTTCCGCATGTTAACATTCTACCGTAAATCATTAATTTACCACCATAGTTTGTGATTGAATTTGTTGATTGAATGATTGGTTGATTATTGGTGTAAATACTTGTGTTTAATGTATAACTGAAATTTGAATCTTTGAGTGATTGAGTAGTGTAGCCGCTATAATAACCACCATTATTAATAAAACCATATACTGATAACACGATACCAGTTGGATAACCAAAACCTATTGGTATTATAGTTGTACATGTAAATCTTGTTTTTATTTGAAATGGTGTTGAGTTGGTTGAAATACATTTGTGAATATCTAAATTTAATGTTGTTAGATAAATTACTGGGAATTGATTTTCTCTAATACCTGTTTCTTGATCTTCACATTCGAATTGGAATGTTACACTTCTACCATTTAATGATCCTACATCTAAACTACTGATATTACTTGTAAATGATAATAATACTGGTGCTGATGTATCATTTATACCATTACATATATTATTATTGGATACTGTGGTTATTGTTGTATCATTTATATAGTTTATAAATGGATTATATTTTGCATTGTAATATTCTTCTGAGAATTTTATAAAAGAAGCCCTATTATTAAAGGTATCATACAAAACTACGTCAGTGATTTCATAAGATTGTTGAATACATTGTGATTGATGTTCTTTAATATAGATTTCATAATCACCCACCCATTTATTACCGTTGATTGACTTCGATGGTTCAATTGTAAAATTATGAAGTGAAGAATCTATTGTTCCTTTGACAGTAATAAAACCATTCTTTAGTCCATTTATAGTATCTTCTATAGTAACTAACCATCCTAATGAATTTGAAGGATTCTTTATAATTTTACTAAATATTGGACCATAGATATCGATGTCTATATAAATAAATTAAATAGTTATAATTAGTATTATAATTAATTGAAAAATGAAAAAGAAAACAGGAGTGCATACTTTTTGTAATTAAATTTAATTGAGCAGATTGTGGTAATTCTGAACTGTAGATTTTAATTTCTTTTGAGAATGTTAGATAATAATTCATTATGCCGGGCATTGTATTTGCAGGAATATTAAACATCACTTGGTATCTATCATTGACCCATTCAGCGAAAATGAAATGATCATTCATTGTATCAAAAAAAGGATTTAAAACTGTTTCGAATTCATTCTCTGATAATGTCTTTGGATCCATCAAGTTAAAAGCAATTGGAATATCTTTATATTGATTGACATTGGTAAAATTGAAATACATTATATTTGAAACTGATTGGTTGGTTACATGAACATTATTATACAAAAATGTAATATTAACTAAATCCTCGAAATAAAAATCTAATTTACACAATTTTTAAATAATGGTTAATATTACATTTTTGTATAATAATGTTCATTTAATTGGGTAAGGATAAAATTATAATAATAATAATAATAATAATAATAATAATAATAATAATAATAATAATAATAATAATAATAATAATAATAATAATAATAATAATAATAATAATAATAATAATAATAATAATAACATACTATTATATTCAATCGAAGGTAATTGGAACCTTTTGCCTGGGGAATTAATTGAAAATGGAAAGTCACATATATACGAAACGGCTGTACCAGAAAAAGTGTTCGTTTGTAATGAAGTCATTGAAACTTTCCCACCGATTACACCATCATAAAAGGTTTCCCAAACACCATCAAATAAAGTTCCTGATACTAAATTGATTGGTTGTATATTAATTGATTGTTCATCGGTATTACCTTTTAATTTTATATTTTTAATTTGATATGCACCAATGGTCGAAGCCTTAATTCTTATTAAAAACTTAAATTCTCCTATATAAAATGAATTAATATCTTGAATTATTCCTCCCAATGTTTGGTTTTCTGATATTGGATTAAATGGTGTCACTGTAAAAGTCTGTTCATTAAAAATTGTTTTAATATAAAAAAATAATTTATTTGGATAGTCTCGATATGTATTTGATGAAATTGATATATTGAAATTTAAATTATTGCCTCCAACGAATCCGTATGGAAAATATTCATTAAATGAACTAAAATCATTATTGGACTCAAAATATATCTTTTTAAAATCATAGTTTTCATTATTGACAATCGAAACAGTAAATATTGGAATTGTTTCATTATCCATTAAAATAGGTCCAACGATATATGACAAAAATGTACCCGCTAAAACTAAATTAATATTAAATTAAATTAATTGGTAAGAAAATTAAATAAAAAACATGAAAAAAAGTTTTTTATTTTTTTTATTACAATAATAATAATAATAATAATAATAATAATAATAATAATAATAATAATAATAATAATAATAATAATAATAATAATAATAATAATAATAATAATAATAATAAACAACTTACTTGTTACACTGTTTGTTACATTAAATTTAGTGGTAAAACTAGGCTGACCATTTTGATAGTATAAAGAATAGTTACCTGGTTGACCAGCAAAACATGAGGATATGAATTCAATATTACCCAAACTTCCTGAAACAGGTCTAACTGCTAAATCGATTGCATTTACCAGCGAAAAGTATGGAATATTGGTAATTTTTGTTGAATTTAGTTTGAATTTTACAATTTGTCCATAAAATAGAGGCATTGTTGTAAATTCTGTTTGGTTTGGATAGATTCTGAAATCAATGAGTTGATCATCAAAAATTGTTGGTGATGTTTCTTTATTAACAATAGGAAATATGAGTTAAAAACTATGATTATGGAGATAAATTAATAAATATGAATATTTTACCATTTCTATATGTTATATTGAATGAAAATTTATCAGGATATAAATATAAAATAACCTCCCAATTTGGTGTTGCTTGATTCCTGACAAAATTTGTACTGAATTGGATCCTATATTGGAATGTATCTGATAGTTTGGTTATAATGTATGAAGGATCTTTATTTGCTATTTCTATTGGCATTAGTAGTCCATTAAGTTTGAAAACTGTTGAATAATATGAAACTTCATTGTATGTTATATCTTTTACCAATGTAGCTGATAATTTTGAAATATCAACATCTTCAAAATTAGAAAAAAAATAAAAAAATAAAAAAATAAAAAAATAAAATAAAATAAAATAAAATAAAATAAAATAAAATAAAAAATTATAAAAAAATAAATAAAATTTGTTAATATTTTAAAGAAAAATTTTTTTTTTTTTTTTTTTTTTTTTTTTTTTGAATAGTTACAATTACATGTATAATTAATAAAAATTGTTGAATCTGGAAATCCTGGTATTGTTACATTGGTTGAATATGTTCCATTTGTTACCAAGGCACCATTAGAGTATAAAGCTGAAGTTTCATTGGAATACAATAAATTAGATTTAAAGCCACCCATAAACACACTATTTGGTAGACTTGATTGATCAAGAACAGTGACAACAACATCTAAAGAAAACCTGCATTGTGAAGAATAACTAGGTAAAGGATATAATTCTAATTCTGATTGAGAATTAACATTTAAAATATTATATGTCTGAAGACAATTTACATAATAAAATAAATAAAAAATGTAATAAACAAAAAATAAAAATGTTTTCCTAATCTCTCTCATTTTTAATCCGACCCATATAAATATTTTTTTTTTTTTTTTTTTGGAAGTGGCACAAAAAAAAAAAATCGTCAAAAAAAAAAAAAAAAAAAAAAAAAAAAAATATCTATTCCCACCTTCGACGTGATTTTGAAACCCACTTTTGTTTTTAGATTCTTTTTCCCACCTTTTTTTTTTTTCTTATTTTTTTCGTCATCAATATCTGTTGATCGTAAAAAAAAAAAAAAGATGAAAATAAAAATTGTTTATTTTATTATTATAATTTTTTTTTTTTTTTATTATAATTCAAACTGAATATCCATTTTTCACACCACTACCTGTTTCTTGATCTTCACATTCTAATTGTAATGTTACACTCCTACCATTTAATTATAATGTTATTTATTATTAAAAATAATTGAATTTTAAAAATTAAATAATTAAATAAAAAAGAAAATAGTACATACTTTTTTGCTATTTTATTTTTTTTTTTTATTTTTTTATTTTTTTTTTATTTAAAAATATTTTTTAAAATTTCAATGATAACAGATAGGAAAGCAACACCACCAATAACAATACCAGCAATTTGATCACTTGATAAAGATGATGAATTATTCGAACAAATTGAATTTTCAGAGTTACTAGATGTTGATTTTTGATAGATAAGAATTGAAAAGTCTGGATCAATTATTACCAGATTCGAATATTTCGGAATTGTAATGCCAATATAACTTTGAGTTGAATATGAATTCAATATATAGTTGATGATTCAAATTTCTTAAAGATTCAATTAGATGATCATTCAGTATATGGATTCATTTGAAGTTTTTGATTTGCAAATTCAATAGTTTCGCTCTTATTAAACCATTCAAGTGTTGCGCTAATCTATATTTATTGATGTTTCATATAAATTCTTATTATTAACTGGTGTAAATATCTATTTTTCAAAGTTGTATAGTTTTTTTTGTTCTCCTTTGAAATTTATTTCTCTTAATGATACTAATGATACTAATGATTTAATTAATACTTTTGATATGTTTTTATTACTACCACTATCAGTTGATGGACTGGAATTTCGGTTGATGGGTTTGTTGTATTTGTTGTATTTGTTGTTGGAGTTGGTGCTTTTATAATTTGTGAGGTACATTTTTAACCAATGTATGGTGGATAACATATATCCTCCATCTCTACAAACACCTTGATTTGAAGCTCGACATTATGGACTACCTTGACAATTTTGTGGTAGATTGCTTGGGTTTTGGTATTAAAATTGTACATGTAAATCATGTTTTTATTTGAAATGGTGTTGAGTTGGTTGAAATACATTTGTAAATATAATAATAAACCATATAAATTGATGTTAACTAGAATGTCACTCAAAGTATATCTATATTTATAATAATAATTATTAATTAATGATAAATAATAATAATTATAATAATAATAAATAATAAATAAAAAATAAAAAATAGTTGAAAAATAAAATGATGACGAAATTTAATATTGCAATTATGGTACATAGAAATTAATTTCTGATTTTGTTATTATGTTATGATACTATTATTTCTTATATTATTTATCAAAATGGTATAAATTCGTAGCGGTGAATATAATTTTCAAGATGTAACCATACTGTTATTATAATAGATGTTTTATGTTTTTAAATAAAAAATAACCAATTAATCAATTTATATAATAAGAACAAAAAAACATAGAGCAAGGGTAGAAAAAGATCTGTAGTGAATTAAAAATAAAATAGTAAATAATGCTTTTTTCATTGAAATTACATACCTTTTGCCCAATTGAAAATTATTTATACATAAAAATAAACAAAATCTATTTAAAATATAAAAGAGAAATAACAACGTCGTGTGAAGAATTTTTTAGGTCGAATATATAATCTTAAACGCAGGTGGTAAAAAGTTATGGGGAATACGTCAATCCACCTTGGTGGATGAGGAATTAATCCCCCAAAATTCAGCACAAAACTGAATATTTGGGTTTTAGATAGTTATATATGTACAATAACTAAATGGATCACAACCAATGCTCTGGTGAAAACAGGTATCATCGTCAACGTGAAGGACGATAAGGCTTATTTACCTCCCTTTACATCCCACTCATGATGAATCTGTGAAAACCGACCCTCCAATGGAATTATAAATTCCACCCCTAATGATCCATGATAGACCACCTATCTACAGATCTTCGGAATAATACCCCCACTTCATCCTCGTTTATGATTATACATTCTGAACCCAACACACAATCAGATGCTACGCAATTTTTTTTTTATTTTTTTTTTAAAGATTGATGTTTATTTTATATATAAATATAAATACATACATGATAATAAGGTCTGAGATAAAATATTAATTTTTTTATTTTATAATATTAATATATTTTAATTATTATATACTTTTATTATTATTATTTTTCTATTAATTACCTTTTATAATAATAATTCAAATAACACTTGTTTGCTTTGAATGAATAAAATTTTGGAAAAAAAAAAAATTTTAATTTAAAAAAAATAATTTTTAATTAAAAAAAAAACTCTGTTTAATAAAAAAATACTTCAATTCATAACACTTGTTTACTTTGAATAAATTAAATTTTGGAAAAAAAAAATTTTAAAAAAAAAACTTCAATTAATAAAAAAAAAACTTTAATTCATAACACTTGTTTACTTTGAATAAATAAAATTTTAATTTTAACAAGAATATTTATTGATTTTATTTTATATATAAATTGTTACAAATTAATGAATAATTTATAAAAAATTGTCGATTCTTGAGATTCTGATAACATGTTGGACTTACAGTAGTTGGATATTTTATCTAATTCTGACTGAGGACTAATTCAAGTGATCAATTGAGTTTTTTTTGGCAATGCACATTATAAAATAAAGAAAATATTGAGTAAAATAATAGAAAATTATATTTTTAAATTTTTCCCATTGTCTAATTTATTATTTATTTATTATTGAAAATAAAATAATAAAAAAAAAAAAAAAAAATATTTTGTATTGTTATTAAAACCATTTGCTTGAAATTAAAAACTTAACATCTGAGCAATTGCAATTTTTTTTACAAAACTAAAATATCCAGACAATATTTTTGAGAGATATTTTAATGAAGCTCAGTGATAAAAAATTTTATTTATTTAATATTTTAGGTTAAATATATGTTTGGTTTTATATTGGTAGAAGGTGACTTTACTCAAGTTTTTGTTTATTAAGTATTATTATTACAATTTTTTTTTTTTTATGTAATTGGTACCATATGTAGTCACTAATAATAAAAAAATAAAAAAATCCCAAGGTATTTAAAAAAGATTTTAATAATAAAAAAATAATAGGATTTTATTAATTAAAAAAATCTTGTATTTTAGAGTCATCAATATCGACCAAAAAAAAATTTTTGTAATAAATGTACTCTATGGTTTGACTTGGTTTTAGGTATCTTTGTATTTATGTTTTTATAATCTCTACAATCTTTATTTTATTTATTTAATTTTTATATTTGTTTTATTTTATAATTATTTATTTTATAGTTATTTGATTTCTTTATCTTTATATTTTAATTTAATGATTCACACTTTAATAATTAACACTTTAATAATTTTACTTTATAATTCACTTTATTATTTTACTATTTGATTCACCTTCTAATTTACCTTTTTAATTCACAATTTGAACTGAAGAAAACATCTTGTATTTATAGTGCCATAAATGAGTTGTCAATGTTACATCAATTATTTTGACACTTGTTTATAAATTATTGTAATTTTACAAATTAATATAAAAAGAGTGGTTCTAATAAATATTTACAAATTTCTATAATTATCTAAATTAGTGTAAAAGAGAGTAGTACTATCGTTACATTTCTCCCTTTTTAAAAACTTCTTTAATCTGTTGATGTTGATGACATTATGATGTTGATAAGATTTTGGAAATTCAATTTTGAAAGTGAGATTAGATTTCTTTTCTAAAATCTTGAAAGGACCGACAAAGTCAATACCTATTATATAAAATACATTTTTAAAATAATCTAATAAAGCATTATAAAACATTTCTTTCTTAAATTTTTGACTAAATAATTCACTAATGAATTTGATAACATTCTTATTTATATAATATCTAAAAT